>OZ026828.1:3675024-4116676 GCA_964023185.1 Macaria liturata | reverse complement strand
AGTGCGCGCAATAGCGCACGAGGAGTACGTGCAGCAGCAGACGAGGAGTGTGCGCAGCAGCGCACCAGGAGTGCGCGCAGCAGCGCACCAGGAGTGCGCGCAGCAGCGCACGGAGAGTGCGCGCAACAGTGCACGAGGAGTGCGCGCAACAGTGCACGAGGAGTGCGCGTAGCAGCGCACCAGGAGTGCGCGCAGTGGCGCACCAGGAGTGCGCGCAGCGGCGCACCGAGAATGCGCGCAACAGCATACGAGGAGCGCGCGCAGCAGCATACGAGGAGCGCGCGCAGCAGCGCACCAGGAGTGCGCGCAGCAGCACACGAAGAGTGCGCGCAGCAGCGCACCTGGAGTGCGCGCAGTAGCGCACCAGGCGGGCGCGCAACAGCACACGATGAGTGCGCTTAAGCCCCTGGTCTTGGATCTAAACATTCAATGCCTTCACCATTATTACCGTTTTCTGAGGACAAAGGCAAAAATTATTCAAAAAACTTACTGTATGTAACCGTAACCAAGTACCGTTAATTTGTTAGTTTTTGTTAATCAAACAAGACTACTCGTCCTTCTCAAACATCCAATCCACGAGCTGGCCAATGCTCACGGATTAAAAGTTCAAAATGGAATATGTTGCATACATGCAATAAACCTCGGTATGGGCCCCTACCGAGGGAAAACTACACACAACAAATCTAGGTCACGATCAGAATCTCATTAACAAAAACGAAATGAGGGTAGCGTCAACTCGGGACTCGAAGTAAAAATGGACAGATCTTACTTTGAAAATATGTCTTTGTCCGTTGTAACCCCCCGGCTATATAGGGCTACAAAAACCTACCTATTATTAATTGTAAACTAAGGAAGGTAAAAATAAAACTTTTATATTAAGTTATAAATATCTTTCTATTCATAAAGAACTGTTCAAGTTACACAAATTTAGTTGATTAGAACACAAATATTAATTGTTTATTTATTTTAAATATAGAATGAAGTGGAACAATGTCTAACTAACTTGAATGTTAAACATTCCTAAACTTGGCTGTAAACTCAACCATGGTATTAAGATGATGGTAGTCTAAGATCACACCAAAGTTTAACTGTTTAGCTTTTACAGAGGAATATGATTTTATGTTTTGTTATGTTGGACCATTATCTCATGAACCAAGAAGCTATTATGTTCTTAAACTTGATTATCAACCAAACTGTAAGATCTCAACAAGTTAGACTGAGGTATTTCTAAATTCTAGGTGATCGGTTACAAGTTCATTATATGATCACTAAAACCAAGGAAATATCGTTACAAAAGAAAAATTACAGTTCTAAGATGTTAGTGTGGGTTATTAATACTTATTTGGGGCATGAATAGGTTGAATTCTTTAACAATTTCACAAGTTGGATTTGTAGGTAGAGGTGCAAATTACTCAGCGATATTCACAAGACACTCGAACGGTTAATTTACATTAACTACACAATGAATAGCTTCTGTCTGAGCTATCTGCTATTGTTTCCTTCTTTTACTTGCACATTAATTTCCAATCACACGACAAAGATCGAAATAAAAATATTATTACTAACTACCCCAAACTAATTTGGTTTAAACATTAGACGGAACAATAAAGTCTAGGTACGATCTTGTTTAAATTTCCTACTTGAAGGTAGAGATCAATCAATAGAAATAACTTGATTCTATACACGAAATATCTAAAAGAAAACGACCAACGACCAGCACTTAACGCACATAAAATTAAATGGTAATCACATACGATGATATCACAATTTTAGGTTTATCTTTATGATCTTCACGACGAAGGTTACCCGCAATAGGCGAGTAAAACTGAGGCAGGATTTCGTATTATCAGATAAGAAGGATTTCACTCAAATTCACGGTCAGCATACATTTAAATCCGAAAAGAGGGTGGCGTCAGTTTCGACGCACAGAAATCGGTTGGATCTTACTTGAAAAGCCAGGGCTACGACTGCGCAGCCTCGCTAGACCACACGAAGCAGCAACCCGCCCAGCTGGAGCAGTTCACGAGCTGGACTCAGCATAGATCAGCTCATGCGTCACCCGACGGTGGCTGATCTCGTTCCCGGTGTGTAGACGGAGCGGCGGCTTTCGATGACCCCTGGAAATTATCACATTGGAACGATTAGAAACCATCCTATCTCTGGGAGGTGAATTTATAAAATTCCACACGCACATACCTGATATTTGACCCACTTAATGCTTGCCGCCTCTTGCCGGATTCTCCGCTTCGCTGATAATAAAAACCCGCGTACAGCAAGATCTCCGTCTGAAAAACGCCGTCAATATGAAGAAATGCACTTCCAACCAATTTTACATGACTACCACCGCTTGCGCTTGGTACTTACCCACACACCGCGGATGAAAACACACTGTTGGACTATTGTTTGTCCTTTGAAGCAGCTCGGGCAGAGAATGGCTGGAAACCCGCTTCGCGGCTTGTTATATTACAAATCGATTTTGATCTCGAACTTTCTATTTCAAACGTCACAACACTCCCTCCATATACGCTTTGGAAGCTATTCGGCTATTTCTCTACATTCCGGTAGATGGCGCTTTAAATCGGAATCGAGAGGAATGAACTTTCTTCTAGTCGAATGGAAGGTGACGCCTGGAACATCAGAAAATCTGGAATTTATCTTTGAATTGAGACGATGTCTAAACCCATTGATCTTTACGATATTAGTCCGAATATATCATTTTACCCTTCTGCTTTTTAGACCGCCCTCTTGCGGCCGTGAGCAGAATTATTTCATCAGCCTGCCATCTTTGCGCCTCCGCTTCTCTTCGCCGAGCGGCTCGATGAACAAATTCTATTCAATTTAAATGGTTAGTTCTGCTCTAACATACTAGATGGGGTTAGTAGTATAAATTACCACGTTACAATACCCCCCTTCCCATGGAAAGTTTCGGGTGTAAGGAGAAACGTGCGCTGCCCTCAGCGTGAAGACCAAAGAAACACCTGCACAAACATCCCTTAAGAACCCCCATAACTGTAGCAGCCTGAAATAAAATAAGTAGTAATGACCTGCAAGCTGACTAACAAATATACTAAACCTATAGTGCTGCCAGATAAATGCCGCACTGAAATTAACCCACTTAAAAGATCGAGGCTAAATATGAACAATATATAACTTACTTATCTAACATGCAACTTTTTATGTTCATTTGTGGTCGTTTGCCTGACATCTGACTGGATATAAAGCTACCAACGGAACCCCAGACACACTTCATACAAATACCTTTCACCGAACCACGCTACCATTCATCCCACCACCACACGCCCTATCGCTCTTTACACAAAACTTACATTACGTTGACTCATTCTTCCTCTTGCATGCCTCACCTCACTTTCCTATTTAATTCCACACTCATGCTTTTTAGAGGTCTCTACGTGTAACCGTGGGAACTCATATCCGCTCTCCAATTATTCCAGCAGTACCTCACCTCCTAATGTGTGTACTGCTAGTAATTATATTCAAACAAAATAGTTCCCTTAGTGAGCCTCTTTCCCAGATGTAACGACCACTGAACCATGATAATTAACGTACCAGTACTTCGAAACCTTGATTATACCATCTGCCAGGACTGTTGTTCTCCTATACCAAAAAAACCTTCTTGTCCGGGCTATACAGGCTACAACAGCAACAACAGCCTTACACAACAATAATTTGTGATAAGAACTATGAGGATTGCGACTATTGTTTCCCCAAAACCTTATAGTTTTCATGCTTTGGCTTATGATTAACGAGGTACACACGCCGCCTCGAATATACTCGTCTCCAGACTGAAACAAAATGTTGGCTCTAACAATGCTATTAATACAGGTTCATAAAATTTCCATGCTCCGGCTTATTGATTAACGAGGTACATGCGCCGCCTCGAATGACCCCTGTATTCAGCTTGGCACAACAATAGGAAAAAAAACTTTCCTACTCAAACAATATACCATCTAAAATATATGTGTTAAAAATTTACGCTATAACAGCGACACACTAAAAGAACATGTGAAAAAATTACGCGATAACTGCAACACACTACAAAAACATGTGAAAAAATTACGCCATAACAGCAACACACTACCAATACATGAACAGGTAAACAATAGGACAAGAAAAAAAACTTTCCTAATTAGACCACACACCAAAGAAAACATGTGTGTTAAAAAATTTACGCCATAATAGCAACACGCTAGCGAAACATGTGTAAGCAACAAGAAATGAAAGAAACATTCCCACTTACACAACACACTCGACAAAACATGTGTTAAATAAAATGTGCCATAATAGCAACACACTAAAGATACATGTGAACACAATAGGAAAAGAAATAAACATTTCCACCTAAACAACACACTAAACCAAAGATATTTGTTACAGACAATGTGCCCTTAATACAACATCTTATATAAAAAAACATAACAGCAACACACTAAACAAAACACATGTGTTAAAAATTTACACCATAAAACCCTGACAACAGCACACTACAGAAACATGTGTGAAACAAAAAAACTCTGATAACAACACACTACAGAAACCTGTGTAAAACAATCAAAACATGACTACGATATATTACAGAAACATGTGTTAAAGAATATGTCATAATGACAATAAACTATTTACAAAAAACTGAGCTAGGAACGTCATATGCCATGACAACAACACAGAACGGAACACATTAAAGAAACATAAGTACGAACAGGTATGATCCTGTATTTTGAATACCTATTTCTTCAAGTCTTTAATGTGCCATGCCCCTAACGCTTCAGCTCCTGACTGGACTCAATGACCACCACCAAAGTCTCGTCAGGAGGAACACCTTGAATGAGCCGCTTCAGCTGCTTCCTTAATTTCTCCATTGTTGGCTCCGGCTCCTCCGAACGAATGTGAACCTCATGCTGTAGCTCATCCTTTGTAAGGGAGTAGATGGGAATCGAACGTGACTCCATCTTGACAACCACTACCAACTTACAAACACCAGCGCACCACAAAGCAACAGCAAAAAAACAACAATCTAAACCTAATTGTCTACATGGTGGCTAAAATATTGTGAATGTAATAAAGTATTAAACTAACTTTGTTGAAATGCTGGTCGTCTTACAAAATAAGTTCTATTACAGAAGGAATACTATCACGGAAGTATTGTTGCACATGAACATTGAGCGGAGTACACTTAGACTACCATACTTTACAACGAGTAAAACCCAATATTTGGATATATATACAGCCGTTGAACATCCATGTACCTCAGTAATACCTTTACAAAGTAATTACTATTTTTATACTAATACATGAAAAGCACAGGTATACCTGACTAATACATTTGCAAAACAATTATTAATGTTAGGTATTAATGTCTGAAAAGTGTGGGTGTACCCGACTAAAACTTTTGCAAACTAATTGCTGATGTTAGGTATATCAATGTATAAGAGTGAAGGTATACCTGACTAATACAATTACACAATAATTACCAATGTCCTATTCATTAATGTAAAATGTAGGTACATCTATTGCCTATGTACAATCTCATATCTCTAAGCCGTTACACAAATACACCTAAAGTCACAAAGTATCACCATAACATTTAAAAAAACATGTAACATTAAGTAAAGCGTTAAAAAAAATAGTGCTGGCCGTTTGTCTAGAAGAAACATTTTAAGTTGGGCGCCATTTTGTAACCCCCCGGCTATATAGGGCTACAAAAACCTACCTATTATTAATTGTAAACTAAGGAAGGTAAAAATAAAACTTTTATATTAAGTTATAAATATCTTTCTATTCATAAAGAACTGTTCAAGTTACACAAATTTAGTTGATTAGAACACAAATATTAATTGTTTATTTATTTTAAATATAGAATGAAGTGGAACAATGTCTAACTAACTTGAATGTTAAACATTCCTAAACTTGGCTGTAAACTCAACCATGGTATTAAGATGATGGTAGTCTAAGATCACACCAAAGTTTAACTGTTTAGCTTTTACAGAGGAATATGATTTTATGTTTTGTTATGTTGGACCATTATCTCATGAACCAAGAAGCTATTATGTTCTTAAACTTGATTATCAACCAAACTGTAAGATCTCAACAAGTTAGACTGAGGTATTTCTAAATTCTAGGTGATCGGTTACAAGTTCATTATATGATCACTAAAACCAAGGAAATATCGTTACAAAAGAAAAATTACAGTTCTAAGATGTTAGTGTGGGTTATTAATACTTATTTGGGGCATGAATAGGTTGAATTCTTTAACAATTTCACAAGTTGGATTTGTAGGTAGAGGTGCAAATTACTCAGCGATATTCACAAGACACTCGAACGGTTAATTTACATTAACTACACAATGAATAGCTTCTGTCTGAGCTATCTGCTATTGTTTCCTTCTTTTACTTGCACATTAATTTCCAATCACACGACAAAGATCGAAATAAAAATATTATTACTAACTACCCCAAACTAATTTGGTTTAAACATTAGACGGAACAATAAAGTCTAGGTACGATCTTGTTTAAATTTCCTACTTGAAGGTAGAGATCAATCAATAGAAATAACTTGATTCTATACACGAAATATCTAAAAGAAAACGACCAACGACCAGCACTTAACGCACATAAAATTAAATGGTAATCACATACGATGATATCACAATTTTAGGTTTATCTTTATGATCTTCACGACGAAGGTTACCCGCAATAGGCGAGTAAAACTGAGGCAGGATTTCGTATTATCAGATAAGAAGGATTTCACTCAAATTCACGGTCAGCATACATTTAAATCCGAAAAGAGGGTGGCGTCAGTTTCGACGCACAGAAATCGGTTGGATCTTACTTGAAAAGCCAGGGCTACGACTGCGCAGCCTCGCTAGACCACACGAAGCAGCAACCCGCCCAGCTGGAGCAGTTCACGAGCTGGACTCAGCATAGATCAGCTCATGCGTCACCCGACGGTGGCTGATCTCGTTCCCGGTGTGTAGACGGAGCGGCGGCTTTCGATGACCCCTGGAAATTATCACATTGGAACGATTAGAAACCATCCTATCTCTGGGAGGTGAATTTATAAAATTCCACACGCACATACCTGATATTTGACCCACTTAATGCTTGCCGCCTCTTGCCGGATTCTCCGCTTCGCTGATAATAAAAACCCGCGTACAGCAAGATCTCCGTCTGAAAAACGCCGTCAATATGAAGAAATGCACTTCCAACCAATTTTACATGACTACCACCGCTTGCGCTTGGTACTTACCCACACACCGCGGATGAAAACACACTGTTGGACTATTGTTTGTCCTTTGAAGCAGCTCGGGCAGAGAATGGCTGGAAACCCGCTTCGCGGCTTGTTATATTACAAATCGATTTTGATCTCGAACTTTCTATTTCAAACGTCACAACACTCCCTCCATATACGCTTTGGAAGCTATTCGGCTATTTCTCTACATTCCGGTAGATGGCGCTTTAAATCGGAATCGAGAGGAATGAACTTTCTTCTAGTCGAATGGAAGGTGACGCCTGGAACATCAGAAAATCTGGAATTTATCTTTGAATTGAGACGATGTCTAAACCCATTGATCTTTACGATATTAGTCCGAATATATCATTTTACCCTTCTGCTTTTTAGACCGCCCTCTTGCGGCCGTGAGCAGAATTATTTCATCAGCCTGCCATCTTTGCGCCTCCGCTTCTCTTCGCCGAGCGGCTCGATGAACAAATTCTATTCAATTTAAATGGTTAGTTCTGCTCTAACATACTAGATGGGGTTAGTAGTATAAATTACCACGTTACACCGTAGCAGGCTCACTGAACCGCTCGGATCTCCAACCCGACGCGCTGGGGGAAGTTCACGAGCTGATGTCGTCAGCACCGAGCAGGAAACATGGAACACCCTGCGGCGTCTGGTCTCGTACCCGAAGTCTGCGGGCTCGAATCCCGGGGTGTGGGCGGAGACGCGGCTTTCGATGACCCTGGAATTCATCATACACCAACGTTAGGAACCGCCGTAAATTTGGGAGATAGATTTATAAAATCCTCCCGCACCTACCTGATATATAACCCTTTTAATAACACCAGGAGTGCGCGCAATAGCGCACGAGGAGTGCGTGCAGCAGCACACGAGGAGTGTGCGCAGCAGCGCACCAGGAGTGCGCGCAGCAGCGCACCAGGAGTGCGCGCAGCAGCGCACCAGGAGTGCGCGCAGCAGCACACCAGGAGTGCGCGCAGCAGCGTACCAGGAGTGTGCGCAGCAGCGCACCAGGAGTGCGCGCAACAGCACACGAGGAGCGCGCGCAGCAGCGCACCTGGAGTGCGCGCAGTAGCGCACCAGGCGGGCGCGCAACAGCACACGAAGAGTGCGCGTAAGCCCCTGGTCTTGGATCTAAACATTCAGTGCCTTCACCATCATTACCGTTTTCTGAGGACAAAGGCAAAAATTATTCAAAAAACCCACTGTATGTAACCTTAACCAAGTACCGTTAATTTGTTAGTTTTTATTGATCAAACAAGACTACTCGTCCTTCTCAAACATCCAATCCACGAGCTGGCCAATGCTCACGGATTAAAAGTTCAAAATGGAATATGTTACAAACATGCAATAAACCTCGGTATGGGCCCCTACCGAGGGAAAACTACACACAACAAATCTAGGTCACGATCAGAATCTCATTAACAAAAACGAAATGAGGGTAGCATCAACTCGGGACTCGAAATAAAAATGGACAGATCTTACTTTGGAAATATGTCTTTGTCCGTAGCAGGCTCACTGAACCGCTCGGATCTCCAACCCGACGCGCTGGGGGAAGTTCACGAGCTGATGTCGTCAGCACCGAGCAGGAAACATGGAACACCCTGCGGCGTCTGGTCTCGTACCCGAAGTCTGCGGGCTCGAATCCCGGGGTGTGGGCGGAGACGCGGCTTTCGATGACCCTGGAATTCTTCATACACCAACGTTAGGAACCGCCGTAAATTTGGGAGATAGATTTATAAAATCCTCCCGCACCTACCTGATATATAACCCTTTTAATAACACCAGGAGTGCGCGCAATAGCGCACGAGGAGTGCGTGCAGCAGCACACGAGGAGTGCGTGCAGCAGCACACGAGGAGTGCGCGCAGCAGCGCACCAGGAGTGCGCGCAGCAGCACACCAGGAGTGCGCGCAGCAGCGTACCAGGAGTGTGCGCAGCAGCGCACCAGGAGTGCGCGCAACAGCACAAGAGGAGCGCGCGCAGCAGCGCACCTGGAGTGCGCGCAGTAGCGCACCAGGCGGGCGCGCAACAGCACACGAAGAGTGCGCGTAAGCCCCTGGTCTTGGATCTAAACATTCAGTGCCTTCACCATCATTACCGTTTTCTGAGGACAAAGGCAAAAATTATTCAAAAAACCCACTGTATGTAACCTTAACCAAGTACCGTTAATTTGTTAGTTTTTATTGATCAAACAGGACTACTCGTCCTTCTCAAACATCCAATCCACGAGCTGGCCAATGCTCACGGATTAAAAGTTCAAAATGGAATATGTTACAAACATGCAATAAACCTCGGTATGGGCCCCTACCGAGGGAAAACTACACACAACAAATCTAGGTCACGATCAGAATCTCATTAACAAAAACGAAATGAGGGTAGCGTCAACTCGGGACTCGAAATAAAAATGGACAGATCTTACTTTGGAAATATGTCTTTGTCCGTAGCAGGCTCACTGAACCGCTCGGATCTCCAACCCGACGCGCTGGGGGAAGTTCACGAGCTGATGTCGTCAGCACCGAGCAGGAAACATGGAACACCCTGCGGCGTCTGGTCTCGTACCCGAAGTCTGCGGGCTCGAATCCCGGGGTGTGGGCGGAGACGCGGCTTTCGATGACCCTGGAATTCATCATACACCAACGTTAGGAACCGCCGTAGATTTGGGAGATAGATTTATAAAATCCTCCCGCACCTACCTGATATATAACCCTTTTAATAACACCAGGAGTGCGCGCAATAGCGCACGAGGAGTGCGTGCAGCAGCGCACCAGGAGTGCGCGCAGCAGCGCACCAGGAGTGCGCGCAGCAGCGCACCAGGAGTGCGCGCAACAGCACACGAGGAGCGCGCGCAGCAGCGCACCTGGAGTGCGCGCAGTAGCGCACCAGGCGGGCGCGCAACAGCACACGAAGAGTGCGCGTAAGCCCCTGGTCTTGGATCTAAACATTCACTGCCTTCAACATCATTACCGTTTTCTGAGGACAAAGGCAAAAATTATTCAAAAAACCCACTGTATGTAACCGTAACCAAGTACCTTCCGTTAATTTGTTAGTTTTTATTAATCAAACAAGACTACTCGTCCTTCTCAAACATCCAATCCACGAGCTGGCCAATGCTCACGGATTAAAAGTTCAAAATGGAATATGTTACAAACATGCAATAAACCTCGGTATGGGCCCCTACCGAGGGAAAACTACACACAACAAATCTAGGTCACGATCAGAATCTCATTAACAAAAACGAAATGAGGGTAGCGTCAACTCGGGACTCGAAATAATAATGGACAGATCTTACTTTGAAAATATGTCTTTGTCCGTAGCAGGCTCACTGAACCGCTCGGATCTCCAACCCGACGCGCTGGGGGAAGTTCACGAGCTGATGTCGTCAGCACCGAGCAGGAAACATGGAACACCCTGCGGCGTCTGGTCTCGTACCCGAAGTCTGCGGGCTCGAATCCCGGGGTGTGGGCGGAGACGCGGCTTTCGATGACCCTGGAATTCATCATACACCAACGTTAAGAACCGCCGTAGATTTGGGAGATAGATTTATAAAATCCTCTCGCACCTACCTGATATATAACCCTTTTAATAACACCAGGAGTGCGCGCAATAGCGCACGAGGAGTGCGTGCAGCAGCAGACGAGAAGTGTGCGCAGCAGCGCACCAGGAGTGCGCGCAGCAGCGCACCAGGAGTGCGCGCAGCAGCGCACCAGGAGTGCGCGCAGCAGCGCACGGAGAGTGCGCGCAACAGTGCACGAGGAGTGCGCGCAACAGCGCACGAGGAGTGCGCGTAGCAGCGCACCAGGAGTGCGCGCAGTGGCGCACCAGGAGTGCGCGCAGCGGCGCACCGAGAATGCGCGCAACAGCATACGAGGAGCGCGCGCAGCAGCATACGAGGAGCGCGCGCAGCAGCGCACCAGGAGTGCGCGCAGCAGCACACGAAGAGTGCGCGCAGCAGCGCACCTGGAGTGCGCGCAGTAGCGCACCAGGCGGGCGCGCAACAGCACACGATGAGTGCGCTTAAGCCCCTGGTCTTGGATCTAAACATTCAATGCCTTCACCATTATTACCGTTTTCTGAGGACAAAGGCAAAAATTATTCAAAAAACTTACTGTATGTAACCGTAACCAAGTACCGTTAATTTGTTAGTTTTTGTTAATCAAACAAGACTACTCGTCCTTCTCAAACATCCAATCCACGAGCTGGCCAATGCTCACGGATTAAAAGTTCAAAATGGAATATGTTGCATACATGCAATAAACCTCGGTATGGGCCCCTACCGAGGGAAAACTACACACAACAAATCTAGGTCACGATCAGAATCTCATTAACAAAAACGAAATGAGGGTAGCGTCAACTCGGGACTCGAAATAAAAATGGACAGATCTTACTTTGAAAATATGTCTTTGTCCGTAGCAGGCTCACTGAACCGCTCGGATCTCCAACCCGACGCGCTGGGGGAAGTTCACGAGCTGATGTCGTCAGCACCGAGCAGGAAACATGGAACACCCTGCGGCGTCTGGTCTCGTACCCGAAGTCTGCGGGCTCGAATCCCGGGGTGTGGGCGGAGACGCGGCTTTCGATGACCCTGGAATTCATCATACACCAACGTTAGGAACCGCCGTAAATTTGGGAGATAGATTTATAAAATCCTCCCGCACCTACCTGATATATAACCCTTTTAATAACACCAGGAGTGCGCGCAATAGCGCACGAGGAGTGCGTGCAGCAGCACACGAGGAGTGTGCGCAGCAGCGCACCAGGAGTGCGCGCAGCAGCGCACCAGGAGTGCGCGCAGCAGCACACCAGGAGTGCGCGCAGCAGCGTACCAGGAGTGTGCGCAGCAGCGCACCAGGAGTGCGCGCAACAGCACACGAGGAGCGCGCGCAGCAGCGCACCTGGAGTGCGCGCAGTAGCGCACCAGGCGGGCGCGCAACAGCACACGAAGAGTGCGCGTAAGCCCCTGGTCTTGGATCTAAACATTCAGTGCCTTCACCATCATTACCGTTTTCTGAGGACAAAGGCAAAAATTATTCAAAAAACCCACTGTATGTAACCTTAACCAAGTACCGTTAATTTGTTAGTTTTTATTGATCAAACAAGACTACTCGTCCTTCTCAAACATCCAATCCACGAGCTGGCCAATGCTCACGGATTAAAAGTTCAAAATGGAATATGTTACAAACATGCAATAAACCTCGGTATGGGCCCCTACCGAGGGAAAACTACACACAACAAATCTAGGTCACGATCAGAATCTCATTAACAAAAACGAAATGAGGGTAGCATCAACTCGGGACTCGAAATAAAAATGGACAGATCTTACTTTGGAAATATGTCTTTGTCCGTAGCAGGCTCACTGAACCGCTCGGATCTCCAACCCGACGCGCTGGGGGAAGTTCACGAGCTGATGTCGTCAGCACCGAGCAGGAAACATGGAACACCCTGCGGCGTCTGGTCTCGTACCCGAAGTCTGCGGGCTCGAATCCCGGGGTGTGGGCGTAGACGCGGCTTTCGATGACCCTGCAATTCATCATACACCAACGTTAGGAACCGCCGTAGATTTGGGAGATAGATTTATAAAATCCTCCCGCACCTACCTTATATATAACCCTTTTAATAACACCAGGAGTGCGCGCAATAGCGCACGAGGAGTGCGTGCAGCAGCACACGAGGAGTGTGCGCAGCAGCGCACCAGGAGTGCGCGCAGCAGCGCACCAGGAGTGCGCGCAGCAGCGCACCAGGAGTGCGCGCAGCAGCACACCAGGAGTGCGCGCAGCAGCGCACCAGGAGTGCGCGCAACAGCACACGAGGAGCGCGCGCAGCAGCGCACCTGGAGTGCGCGCAGTAGCGCACCAGGCGGGCGCGCAACAGCACACGAAGAGTGCGCGTAAGCCCCTGGTCTTGGATCTAAACATTCACTGCCTTCAACATCATTACCGTTTTCTGAGGACAAAGGCAAAAATTATTCAAAAAACCCACTGTATGTAACCGTAACCAAGTACCTTCCGTTAATTTGTTAGTTTTTATTAATCAAACCAGACTACTCGTCCTTCTCAAACATCCAATCCACGAGCTGGCCAATGCTCACGGATTAAAAGTTCAAAATGGAATATGTTACAAACATGCAATAAACCTCGGTATGGGCCCCTACCGAGGGAAAACTACACACAACAAATCTAGGTCACGATCAGAATCTCATTAACAAAAACGAAATGAGGGTAGCGTCAACTCGGGACTCGAAATAAAAATGGACAGATCTTACTTTGAAAATATGTCTTTGTCCGTAGCAGGCTCACTGAACCGCTCGGATTTCCAACCCGACGCGCTGGGGGAAGTTCACGAGCTGATGTCGTCAGCACCGAGCAGGAAACATGGAACACCCTGCGGCGTCTGGTCTCGTACCCGAAGTCTGCGGGCTCGAATCCCGGGGTGTGGGCGGAGACGCGGCTTTCGATGACCCTGGAATTCATCATACACCAACGTTAGGAACCGCCGTAGATTTGGGAGATAGATTTATAAAATCCTCCCGCACCTACCTGATATATAACCCTTTTAATAACACCAGGAGTGCGCGCAATAGCGCACGAGGAGTGCGTGCAGCAGCACACGAGGAGTGCGCGCAGCAGCGCACCAGGAGTGCACGCAGCAGCACACCAGGAGTGCGCGCAGCAGCGCACCAGGAGTGCGCGCAGCAGCGCACGAGGAGTGCGCGCAGCAGCGCACCAGGAGTGCGCGCAACAGCGCATGGGGAGTGCGCGCAACAGTGCACGAGGAGTGCGCGTAGCAGCGCACCAGGAGTGCGCGCAGTGGCGCACCAGGAGTGCGCGCAGCGGCGCACCAGGAGTGCGCGCAGCAGCGCACCAGGAGTGAGCGCAACAGCATACGAAAAGCGCGCGCAGCAGCATACGAGGAGCGCGCGCAGCAGCGCACCAGGAGTGCGCGCAGCAGCACACGAAGAGTGCGCGCAGCAGCGCACCTGGAGTGCGCGCAGTAGCGCACCAGGCGGGCGCGCAACAGCACACGAAGAGTGCGCGTAAGCCCCTAGTCTTGGATCTAAACATTCAGTGCCTTCACCATCATTACCGTTTTCTGAGGACAAAGGCAAAAATTATTCAAAAAACCCACTGGTTAGAGTGTACTTTACGGGACGCCAAAAATATGTTTTTTTTTTTGATAGGTCATTGACCTTTGACCCCGGGAATCATGTTACGAGTCAAGGTCAATGACCCGAGGTCAAATATCAATGACCTTTAAAAAAATCTCGAACCACACGGAACTACGGGGTCATTGACCCTGACTCGCAATAATGATTCCCGATGTCAAAGGTCAATGACCTTTCAAAATTAAATATCTCGTAATACTATACTTCAAAACTCCTTAACATATGGAAGGAATAATTTAAAAAAAAAGTTGTCCATACATTTCATCATTCTCTAACCTTCCTTTATCCATATCAGTTATAAAAAAGTGGTAGTATGTGAACATCACACATGCCCGAAAAAAATCAAAGTCCTGCGTCCCGTCAAGTATACTTCATAGAAAAATTCAACTTTGATTTTTTTCTGACATGTGCGGTATTAACATGAGCCCCCTTTTTTATTCTAAATATAGACAGAAGATGTATAGCTGATCAACATTCCTAAAGACCATTTTTGTCATAACTGCTTAGTTCGCTTTCTATGATATTCTAAATATTTCGTAATAGCTTTAAAACTCCTTAAAATATGGAAGGAATAATTTAAGAAAAAAGTTGTCCATACATTTCGTCATTCTCTAACCTTCCTTTATCCATATCAGTTATAAAAAAAGTGGTGTTAGGTGAACATCACACATGCCCGAAAAAAAACTAAGTTGAATTTTTCTATGAAGTATACTTGACGGGAATGAAGTATACTTGAGGAAGTTCACGAGCTGATGTCGTCAGCACCGAGCAGGAAACATGGAACACCCTGCGAGCAAACCGGATGTCGTACGCTACATTATGAACAGACAATAAAACCTACAGCATAGTGCTTAAAATTTGATTTAAGTGCAGCATTGTTTCCGGATCGCAATACAAATATAGATATTCGGCGTGTTGGCGCCCAACGTGGGAGCGGCGGGTCAATCGGCGAACTACGTACTTACAATGTTACGAACGCTTAGTTATTTCACGTGAAAAACAGCCAAGCTACGAAGTAAAATGTTTAATAACTCACTTAACGCTCGCGGAAACTACGTAATAAATTATTAGGAAATAAAATGGCTTGAAATCGAAACGAACTAACGACCAAATTGAATAAAACTAAAATCGTGTAAAATTGTAGGTACTCACATTTCTGGCGACAACAGGCGCTCCAACAGACTCCGGGCGCATGGAGTCCAGTATCTCTGCGATGGACCGGTAGGGCCGCTGAGGCACGTCGCTGGGGCCTCCGCCCCCGCGACTATTATCCTATGAATATTAAAAAAACGTTATCAAATTTGCAATCAACTTTTGAACTAATCTTAAAAGTTGTGAAAACCGTTAAAATTCAAGAATTTATATATCTTACCAAGCAATATTGGTATTCTCGACATTTAGACATTCCAAATTAAAAAAAAAAAATTAAATACTCACAGGATGTAGTAGCGGCATCGATGCCGCGAAAACTTTCAGAAGTTCCAAACTGTCGAAGGAAAATTGGGCAGAGACACCTGCCGAAATGTATTCGCGTAGGCAACTCTCGAACGACTGAGCTGAGTATCGCGCGCCGTGAAGCAGGAAGCCATCGCATCCCTTCCACTAACATCCAGTCGCAGAAAATGTGGGGGCGGACCAATCACTGAGCCAGAATACGCTCCGCCCACTTGCCGCTCACTTTGCGCCACTACAGAATTTAGTCAGAAAACCTTTTAAAGTTATTTAAAACATAACAAATATGTTAATAATATATAAAAGCTTAATTAAATTTGTTTCTCTTATCTTTAATGTTTGTAGGTATCATATTAAACACCAAAAACCATAATTGAATTTGATTTCAATTTAGGAGAAGATTTCCGGTTACGGTACAAGACCGGAAATAATCTTGTAGGTAAATTCAAATCCAATCTGATTAAATATAATACGAACGTGAAACAGAACTATTATGGCAATAAATAGAATAGTAAACTATCGAGTGTGTTAGAAAGTTTCTTTAAAACTTGATATAATGTAAGCTACAAGTGGAGGTTTGATGGCGCATGCTCAAATCAGACGCTCAATTTATTGACTTGCAACGCTATGATTCTTTAAAACTATTAACAGGAAGTCCACAAACAAAGTGTTGATAATTTTATTTATGTAGATTCTAAAACATTTATAATTTCTTTATAAAAAAATACTTCATTCGTTATTTTTTTTTAATAATTATTCCTCGCTTTTTATTATTTTTTAATCAGGCGTTGCTCGCTTTTTGAGCCACGTGTTACGGCAAAAGATCTTTTGGATTGATTGGCTCTACCAAACAGAAAATAATAATTATAATCGATTCAAAGATAATCATAAAACAGTAACAGTAAAAGCACTGTTACAGAACTCGACACTTAAACAAATACTTATAATTTTTTTTGTTTTATTCCGAGAGTTCTCACGTAAAATTAAAGAGGCATATTAATTAAGTAATATATACTTAATTAATAGAGGCATATTAATTAAGTAATAATAACATAAAACCATTAATCTTATAAAAGCTTGAATGTGTTTATGTTCGTTTATTTTTCACGTTCAAATGCCTTAACCGACTTGGAAGTAATTTGGTATGGAATTAGGTTAGGCCCTGACACATAGGTTAACTTTGACCCTGTATTAATGTGGGTAACACCGCGGTGCGCAGCTAGTATGTAGATTAATAAAACACATACATATAATCAGTACTTTTTTTATTTCATTTTATAAACTTGTTTAACATAAACACAGTTTTGAACCCGATCAAGATGTGCCTTCCTTCCTAAACAACTTTATAATTCAAATCTTTCTGCAGATTCAATGAAGTCGATCTATTGACAATAATTTTTATTAATTGGTACTACATGGACCTCAGTGAGGTCGTCAAAAATGTACATATGCTTAGATCTTTAAAACTACACAACGGTTTGATGCAGGTTTTCGTAATGGATAGTGATCTAAGAAGGTTTATGTGCGTAATTTTGCTGCTAAGCCACGGGCAAAAACTAGTAAAACATAAAATAGTTCATAGTTTATTTATTAACATTTCTAATATTTGAAATTGTCTGCGAGTTCCAGAACGTGATCGAAGAAAAGGAAAGCTGGTTGGAGACACCTTCGTGCAGTCGAAGTAGAGAGGGTGCCTGCTGCTACGTCGTGAGAGGAGCAAGCTGCTACGTCATGAGAGGAGCCTGCCGCTACGTCGTGAGAGGGCAGAGACATCACGACACACCGACGAGCAACGGGGCGGGATCAACCACGGGCTTCGCACACCACGTACAAGGTCACGTAGTCCTTTATTTTCTTATAACGATTTTGCTAAAATAATTAATATTTTCTTGTAACGATGTAATGAAATAATGCCGCAGAGCATTTTTCGGGCAAAAATCAGAGAATAGATATCTGGTAGTAGTAGTAGTCGGCGAATGAGTTGCGATATACATTGGATGAGACTATAGGAGATCAAACTATTTATTTTTTCAGTTCAAGATTACAGGTATTGGCCAAGATTTTGTTGGACAGTCCAGTAATTTTATGTTATGTTTCTATATCTGAGATGAGTGGCGGGTAAAGTAAAGGTTAAGTAAGGGTACTCTTACACTACCTATTAATAAATAAATATTTTTCTGGTGTAACATCTAATAAATCTCATTTTTTGTCATTTCATCAAAATTAAAAGCCATGAAAAGTTTTAAATGAAAGCTTAACATTTCATGTGTTTCAAGAATTGTTATACAATAATAACATGACCACTGATTTGGGTAGTCTCCTATAGATATCTACGCCACAGTAGCATTCTGCCATAAAAAATTAGTCAATTTGCAAATACCGCCATTGCAAATATTTTTAAGATGTCCAATTTAATAAAAAAAATATTACAAAAAAGCTCACTAGGTGTACCTAGCAGTAAATAATTCCGTGTTTCTTGATTCATCCTACGTAGGTAGTAGGTATTACCTACTCTTTGGGTATAACAAACATTTGTTTTTATTAACGCATCTCATTAGAATTAGCTAAGTCACGTTTATTTATTTTAACGGGGAACACTGAAAGCAATTGATATCGTGACATTCGTATACTTGACAGCTTTGTACTCAATGTCATGATTTATTTTATAGCTTCGATGCTAAAATTATTTAGCTATCTATAAAAATCATCTAGTATTAATAATATATAATATTAATTTTAAAAAACTTTTCGTGAATCTTAGCATTAATGATGCCGGTCCTAAGCCCGGATAAAGGAGGAAGGCACAAAGCTCGTGAAAATATTTTCTAGATAATTGCCATTTCGATAACCAACACTTTATCAATTCTATTTGTTTGTGTTTTTATGTAATATTGTCAAAATTGTACACATACTATAAATGGTATGTACCTCTAAGTCTCTCCGTTGTCATTCCTGAATCGGCGCGCCGGTCCAGTAATTACTAACGGGACCGCCTAACGAATAGTAATGGTGAATTCAAGGTCTAGTTATCCCCCTAAGCAGTACCTACCATATAACTGTCACGTGGTCACAAACAAAAGGGATTTCCTAGACTTACCTATTCGTTAGGCGGTCAGCCCCTTAGTATTTATGTATATGTTACAGCGAAAGTAATAAATCCAGATATTATTATATACTATCCAGCTATTATACATAATATCATATCAATTTAGACAAAGTGATAATTGAGACAAAATTAATCACATTAACTAGCCATTTTATAAAATATCTTGGAATACTTGGATAATGTAATAAAAAAGTAAATTAAAGGTGAAAATTATATTTTTTTATTTAAATATAAATATGAAGCATAAATATGTAGTAGGTACCTAACAATTTAGTCTCATTTTAAATAGTTATTGTAATAAGTACTTATGTATTATATTTTATTAATTTTCAAAATATATATTCACGTTGATTAACATTGTTTATAAAAATTAACATTGATTATTGGATTTAAATTGTATGTTAAAAAATAAATTCCTTGTTCAATAGTCATAAGACAAAACTAATAAAACACAGATCAATACGAGTAATTTAACATTGCTTAGTAAAATTAAAATGGTTTACAAATCAATACGAGATGTATTTGGTATCACTCCTTAACAACTACAATATTAATATATTTAAAAACAACTGGCATGAAAATACAATAAAATGATTATTATTTATTCTTACAAGTAAGGCTTTTATGACATTTTGAGTTACACAAGAGGCTTGACTTTTTACATTTGCATCTATTAGAAACGCATTCCCCAGTACAGTTGCAATGCTGAAATCCTTGGCCACCAAGATGTGACTCTTTCTTTGCACATTCTCGGATAGTAAATTCAATATCAACTGTAATAAACGTATCTTTGCAGACAGTAAACTGATATTTTACTGAAGATAGAGCTAACATTTTATCAGCTTCTTTTTCTTGTCCTGGTTTTTTTTTTGAAAGATTGTCCAATTTAATCTTTGATATCTGCAATTTCTGGACTGGCCTGTTAGCTTAGTTGGTAGTGGCTCTGCCTTCTAATCTAGAGGTCGCGGGTTCGATTCCCGCATGACACAAGTATTTATGTACTTTAAAAAAATATATATAATTACTTGTGTTGAGTCTGGTTGTTTGTATGTATAATAAGTACCTATGTATTTACAAAAGAAAAGTATATAAGTAATATATCCGTTATCTAGTACCCACGACACAAGCGTTTGCTTAGTGTTGGGCTAGATGGCGCTGTGTGCAATGTCCCGGAATATTTATTTACTTATTTATTTATTTCTTGTTTCTTTTTAACGAGAAAGAAGGTATTATGTGAACTTTTAATCAGAGATTTGACCTCATAGGTATAGGTAGGCACTACCTACCTACTAAGAAATCACAAAGCCCTATGATAAGTTAATAGCTTAAGCTCAGAGTTAATTACCTATTACTAGGCTTAATAGATAGGTACCTAAGTACAATATGTACTTACCTAGCTTGTCCATACTTAGCATTCAGTATTTATAGCAAATAAAAAAATATAAGTTGGTAGGTACATTAGGAGTTAATACTTAAGTCTAACCTTTAATGTTAAAAAGTCCTACTTGGGCATACAATTAAGTAGGTATGTCTAATTTACAGTTATTTGAATAACATCTTTGGAAATGTCTATTATATAAGCTTAGGTAAGTAGGTACTATAGTTACCTTCAAATGTTGCGATAAAAAAATAACATAAAAGACATCCCTTGGTTTACCAAATTCAACCAAAATTGATACAGCATCTAACTATGCATTTATTTCCAGGTGATGTGACCAGGCAAAGGGAAAGTTCTCGAAGAAGCCAAGATCACATCATCCATTCCATTTATTTACCATATCAATTTAATTGCAATCTAATTGTTGGTTATCTACCTACCTATTTAATTGTAAAGTTACAGATTATGAAAAAAAGTCTAGTTATGGAGATTCATTCTGTGTTTTAAACCTACCCCTGGGCACAGTCCACAACTGTAGGTATATAAATAGTTACTTATTTACTTTAAAAGATTATTAGAAAATTATAATTAGGTTAAAAAAACAATCAAGATTAAGATATTAGTTTATGAGAACACTTTATTAGATAAATAATAAGTATATACATACTTGAATAAAAATTAATAAATTAGATAATCAGTCCACTATTGTTCTCAGAATTCTCAGAAAAAAACTCTCTTGAAAGTTGAGGTGAGCTGGAGAATGTTCAAAGTCATGCAGGAACATCAGTAGGTATAGATAGTGAGACACAGTTACACTAGAAGCAGGCTTCCATGGATTTTCAAGTTTCCTTAGAGTGACATTATTCTGTACTAAATAAGTAATGTTTCATTTGAAGTAAACAAGATAGGTATACCTAAGGAGTTTATCAAATAAAATTCTGCCTGTCATCAATGCTAGTTGGTTTATTTTTCCTAGTTTTTCTGCTCTGCTTTGGTGGACTAACTATGTACCTACATGAAGGTAGAAGCTATCTATTAGACTCAAAGTTATTTATGTAGAACAAACCTAAATTTTAGCAAAAGAAAATAAAACATTGTAAATGATCTCATTCTTGATGACATTGTTGGCTACATACAGAATGGCAAGAACTGACTAAAAGAAAGGGTTAGAAGTGGTCATCATTATTAGCAGATTCTAGTAGATTCTGCTTGAACATAGCATATAATAATTTTATTGTACCTAAGTAAGTACTTACCAGTGCTATATACACTTTTATCGTTTAGCCACCATCCTTGCCTTCTTTGAGGTTATTTGAAGAGGAACAGAAAGTAATTTCTGATGAGTTGATATAGGTACAACTCAATACCTACAGCAGTTATGTACTGAACCACACGAAACCTAACAACGCGTGATAAGCTCCCTGGTGATAAGCATTACCATGGATAAATTGGTATTTTCATTCATTATATCGCTGCATCAGGTTCCAAATTGATTTTGTAACGCAGACTAGTTAGAAAATGATACCTAACCTACGCGTTCTAGTTGAGAATAAAGATGGCGTAACCAAACCAAAATAAATCCAAAACGAAATCGTGTATGTACACGATATCCTATCCGTACACAAAAATTAAGAAAATTTTAAACACTCCTACAAGCAAACAAGCACCCAGTAGATCTAGACACCTGTTTTTAAATAAGTAAGCAGGTACGATAGCTCTCGCCAGATTGGTACTGCGTGAGAATAGCCAAAACAAACAAGCTAGGTATTACTTATTCCATGGCTTCACGCAGTTTACTACATTGATAAAAACCTAAACACATTGACAGAATTTCTACTCACACACAGAAAATTTTATATTTTTTCAAAGAAAAGGGATATTGCCAGAATACAGAAAATATTAGCGTTCAATCAAATTAAAGACAAGTATTCGAGTTTTTCGACATCTACGGAAATAGTAGTACAGATGACAAATATTTTCATTGATTTCTTGATAGAATGAACTAAACCGTATATTTGTTGTCTGTTTAGAATGAACAAAATGAACGTTGTTATGAACATGTTCATTCGCGACTGCGTGAAAATAACTGGTCCGTAATTTTCTTGTTGGTTGGATTGTCTGTCATCACTCATCAGTCATCATTGTCCTCCCTCAGCCTCCCTCATTTCGTTTGTGTTGTTTCGTTTATTTATTTACATATTTCCTAAAATCTCTTGGCAATCTCTAAAATCTTTACATAGCATTTTAGAATTACATGTCCACGAATCCTATAGGACAGGCTCCCAACATGCCGATTCACCCAGGATCAAACCAGTACGTGAACAACCCCCTGCAAAGTCCGCAATTACAATCAGGGTCTCTCCAGGGCTCGCCATCGCAACACAGCCCTATGGGCACTCAATCTCAGGGTGGTAAAGGCGCCGGAGGAGGCGGAGATCAGGGTTCACAAGTAAGTTTACTAAAAATGGAAGTTAAGAAGTAGGGGAAGATTAAAGATTTCCAACTACCTTAAGTTGAATGATGAGAATGATACAATGTATGCAAGTCCTTAAACACAATTTACAAGCACATGTCAAGTAACTGTTTAAGTTCATGTTTTACTGAATACCTTGTTCTGTATGTTCAGATACTCAGCAGACCTCGACTTCAGGAGTTGGTGAGGGAGGTGGATCCCACAGTACAACTCGATGAAGAAGTGGAAGATATGCTGCTGCTGCTTGCCGATGATTTCATAGACACAACTCTGAATGCAGCGTGTGCATATGCAAAGCACAGACATTCTTCTAACGTTGAACTTAGAGATGTTCAGTTACATTTAGGTGAGAAATTTGATTTATAAATTAAAAGTTATTGGATGCCTGTGTTGTTCCCAGATAAAGTAAGTTCAGATGAGACTGGCCAATTCTGATGTCAGAGTTTTCAAATAAACCTAGGGTTCTCTGACATGGCTTAATGACTGCCAGACTATGGCAAACAGCTGGAACCTACAATTTCAGAGTACTCAGAATGGAATGCCAGACCAGAAAAAGCCTGAATCACTCTCAAAATTACAATATTACTCAAAAAAATCTCCGTTGATCAGTCACATAGTGGTGGCATGGAAGGTTGCAATTTATTCATTTTGCAAAGAAGGGAAAGGAACAAACAGACTAACACACTGTTTATTGTATGTAATAATTAGGTTTAGTTATTGTCTAAACAGAAGTGTAATATGTGATATTTATACAATATTAAGTATATAGACAGCTTATAGTCAGAACATTTTAAAATTCAGTTAACTTTTGCAAATCCATTTCACATTTTCAGCCCAATAAATAAATAAATATTCCGGGACATTGCACACAGCCCCACACTAAGTAAATACTTGTGTCGTAGGTACTAGATAACAAATATAATACTTATATACAACCAGATCAAACCCAAGTAATATATATTTATAAATTTTAAAATCAATAATTCTTCAATTTTTTTTTCTATTTTCCAGAACGCCAGTGGAACATGTGGATCCCAGGGTTTGGGAATGATGAGCTTCGTCCGTACAAACGTGCACCCGTCACTGAAGCACACAGACAGAGGATGGCACTCATCAGGAAAACTATTAAGAAATATTGATTGATATATGTATTATGGTTTTCTTTATTTTCTAAAATATCTGGCTGCCTACAGAGAGAGGTAATATTAGTTAAGTATGAAATAAGTTATTTCTTTAATTTTGTATATTATCTGGTTGCAATTGCATATAGAGAAAAGTAATGTTAGTTCGTATTCATATAAGTTTGTTTGGTACATTATTTGGTATGTTTGTTTGATTGGTTATAATTGTGTATTGCAAATTTTGTATAATATGTTGTGTAAAGCTCTTAACATCCTAGAGAAACCAATAGTTACATGTACTTTTAATTTATATGTCATATACCCTGCAGTGGGTCTCATTAGGCTGACGATGAAGAAGATGAGTATATTCTATTTAATTTGTATTACTGCTGTAAGTTTTGCTAAAGGGAATTCAAGTACCTAGGTAATACTTATACAAGGTTACTGAACAGACAACTGTGTTAAATTCCAATAGAATCTTATTAAAATCTAGAGATAAGTTTACCTATGTTGTAATACAATAAAAACATTAAAATATAATTAACTATTTTAATACACACACCATTTATTTCATAATAAACGCAAACACAATTGTGATTAAAGAAATCATACACATTTATACTTAAATAGTACAATAAAATCACATAATAAATCACAAAATTAAGTCATAGAATAGGTTCTAATACCTAATACTGGGCACACAATACATAATACTATTACTACATAATTATGTATATAAAGTTGGATTGTGTTTTTGTGTAATTTTACATAGTTTTGGAATGTAGACTGACATTTAATAGGACACCAAAGTTACACACAAATATTTCTTTTTAAATTTATTTTTGTCAATAATTAGACATCAATATCTATTGTTTATATGTATTTCTATTTTGTTACAAACCATTCCTAAATAAATAGCAGTAGCAAAAAGCTATACGGTGACCTCTACTTATAATTTATGTTCTTTTAACAAACTAAAATATACACATCTGATTATGTATTTACTTACCTGCTGTTTAAGAAAAACAGATTTATTTCTTTTTTTACAAAATAAATTGCTAAAATGTGCCACTTGATTTCGATAAGTCGTGTGAAATTTAAACACAGTCAATGCATAAATATCCTAGATCTAATCTTAACATAGGTACCTAAGTCATGGCTAGGCCATTGTTTTCATGCTAATACCAAAAGCTGTGGCTATCATGGTTTCCCTTGATAACGAAAGGCGATAAGCCTTATCACTTGTTTACCTGATAAGAGAATAAATGGGACCAAAAATATGATTGATCAACCAATTTTTTTATTAGCTGGGCATGTTCTGAAGGCTAAGTACATAAACAAACAAACATTTAACATCCATATTACATCTACAGCCTTTATAACTAGTTGTTTTTATTTTTGTTTATAAACTACTTGAATTAACTTGTTAGATTGTCAATATTATTTAAGTAAAACTTGTTCTATTTAACAGTGAGTAATATTTATACATACATATATGTAGGTATACCAGAAATGTCAATTCTATGAATTATCTAAATACTGCTGATACAATGAACATTCATTTAAGTTGATACATATTTCAAATTTTTGCTACTTATAAATAACATCTATAGAAAACTAAATAGGTAAGCATACCTAACTGTTAACATAAAACAAAAATACTTATAGTATTTCATTTTAGTAATAATTTAATAGACATTATACCTAGAATGGTACACAATGTACATATATTTTATATGTAAGTGTATTGCATAATGTGAAGCCAAAATTGTATGTGGTAGAAGCAACCTCTTTATTAGAACATGATCGTAAGTACAACAAAGCTTTGTTTTTTTTTATTCTAATATTTTAAAGAGGCTTTAATCGCCATGCGACTATGCCAGCCTCATTAGGCAAAATTACATAACATTCAAACTGTTTTATCCAAGCCGATAACTTCTGTAAGCAAAATGGGTTTGCATTTGGCCACTATTCATCTGATGATTAACAATGCTAGTATTTTTTTTAAATTAGTTTTGCACTTCACCTGATGTTAAACAATGTGGTCTATTATGGTAGTAATAATCCAGCTTGCAAGATGGTTATCAATATTCTACCTTCGAACCCAATAAGGATCTGTTCAGAAACTTCAATGCAGAACTTACTTCTAAAGAAAACTCTAGAAGGTTCTAGTGCTGGGCTTAGACCTCACATGCCTGTTTGTCTGGGATGTAGAGGTGGTCGGATGGATCCACTTTCTGCCATTGCGTCACCTTCGATTTCACTGCTACTGGCTTCTGAAATAGAGGAGAAATAATATTTATTCTTTAGTCTTCTACTACTTATATAAAAATAAGTCGGGTTTTCCTTCCTGACGCTATAACTCTAGAACGCACGAACCGATTTCCACGGTTTTGCATTCGTTGGGAAGATCTCGGGCTCCGTGAGGTTTATAAAAAAAAACGAAGCCATCTGGTGGCGAAACGGAGTTCGCGGGGTTTGCTAGTTTGTTATAAAACTGACATACCTAACAGCTAACGGATTTTGGTGCTCTAAAAATCGTATTCTGCCAAATAAGATGTAGATAAGGAACCGATCCCATAAATTAAAAATATGGCTACAAGGAACAACAAGTTTAAAAAGATAGTAAGTAGGTATAAAATTAGTAAAACAAAGCTTTTTATTAAATTAATCATTTTTATGCCTTATAATATGATGCTTTTCTATGTCTTTTTATCTTTATCAATGTTTATTGTTCATTTATAGGAAAGTCTAGAATTTCTGTAAACTCCTGTATGTTTAAATTGAACATATCATATCTTCTCGGTCTTCAAGTCGAGAATGAATCGGTTTCTTCTAGGCAAGCACGCTAGATCGTAGATTATAACGTTGCTTAACATCAGGTGAGTTGTAGTCAGGCGTGAGCCTATCTAGTTTAAAAAAACTGTATTTTTATGCTATTAAATAAGGCCCATAATATATTAGTAAAACGATAGATACGTATCGATTTTTAATTGGTTCGAGTACCGTAGGCGTACATCACGTCTATGTCAAGTGAAAGAACCGGTATATTGTCCATCGACCTTTGTAATACCACAGATTACAGAAGTATACCTAAGTAGTAGGTACCTAATAGCGTATTAAACTTGTAAAGCTATGACGGGTAAGATCACGATTTATATACCCAATAGAGAGCGGTACAAAATTTCGGCAACGGGTTTCAAGGTTCCATGGTGTAATGGTTAGCACTCTGGACTTTGAATCCAGCGATCCGAGTTCAAATCTCGGTGGAACCTAGTCTTTTTGCTATTTGTTGAAATAAATACAATGTTTTCAATTAGGTACTTATCGCACATATCACGCGTACATATTTTCAGTATTTTATATCGGTAGTGGGAACAAATAGAATCGATTAGTTTGTTTTGGCACTCGATCGATTTACGCATCTGAGATTATCTAGACATCTGAATGCTGCCAATGCTTATCAATATGATAGCATGGCAAATAACAAAAGATGACATCATTCATATATAACGCAACCCAAGACAAGCGTGTCGAAAATTGGCATTCGGTAAAGTATGTAGTACTAGTGGACGCCCGCGGCTTCGCTCGCATTATTTTGAGATAAAAAGGTTTAAAATGAACATAACTTTTTTTATTATTTACGAACCGATTGAAATGAAATAAACACTAACTTAACGTTTAGTGTTAGTGAAAACCGTAGACAAATCGGTTCAGCTGTTTTTGAGTCTATAACGAACAAACATACCGACAGACACACAGACAAACAGTTTTTTTATGAAACATGATTTTTGTGTTCTATAGCATCAATAAAGACCCCTCAACTATTTTTTTCCCATTATCTTCAATGTACAGACACCGACCGGTTACAGCTTTATAATATGTAAAAAAATAAAGCCGTACGTAAGTATGTTAGGTACCAACAAAGTTATAATATAACAGCATTTTTGTGTAAGTAAGTAAGAATGTATTCATAAATTCATAACATCATATTTGAGATGGTTCGTAGTTTCAACAAGTTAGTTTTTTTT
This sequence comes from Macaria liturata, assembly GCA_964023185.1. NCBI lineage: Eukaryota > Metazoa > Arthropoda > Insecta > Lepidoptera > Geometridae > Macaria > Macaria liturata. The sequence goes on along the minus strand of OZ026828.1, from coordinate 4,088,701 downwards.
TTTTTATAAATACATTAAAACTCCATAGCCATATCAATCCTCTTTTAAAGTCTTAATATGAAACCTTATTAAGGGTGGCATCTTAGCTCTCTTTTTTTTAAGTCTTTGCATAGAACTCTTTGAACCGTATTTTTTTTTCAAATCTTAAACTGTATCAGAATATAAACCGTTGAAACTATGGAAATAGTTAATAACACCGTAGTATGTTTGCATAGTTTTGACAATAAAGCATACTTGATAATTGCTAATATCAGGTAAGTATTTGAATTTTTGAATGAAATGTGTACCCATGTATTGTGTTATATTGTACTTACCAATGATTTTTACAATGTCAACGACAATATCAATTGCTTATGATACTATCATAAATCAGGTTTTACAGCAATTTATTGCGGAGTTTATTTGTATAATAACATATCTTTATCTTTCTGCAAGTATTAAAATGCATTTTGAAACGTATCAGCATCATAAATGTCTTGGTTTATGATTTGATATTGTTGGAGCGTCACATCCCGCTGCCAACATAACGGCGGGACAGGTCGACGTCCAACCAGGGAGGTTCCCGCCAACGCCGACAGGTGGCAGCACGCGCGCCAGCAGAACATCGATACCCGGCTATCGCACCGCACGCGCAATCATTATACTCACATAAATACAGTCCACTCACGCCATACTAAACTAGTTTTAATCCAAGGCATCCCAATAGGACCTAGGAATCACGTACAGATATAAAAATAGGTATTTTTAGCAACTGGAACCGTTTTTGGCAATATCACAGAATACATAACGAAATATTAAGAAACAATATTGTCAAAAATAAAGAGTTTCTTCGGTATCTTCTAGGCAAGCGCGCTAGATCGTAGATTATAACGTTGCTTAACATCAGGCAAGTTGTAGTCAAGCGTGAGCCTATATCATGTAAAAAAAAACAAAGTTTTGCAAATTTGTACAGACAAGAAGTTGACTCTACCTAATAGAAATAAAAAGCTTTATTAAAATTACTATTTTCAGCATAATCTATACATATAATAAAGCTGTAACAGGTCGGTGTCTGTACATTGAAGATAATTGACAAGAAAAATAGTTGAGGGGTCTTCATTGATGCAATAGAAAACAAAAATCATGTTTAAAAAAAAATCTGCCTGTGCGTCTGTCGGTTGTTCGTTATAGACTCGAAAACGGCTGAACCGATTTGTCTACGGTTTTCACTAACATTTTGGTACATTTTTAACTTAACATTTAGTGTTTATTTCATCTCAGTCGGTTCGTAAATAAAAAATTATGATCATTTGAAATCTTTTTATCTCAAAATAATGCGCGGGCTTCCACAAGTAACAAATAATAATCAATTAAACCTGTCACCACACATTTTCATTGGCATCGATCTTGGCAAAGTTCTCCTTTGGCTAAAATATCTTTCAAAAGAGACAAGATTTAGATACATAGGTACTTTTCGTCAGTATTTTGGGAGGTTAGCCAAATTTTGCAAAGTTCAAAGGCATGAGTGATTATATCATTTATTTTGCAAGAGAAATGTACGGAATGGGAAACGAGACTAATTGCGAAAATAACTGCCTGCTATTTTAAACATTTTAATTGTATCTACCTAGTTTAAATTATTCTCAGTACAAGAATGATTATCCTACAAGTATCTATACATATAATAAAGCTGTTACAGGTCGGTGTCTGTACATTGAAGATAATTGATAAAAAAAATAGATGAGGGGTCTTTATTGCTGCACTGCAATAGAACACAAAAATCATGTTTTAAAAAAACTGTTTGTCTGTGTCTGTCGGTATGTTTGTTCGTTATAGACTCGAAAACGGCTGAACCGATTTGTCTACGGTTTTTACTAACATGTTGGTCCATTTTTAACTTTACATTTAGTGTTTATTTAATTTCAATATGTTCATAAATAAAAAAGTTATGTTCGAAAAGTTAATGCGAGCGAAGCCGCGGGCGTCTACTTGTACTTAATAAAGGTGAAAGTTTGTGCGTGAGTGTGTATATGTTTGTAACTTCTGCACCCTCAAACGGCTGAATCAATTTGGATGAAATTAGTTATGAAGATTTTATACCAGTGTATTAGAAAAAGGTTTTACGTAGTAAAAGTGAAAATGGGATATTATTCATTAAATGTAATTCTCACTCTAATCAATGTACATAATTCTCACACTCTTAATCCCGGTTCTAATCTATCTAGTCCCTAGAGAGATTAGAAACGGGATTAACACTTTTTACCCCGAATTGAGGCGGGTAAAAACGCGGAATATACATAAGCGGATAGGTACTTTCTAATGATGCATTCATCTATTTTCTACTATTACGTACCTAAGCACTTGGTACTTGACTCAAACGCGTTTTTATCATTCACTTGATGTGGTCAGTCCTTGGATGGGTGACCGAAAAGTGGCATTCCATTTTGGGCGCTTCCGTGGGTCGGATGACACGTTAAATTGTAGGTCCCGGCTGTTTGTCTAGTGCGGCAGTCGTTAAGCCTTGTCAGAGGCCCTTAGGGCGGTTTGAAAACTCTCGACACCAGAGTTGGCCACTCTCATTCGATAAGAAGAAGAAGGTGACGTATTCATCTATTTTCTACTATTAACGTACCTAAGCACTTGGTACTTGACTCAAACGCGTTTCCTGCTATTCTCTTTTCAAGGATTTTGCGGTCATATTGCGACAAGATTTTCTTTCCTCTATTTTACGAGAATACAAAGGAATTGGTGATACCTAACACTTGAAATTTTATAAAAGACAATTCGCTATTGTGCAGCAAATCTGTGACGCGGTAAACGGTACTTTTTTGGTATCTAATCAGTAGTAATGGATTGATAAATCTTAGAAGCACTTGTTTGTTGCGATTTTTACGGGTTTCTTGTGATACCTAGGTAAATATATTACGGGTATGTACCTATATCATTTGTTTTATAGATTATTTTAGTTAAACATGTAGGGCCTTATTACAAAACGTGGTTTAAATATTAGTCCAGAACTCTGAAAATATGCAGTCCGTTTTTGCAATAGAACATATAAATCAAAATTCCATTCAATGTTTAATTTAGCCAAAATTTAAGGCAATAAATGTACGTAGTTTTGATTTGAACTGACAGATTCTTGGCGATGCAATTAACTCTTAACTCTCAGTATAAAGTTAGTATTTTGGGAGTTTGCTGGAAGATAAACTAATAATAAACCAGTCCCGTGGTCTCGTGGAAATGTCTGGGCTTGGAATTTAATTCGAATATTCTTAAACTTCATTCACCACTCGTAGTCAAGGGGAGTGGTAGGTAAGATTAACAACTTATTATCTTCATTTATAGCACCTTTCCTAATAAATGGTAAGATGCGTTAAATAAATGATATTAATGAACGAGTGTATTTATCATTACTTGTGTTGAGTCTGGTCGTTTCTATGTATATTAAGTACATCTGTATTTACAAAATAAATATATTATATCCGTTATTTAGTACCCACGAGAACACGACACAAGCGTTTGCTTAGTGTGGGGCTAGATGGCGCTGTGTGCAATATCCCGGAATATTTATTTATTGATTTAACGTCTGCCTTTTCCTTTCGATTTTAAATCTATCAATGTGCTAAAGAATATCGACTAAATAAATGAACCAAGCATTGATCAGCCATTCAATTGTTTTTTAGTAAAACGGTTAATAACTAAGTATACATATTTTAGAGAAAACATCAATAAAAATGCACCTAATATACCTAGAACTCTACAATCTCCATGCTTTTCAGTGTTCATGAATAATGAAACAAATAGTACCAGGCACTGCATAGTGAGTATTAGTGAGGTATCGATCGAGCGTGGTCTATCTACAAATCTAGGTCATGCACGATTTACTGTACTAAAATACTAAATAGTTACATACATATACCTACGATTGTTAAGTAGAATCATCATCTGAATTAATGAAGTCGTATCTTTTTTAACTAGTTCGTTTGCGTTTGGATTTCTATTAACTGTTTGTAAAAAAATATTGCGCCAAGTGAAAGAACTTTAGTTAGGTATTTTTTCTTTCATTATAAAAAGGTTTCAAAATATATATAGGAAATCAGTCAATTGCACCCTATATAAAGACACACTCCAACGGCCACAAGCTAGTTCTTGTTTTCTGGAACCTACTAACCATAAAGAAGTAGAAAACATTATCGCAGCTTTGAAAAATACAGGAAGCACAGGCTATGATGGAGTCTCTACAAAAATATTAAAGGTCATAGCTAAAATCATATCTCCAGTACTGGCATACATAATAAACTTGTCATTGGAAGGTGGTGTGTTTCCAGATAAACTGAAAACATCAGTTGTAATACCAGTTTTCAAAAAAGATAATCCTGAAGATATGAAATACTACAGACCAGTAGCATTGATTCCTGTCATTGCCAAAGTATTTGAGAGAGCCATATACAAACGATTAAACAATTTTTTTGAGTCTAAAGAGGTAATAGTGGCTGAGCAGTCTGGATTTCGCAAAGGAAAATCGATTAATGTGGCAATTCTCAAATTTCTTCAGAATATATATAAGGGGGTAGACAACAAAAAAAGAGTGACCGCGCTCTACATGGATATGTCCAAAGCCTTCGATTTCGTAGAGCATGGGATATTAATTAATAAAATGGAATGGTACGGCATACGTGGCAACGCACAAAATTTAATTAAATCGTATTTAGAGAATAGACAACAGCAGACTGAAATCACTAAATTTGATAGAACAATCAAAGAAGTAAAAAAATATTCATCTCAGCGCAGACAAGTAAAATACGGAGTGCCACAGGGTAGTATATTAGGCCCTCTGTTGTTCTTAGTGTACATCAATGACCTGCCGTGCGCAATAAATCATCCAATGGTGATGTTCGCCGATGTTAGTACCGCCATTTTCTCTGATAATAGAGACGGTAAGCACGAAACTGACATTAATAATGCTCTAATCCAAATAATCACGTGGCTCAATAATAAAAATTTGAAAATTAACATTGACAAAACGCATATTATGACATTTACAAATATCAATTCAAATTTTGACAATTTTAATATCAATTATAAGGGACAAGAGATAAAACAAATTACGCCAACTAAATTTTTAGGCATTTATATTGACTCGAATTTGTCATGGAAAACTCACATAGATCATGTTTGTTCAAAATTGAATCAATTTTCATATGCATTATATATGTTACGAAAAGTGGCAAATGAGAAAACAGTATTGAGTGCCTATCATGCTTTCACAGGCTCTACCTTGAAGTATGGTATATTGTTTTGGGGAAACGCCCCAGGTAAAGAAAGGGCTCTAGTTGCACAAAAAAAGTGTATTCGAGCAATATGCGGACTTAAAAAATTGGATACATGCAAACCACATTTTATCAAATTAAGATTGTTAACTCTACCATCGATGTATATCTATGAATCAGCCCTTGAAGTGAGGAGGAATATAGACACAATAGATACACTTAAAAGCCGTCGATATAAAACTAAACTGTGTCATCCTCGTTGTAGAACAGCAAAATACGAAAACAGTACATTTGTAATGCAACTGAAAGTCTACAATAACTTACCAGACTTCATTAAGAAATCAAATAGTATTGTAACATTTAAATATAGACTAAAATTATTTTTGATCGAGATGGCATACTATAAGATATCTGACTACCTAATGGATAAGGAATGTAAAAATTATAGAATAAAAGACATACAGGAATGAATATGTACATAATGATATTTTTAAAATAATGTAAATCTTTATTAGTTGCACACCGAAAGGTAGACTTGTGGAGAACTATTAACTAATATATTTATATTTTATACCATCTGTCTGTACCCATAAGTGCAATAAATGATTTTGATTTGATTTGATTTGAGGTTTTAGCAATGTCTTTGCGTTTAGTATAATCTGTTATGTTCCTGAAGAAATCATCATATTTTTCTTCCGATTTCGTGTAAAGAGATCAAATATAGGTTTATTTTCAACTTTATTGGCACAACCAGATCTTATATAATCTGGGACAAAATGAGTTATTTGATTTGATTAATCTAAAATTAATCTAATGTATATTTTAATGTAAATAAATTAATGTATATGTTGGTAAGTAAAAACAGGATGTAATTAATAGTAAAAATTAGGCCAAGGTTTGCCACGATAATCTATTACAGACACTTTACATTATTTTTATTTTCAGGAGATATTTATCGATAAAAAATAACCAAAATCACTGCACAATTTACTTGAAAACCGTTCGTGCATGAATCGACTCTCAGTAAAATTCGAAAAATTATATCTTAGTAAGCGACAGAGTGTCTGAATCATACAAGGTCGTAGTATGTCTGTTAACTCTACATTACTATGAAATAACTTATGAAACAGTACACATGATACATGGATGTATACGGGTAAAGCTAGATGCATCGGGAAGCTTTAGTTTACCCAGGTAAACCTAATATTACCCTAATATTACCTACTGGGTAAAGTCTGAAATACACATGAATATCATTTCAATTAGGGCTTTATCTATTCATTCACACTATTATACCTAGGTTTATCCAACCATGCCTGGGTTAGATGAGAAGAGAGTCGTTTCTTTTTTATTAAAAAAAACCTAACCTAAACCCGTATCATATGTACATATATGTACGTGTGCTGCAGTACGTATATACGTAGGTATGTGCGTTTGTCAACGGCTAACCCAGATAACAGTAATATATATTATATCAATACAGCTTGTGTAAATCCAGTGTTATGTATGCAGCTCTATATTATTACATCTCTTACAGTGATACTAAGTATCACTGTAAGAGACAAATCAATAAATAGACAAATACAAGTCTTGTATTTTAGACAAATACAAGTCGTCTATTTATTGAGTGTTTAATAATCAACATACTTAATATATTTTACTAGTGGGTGCTCGCGGCTTTACTCGCATTAAGAAGTAAAACTTGCATCCCCTATTTCACCCCTTTACAAGTGGCGTTTCCAAAAATACTTTCTTAGCGGATGCCTACATCATAACATCTACCTGCGTGCCAAATTTCAGCCCGATCCGTCCATTGGTTTGGGCTGTGCGTTGATAGATCACTATATCAGTCAGTCAGTCACCTTTGAGTTTTATGTATATAGATGTATATTTAGATAGATTACTAGTAAGGTCACGCTTGACCCACCAAATGTTTTCGGAAAAAATATTTTTTACATTAATTTCGAATGAGCCGAAAATTGTGCCGGATTGTACGTGGAGACTGGAGAGTAAGTACTTAAATAAATAAAATTACTCATGTCATAATATTTACATCTATTAATCATTCCAATAATACTCCAAAAACTTTTTTAAGTTTTTCGATAAACGTACATAACCAAATGACAAGCAAATACGCGCAACGAACGTGACAGGAACAATACACTATATACAATGTAAACATAACACTTGTACATAAATAGAAAACAACAGTGTTGTTAGTATATCGTTAATTGATACGTAGCAATACGTAGCCAGGTGTCGGCAAATAGATATTACATGTGTTGTTAACTTTGTTAGTACATTTGTTCTAAATAAAGTTGTTTAGAGAATTATGTATGTACTTGTATAAGATAGACAGTATTTTGTATGTAACAAATACAAAACACAGTAGTACAGAGAACTATTTATTTCTTTTACTTTTTCTAATATATTGGATATGTTGCACGATCAAGTTTAATTTTGAGTGATTACAATGTCAAGTCTTATTAACAATGTATAAACAAGATAAAATTTCTAAATTTATATTTATTAACTAAAGATATTTAACCAAAAAGTATAACAAATTATATAATTACTTTTAAATTTTAAAAACTTTTTTGTAGGGTGATAAAAGGAGTTTTCACTAAAAGTGAAAGACAAAACGTACATTTTTTAATAACCATCTCAGAAACGTTAATATGCACATATTTTTAGATGTACTGTAAAGACGTACTGTAAATTCTTGGAAGTGCAGGCACTTCAGGAAAATACTAAACGATACCAGCTTGACTTCAATCACTTCAAATTGATCTTTCAGAAGCGAGCAATATGAGTAATTGAATGGTTACCGAGAAAACATTCTTGCGAAACGTCTCGACTAATAAATGAAGTCCGATATATCAATTAACTTAAAAAAAGAGGTTATGAATTCGATTTGTTTGCAGGTGTTCTTGTATATTATTATATATTGACATGATTCTCTTTGCATTATGATTAAGCGTATTACGGGAAACAGTAGTTTCAACAAATCAAATCAGTCAAGTAGCTTTTGTATTCACCACCACAGTACCACTAACATGGAGTACTTACCACCATACAAAAAAATCTAATAGAGGAAATAACACACCAATAAATGCCATCCACTATATACTTATTCGCCCAAGAAAACTTTTACTTTTTACTAATTAATTTTCCGGGGAGTCACGACCCTCTGTAATGAGAAAAAAAAGAAAGAAAAGAAGAGAGAGAGAGATACATAGATAGATAAATCACTCACCCTAGCTGTAAGCTTCCCATCATCACCAATGAGGAACTCCTCAAGTTGGAACACCAGGGGCGACGCGTTGCCAAGGTGGAAGATTCTGGAGGACGTGCCGCGTGTGACTCTGAACTCTATTGTCTTCGCCATAAGGACGCTTGTAATCATGTACACGGACTTCTTGCCTTGTAGATCTGAAAAAATAATGGTAGTGCTAAACTTAATTGAGGTCGAAAATAATTCTTTACCTAATGCTAATATTTCTTTACTTAAAAGCTTTGGAACACTTTACCGGAAGCTGTATTTCCTGCAAACTACAAATCTCAATCAATCTCAATCTTAGGTCTTCAAATGTAGATATTTTTTATGTCATGGCATAGGTTTACGTTTGACTACAGTCTGCCTAATGTTAACATTGCTGCAGCCTAGGGTGTACACGCTACCTAGAAGACGCCTGGATTGTAGTTCGCAGGAAACACACCTAATTAGTATCTTTGAGGTAAGCGTGTTACACCATAGACTGCAGCTATGCTTAACTTCAAGCAGGCTGTAGTCAACTCAAAACCATGTAAAAAAATAATGATATGATATTTTTTATAGAATCATATATATATTTAGAATTATATAACTCATAGTTATCTTTGCTACGTCCTTTCAGTGATTGACAATTTATGTGACTAATCCGAGCTAGAGTATAAACAAATCAGTCTGTATTCTAAAATAAAGGTAAAAAGTATAATCCAACCTTTGTTCTTCATATCCAAATAAACATTCCCCACAAGTCCTTTATCCTGTGGGACTGAGTGGTTGTTGAAATTCACCATTATCACTCGTACTTTGTTCTTGATAGACTCGTCTTGGAGGGTGATCTGAAAATTAAATAGGGGTTGTAATTTTGTTTATTTGTAAATAGGTAAGATTTGTGGGTGTCAAGAGAGGTTTAGATTTGGACATTGTGTCTAGAGAAAGGTAGGTGAAATATTATTCATCATCAATTTACTAAATTACAAATGTAGCTAAAAGAGTGTGGATAGTCTAGCTTCTCATGGAAGATTTTACCTATTTTTCAATCAATTTACAGGACATATTATGCTTATAGCAAAATATAATTATCAGTTATCACGTCTTTCCATATGTACAATCATGGTCAGATAAATCTCAATAAAAGATGTAAAATGTCCATATGTATGTATATGATGTCCACTCCAAAAAAGCCCAAGCTTATATAAAATAGATATTATGTAATGTTTATTTAAAAATAAAATAAGATATAAGTAAAGTATAGTAGACTATTAGATGTATGCAAAATTTGTGAAGACACTGGCTAGCATAAAGCCTAGCCATTGTCTCTTGCAACGCCCCAATACCTCGGGGCACATGTAATTTTTTTGGAAAATTGTATTTAAGTTAAGTAGTATGAATAAATAAATACCTAGATCTAGAACACTAGAAAGTAATAACAAGTTACTGCAGTGCTGTTCATACATTGGTAGTAAAATAGTTAGTGTTTCTGTTTAAGCACCATTAAACCACATTCTAGCCTATACTAGAAACTTTTTTTTTTTATGAAAATTCCACCAACGTCCCTGGCGATGCCAAGGTTTTTTTGTCGGGCTCGGAGCTAATGGGACTCCACTACCAACTAAAACCTACCACGATGTCCCTTTACCTCGGCAAGGACGGGTTTCGCGGGCAAGCGAGCAATACTCCTCCGCAATTCCCGTCCCATCCACCATGCCCTGTGAGTATTTGTGTAAGTACACCAGTAGGATCCAGTTCTCTAACAATTCTGTATATACTAGAAACTGCATATGAAAGAGGATGTGTATAAATAGCTAGGATGTTAAGAAAGGCAATCTAAATATTTGCATGGTGTTGAATGTTCTGGGTCATTTATTTATTTATTAAAAAAAAAAAAATTGACCCATATGTAGATTACATTAGGTACCCATGTTATATGACTATTTGTATTCATCATCATCATCATGTCAGCCCCTGTTCACCCACTGCTGAGTATAGGCCTCCTCTCCAACGTACCACATAGTATGGTCTCCAGCCTGTCTGATCCATCTCCTACCTACTTGTTTAGAAATGTCATCTGACTATCGGGCTGATGGTAAAGTAAGTAATATATATATAAATAAACTATAGTATGACTAAATTAACATAGGTACCCATTATGTATTCGGAAATCTAAGTACCTAATAAATTTAAAAACTTGAGCACATACATTATGTCATGCTTGGAAAGACCTCAACACCCATCACAATTTACATATTGACACATGAGAACTCTCCAATTAATCATAATTGATTAACAGTTAGGATCTTCAATGATAGGCAATACAACTCAAAGAAGATAAGTAAAGTATACTTAATATACAATCATGTTTATGTAAGTACAATTTCATAAATTATGGTAATACTTGTGGTAATCCTATTCTATCCCCAGGGTGTCCATGTTAATCCAGGATAAAAAATTGCCTAGGTACATGTATTAATCTAAGTTTAATCTTTCTTCACATTCAATTTAAACGAAATCAGTACAGCTGTTACAAAATCAAGAAGGAATTCACAAATTTACTAACATTTTTAAGGATAAATTAACTGAAAGTAAACACCATTAATCTACCAGAAGGGTTATGTTTATTTTTAATCTCCAGAAGAGGAAAGTCTCACATTGCCCAGACACCATTACACATGATTGTGGTCTGACTCACTTGAAGAAGCTTCGAGTATCAATAAAGCAGTTATCAATTGGTAAACATTTTCTTAGTAATAGATGGCAAGGATAAGGAAGTTACTACAGAAGTGACAATCTGGTGTTGCAATGGATTTTCTATTACTTAATACAATAGAATAGAAATGATGATGAGTTTTTCAATTAACTTAATAATACATTGGTATGTGGGTTAAGCAGAGTTAAAACTGCTTGTACCGTACACATAAAAACTGGAGCTGCTGCTACTACACAATTAATACCTTTGCATGGTCTTAGCAGTGTTTTTTTCCAAAGCTAAAATTATTTACTTATTTTCGTTTTTTTTTCCAATGGCTAGAACTGCTTTCTGTAACTTCATAAACCACTAGTAAATTGAAAATGACAATTACTTATGTAATTTCGTTTATTTATTAATTGTATTGTTGATTTAATTGAATTTAAAACATTGGTGACTCAGTAAATATGGTACCTACTAAAGAGTAGCATAAAATTATAAAACTAATTCTAAATTCAAACAATGGTTAGCCTTGAAATGGTTTAAACTGATGGATTATTCAACCAATCAAGATATGAGTGTAGGTATGTATGTATAATGCAAATAATAATTTATAAAAAAATATTACATATTAATATGTACAATACAATAAATTAGTATTTACCCACCACTAAACTAGGTATGTGTAGTGTACTTACTTATTTTAATGCTAACCCTGTTATACAAAGCAGTTCATTAAAATTTATTACAAATAATGTACGTGAAGCAGGTAAAACAGTTAAAGAATACACTGCGGTCGTTTTCCAGACAAGGATAGGTCAAGGTCAAATTTAAAGGAATAAACCATGAATTATATACCTACCAGAAATCTGGTGAAATTGTTACGAAATATATAAACACTGGATTTAACCAATTTTTAACAGAAAAATTACTTACTTTTACACTCTCGTGCGGAAATTTGAACCTGGCATCTTGAAAGTCTGTAGATTCCAGCCATTCCAAGGTTTCTGGAGAAGATCTAGCTTTGTCCACATTCTTCACGAGCTCACCGAGGGGAGTGAACTTTCTCCCGTTAGTTTCCTTCTCATTTTGGACGAAAAGAGACGTAACTTTGTACAAATCGGCCTCAGTTATATGAGGGATGCAAATTAGTTGACTACTGCCGATCTCAGTTTCGATTTCTTCTCTGATAAATGGCCAAGCGTCTTCAAGTTTCAAAGACTTCAGGTTCTCTAAGCTCACATCTTTACGAATCTCGTGGCCATACAGAGATTTCACAACAACTTTGAGCTTCTTCGGCATTTTGTAATTTAATTTTTCACGATAAAAACAAACGTTTGCACAACACAGCTGTCAAATAACGACTAATTTTTTTTTAAACTCCCCACCAACCTATGCAATCCTATAGGCTATATAATTACACAGAGCGGGATAGAGAATAATCAATAGAAGGCAAAATACGCATGCTAGACAGAGAAAGAAGACTAGAGTGTTACCACACGCTTATATCACTTCCCGGAAAATAAGGCAAGCCATTTATTTTTTGTCCTCGAGTTTTTGTGTACCAGTGCTTTAAAAAACTCTTTGTAGCGCGGTGCACAACGTCACGCAATAGGCAACGGGTCACTGCCATGCCATAGGTTTTTTCAATGTAATGTGGTAAATTTACATGTAGCTCATTAACGATTTATTTAACTACTATAATATATAAGTACTTACACAATAAAAATACGTTAAGTTTGAGCATACTTTTACAGATCACACTATAAAATGTAACGGCTGACTGGACTTAAATATGAAATTAAGCGTGGAGATAGTTTACATCCCAGATTATCTTATCCATACTCGATCCTTATTATACATTCATTCTATACCGAATCAACATAAGTAGGTACAGTTTTACCGGATTAACTCCTATGACTATGCTGGTCACTGGATATTTCAATATCCATTTATAATATCTGGAAGGTCGCAGCTTCCCAAGTTACTTTAAAATATTAAGATAGCTACAACTCCTGTCTATGCTTGAGCCCTAATAGTTGCAACTTAGGTATGTACCTACCTATCTTGTTACGTCCGTAGGTATGGATTGATGACTTTATAGTGTTATATAGGTAGGTATAATTACGACAAAAGAATATACCTAACATCTCTACTCTACAAAACATATTTGGTTAGGAAATTTGACTAAAATGATAAAGCTGACTTTCAGAGTCAAATTTATTATGTTGAAATCGTAATGATCATCCGACAGCGCACTGACAACGTCACAGGAAAAGTTTCGCAACAATGATTCACCTATCACGACACTGGCTTGTGGACGTCACGCCACGTTCACGCGATACCCACGCGACCGCTAAGCCGGCTTACGTGAAATCGCATCGCCATCGCATGCAAACTGCATGAGTCTATGTGGATCTCCTTAGAGCAAGAGGTGTATGGACTTTTTAGTAACATAGGCAAGATTTTTATATTAGTTTTCTGCATGGAAATAATATATATCAGAGAGGGATGAAATAAAAAATCCTTGGTTTTCTACTATAATTATTATATATCCCATTCAAAAAGAGTCGAAAATAATGTGGTGCCTGTGGGCAATTAAACACACCATGTATATGTAGTACAGTTGGTCAGCCTTTTCCCGAAGAATAGGTGCACTGTTGTGATCACTAAAAAAATCTCAAACAGAGCTTCTCAGAGCATTTGCTAGTCATTAAGTTGATATCTTTGTTGTCCTAATTGTATATTTCTATTAAAAATTGGTTCATTCAGTCAATACCTACATTAGCTGCATATTAGTGCAGCTATTAAATTCACGCCTTAAAAAAAGGAAAGCGTTTTAATAGCACTAGCAGCACCCGTGTTAAACCGTTATTAAGTACAGTAATCGCAAAACTTCTAGTCCGATCTGAACACGAGGCGTATACCTGCGCAGAGGGTCTACCTCCATACCAAATTTCATCTAAATCGGTTCATTCGTTTGATCGTCACTCTCATTCACTTACTTTCGCTTTTTATAACACTATTGGACGCCCGTGGCTTCGCTTGCATTATTTTGAGTTAAAAGTAGCTTATAACACTTCTAAGATCTCATACTACCTACATACCAAAAATAATAATGATCCGTTTAGCCACTTTATCATTATGGGCGTTTAAATAAACAGAAAAAATCTAAAAAATGCTGAAACTGTTATGGATTTAAAACATACTCAAACAATTTCATTAGTGCAATTAAATTTAAAAATTTCACTTCATTTCATAAGTAATAAAATTGAACAGCATCTCTCGTACTACAAAAATCTCGCCAATTTTTTTACCGTTTTATGATATCATCTTGGCTAATGACTTATTTATACGTAATATCGCGACTTCCCGTGTTCCCCGCGTGTTATCTCTACGAGACGAGACAGTTGTTTTCATTATATAATTATGATCTGAAAAATTCTAGATACCTACAGTTACAGTGATGAAACATTTCAATTTTTGTTTTATTTCTGGCAACTTTTCTTTTTTTGCAAGAATAAATTACTCTCACACACATCTGTCTTGAGCACTAGCCTAGAAGTTAAGTTTACTTGAAGACTGGTAACTTGTTGTTTGTTGTTCCTTTTCAACTGAAGCCACACGCTCCATCTTAGACCGTAAGGATTGCTTTACCATTAGGCGAATTAAGGAAACCAATTCCTTGTTAAAAAAAATGAGGAACAAGGAATCTTACAGTCTTTCACAAAATAGGTACAAGTAAAACACTTGATATGTACCTGTGTAGCTACACATGTTAGATGAAGAGGAATTAAAGCAGTATTTTTTTATATCTGTGAGTATATAAATATTAGTGGTGATATAACAAAGAGAAACAAACTCATGTTAAAATTAAAACTTTAATTACATACTAAAAAGCACATTATTTTCATTTACACAATAATTTTCAATGAGATTACAGAGAGAGCCTTAAAATGCATAATACAAATTTTACTGTTAAGTATATTGGTCTGGAATGTCATGTAAAAACAAAATATTATCAGATTTTTTTAATGTTTTAGATTTTCAGGTGCAGTGCAATATTTTTAAGTATAAGTGACTTTTACATAAAATTCTTATATGTATATACGGTGATAAATATATACATATTTTAATATTAGTAGAATTGCATTCATCATATCAACAATAGTTTCACGATTATGCCAATCTCACTGTATATGTATAGATATTATAATATCTAATTAAACTATGTATTATTAGTACATATAAAATTATAAATATTTTTTGCTTTCAAAGCTAAGCCTCAATTAAAATAAGCATTTACAATAAATCTTACACATAATTTTTATCTCTATTGTGCCTTACATAATCTATTACTTGCTCAATGCTAAAGCTGTATGTCTGTCTATCCATAATATAAGTTAAGTTAATTTTGAATAGGTTAAAAGCAATCAACATTTAAATATACAATTTGACAGTGTGCTTTATGAAAAAAAAGCAATACATTAACAACAAGTGGCAAAAACAAGACTAAGTTACAATCAACTATTACAATAGTTATAGATTCTATACTTTGCAGTATGACAAGTCTATTTTTCAGTAAATATCATAATATGCATGTGGTAAGTATTAAAGTTCATCATCATCATTAGCCTAATGAAACTTACTGCCGTGTATAGACCTCCTCCTGGAATTATTAAAAAAAAAAGCCATATCTAAATATGACCTTAATTCAAAATTACCATGCTGTCCAGCTTTTTGGTGAGAAAGCTATTTAACAATCAATATATATAAAAAGCTATTCAGGCAAGTTTCTGTATAACATATTTTATTTTTTGTGAACACTTGGTGTGGTCGACTGGAAAACTGACGAAGCAGACATGAGATTCTCAATATATTGACCTAAAACTTGGTTTTCTGAGCGCAGTTTCAGATTTTCTTCTTTCACTGAATCCACACGCTGGGATAGATCTGTAATAGGAAAAGTATAATTTTAGTTTTATGAATTGAAATACTATTGAAACATTAATTCTAGCATACTCTCTGTTATACCTGGTAGAAATAGTTTTGTTTAGTAATAGTGGCCAGATATAGTATAATTTACCTTCACTAAGTCAACTTGCTCTATCCTAAAGTTAATACTAGCCATTAATAAAACTTACAAGAATATCTAATATTATAATGCACAACAAGTTCATGGAAGTATTTCTTTTGTTAGCATGTAATAAATCGACCACGTATTAACGTCAGAAAACCTATTGTTAACACTTCCTAGTACAGTAAGCTCCATTTAACAAAGAGAAACAATGATAAATTGACTCACCATCTAATGTGTTTTGTAATTCCAAGACCTGCGATATCAGACGAGCTTTTTCTTCCTGCTCGTCAATACCAGAATCAGGCTCAAAGCTAGGAGGTCCATTTAAGCCAGGGCTTGAAGATCCAGTGTAAGAACTTGGTAGAGAGTCCATCGAACGACCATGGTCTAAACGATTGTTGTCGAGTTCGTCGTTGATTATCACCTGTGGATCGTCGTCAGCAAGTGGAATGTTATCATCGTTGTTCTTCTGCATCATTGAAGACATACAGTTTCAAAAGATATCGTGAAAATCACAGAAAATAGGGCAAGAGATCGATTTCGATTTTCTTTTCAGTTTAGATTTGTTGACGTTGTTTGACATGAGGGTAATTTGGCTATTGACAGTGACATAAAATAGGTGAGGTTGCCGTCTATTAAATCACTATAACATTATCGTGTCTTTTCTTCAATGTCCGTGATACGCGTGTGGTACTAAAGAACGAACATTTTACCAATATGACAGTAGCATTATCTGACAGCTAACCACAAAAACAAGTTATTTTCTTGCAGATTGTTGAGACTGAGAAAATGTTATAAATCTTCTAATCTTCTTTTATAACTAGATACTTGTAAGAAATTGGTTCGCAATGTCGTTAGCGATAAGAAAGTCTACCAGTGATTTACTATTTGCAGCTAAATGGATCCTGCGAAGAGGTTAGAATACAACAACAAGAATCTTCGAAATACCAAGTTAGGGATTTAAAGATTATTATTTATTTATGTTTTCTAGACTGTCGTGCACTATCAGCGTTGCCAGAGAAGGCCGAGGTTGTCCAAGAAGCTTCTGATAAAGTGGAAGCTCAATCTTCCCGCCGTAGACCTAAATTCAACCATCTATTGGAGCACAGGCATGCATACCCTGAGTTTTTGCCAGATCCTAACCCTAAATGGAGGAACAGTCTCCGAGAGAAGCTCGAGAGAGCAGATATGCTGAAAAGACGCAGTCAGATTGATATTCCCGAATTTTATGTTGGTATGTAAAGTAATTTGTAAGTTACTTTTGTTAAATATGAATATGGAGTACAAACACTGTGTTCTAATTGGGCTGTTTGGCTGTGACAGTCAATAAGCCTTGCCAGACACTCTTAGAGTTTAGAGAAACTCAACACAAGAGTTGGCTACTATCATTTGATTAGAAAAGATCCCTGCAATACTTTCAAAATTAATTCTATGACCTCAAAATAAATTTATACTTTTACATTTTGGGTGCTTCCATGAGTCGGATGACACATTAAATTGCAGTTGTTTAGCTATGTCAGAGGCACTTAAGCCTTAGGCTTGATTAACTCTCGACGCCAGAGTTGGCCACTCTCATTCGATAAGAAGAAGAAGATATACTTATACCATTAACTTATTTCATGAAGGAATTATGGACTTTCAACTAAATAGAATACTAAATCAACATTTTAAAATATGTGAACTAAACCTTATGATTATGTTATGACTGTAAACTATATGCTAAGAACTGATAAAATAAATACCTAATCATATATTCCAGGGTCAATCCTAGCTGTGACCATATCAGACCCTCATGCCCAGGGTAAAACCAACAGGTTTGTCGGCATCTGCATTGAGAGGAAGGGGTGTGGCTTGAGAGCTGAATTCACATTGAGGAATGTCATTGATCACCAGGGGGTTGAGGTAACTTAATTTAAAACTTTAAGTAGACTATTTTTAGGCTTTCTAAAGATTTCCTAAGTGCCCCCTATATGTTGTAGGTAGGTAGTTAGAAGTAGTACCTACTTCTAATTTTTCATCCCTTGTTTTAATGTATTATTAACTATTGTAAATAAAATTTTATAAAAACAAGTTTAGGTACCTATACTTAAACATTTCTTCAGGACATAAGACATAAAATAATTTTGTTCATTTTGTCAGAAGCTTTTTAAAAGTATCAACATTTTATTTATTTCATCATTATTAGTGCTCATTTATTTGAATGAATTATTGTATAATTCAAATGTACAAATGATACAAAAAGGACACAAAAATTGCTATTACACCACAAATATTTTTCTATTTGGCCTATAAACTCACTCTTTGTTTATTTTGTAATGGTATGATTAATAATCACTCTATCCCAATTACAGATCAGGTATGAAATGTACGACCCAACCATTCAGAAGATCCAAGTGCTCCGTCTAGAGAAGCGTCTGGATGAGAAGCTGTTCTACCTCCGTGATGCTCTGCCAGAGTACAGCACATTCCCCCTGGACATGGACCCAGAGATATTGCCGGAGGGAGCAGAGGTGCCTGTAAATCCTGTTCAGGTATACATTGTATTTTCAGAATTTGATAATGAATTAGTTGTTACAATAATTTGCCAGCATTGTTTCCCATAATCATAATAAAAAACTGCATCTTTGGTAACTGTACTCCAAAAATATGGCTAAAATAATGTTGAATGAATGCTAAGCATGGTCTAAGAACACCACACAATAATGGCGACAATTGAAAACAGAAGAGGGAAGATGGTGGATGGCCACCTTGTATGACATGACGGTTTCTGAAAAACATAATTGAAGAGAAACTAGAAGCAGGAAGAGGAAGAGGAATGCCGAGGAGGTCAAAAGGCGGGTGTCATGTCATAAAAGGAGGTCAAGGAATTGGCAGAAGAACGGGAAGGATGGTGTATGCTCCACAGGCCTCACTCTTAAATTTGTGATGATGATGATGTTACTATACAATATAATCTATCACTGTAGAGTGTTGTGTCAGAGGAACAAATAGACCAACAAATACACTTCACTTGTGTGTAATAAAATAATAGAAAAGTCTAACAACAACAAAAAATACTTCCACTTGGTACTAGTCTGTCTATATTTTATTCTGTGTATGTTGGTGTTTTAATAAAATGTTATCTATCTGTCTTTTTTATTACAGGTGAAACTAAAACCCCAACCCTGGTTAGAGAGGTGGGAGCGGCAGGAGTTGAAAGGTGTCTCCAACATCGAGGAGCACCTAAAAGAGAAGCAGCGCGTCCGCCGCGTGCTGAGAGCCACACCCTGGGAGAAATATGACCTTATGAAGGAGTACAGGTATGAGCTTAGTAATATAATAAATCTATACTAATATTATAAAGCTGAAGAGTTTGTTTGTTTGAACGCGCTAATCTCAGGAACTACTGGTGCCAATTGAAAAATTCTTTTTGTGTTTAGTAGACCATTTATCGAGGAAGGCTTTAGGCTATATAACATCACGCTGCAATTAATAGGAGCGAAGCAAAAATGGAAAATGTGGAAAAAACGGGGTAAAATATTCATCTTTGTGGGCTTCCGTTTCATGCGCTGGGAATACGGTTCAAGTCGTGGGTAACAGCTATAATTTATAAAGCTGAAGAGGTTGTTTGCAAAAATATATATAATGCCCAAAATAACTATTCCACGCAGAAGAAGTCTCTGGCACAGCTAGTAATCAATATTCCGGGCCACTGCACACAGCGCCATCTAGCCCCGCACTAAGCAAACGCTTGTGTCGCGGGTACTAGATAACGGATATAATACTTATATACTTTTCTTTTGTAATTATACGTACTTATTATACTAATAGTGATTTTATATACTTACTAGTGGATGCCAGTAGCTTTGTTCGTGGTATGAGCTTAGTTAGTAATAGTGATTTTATATACTAGTCGATGTCTGTAGCTTTGCTTGTGTTGTTTCGGAATAAAATGTAGCATATGTTACTCCCAAGACATCATACTATGTTGATACCAAGTGATTTTATATACAAGCAGATGCCAGTAGCTTTGTTTGTTTTTGTATCGAAACAAAAAGTGGAGTATGTTACTCCCAAGACCTTTTTTTATAATCTGTTTAGTCCTTTTTTTGTAATTCACAAACAAACAAAAGCAAAATTCTAGTTACAGTTGGAAAGTCCTATATGTACCCTAAACAATTATGGGATTCCTATATCTTCTATATGTTAAGATTTGCTTCTTAAATCTATTAAATGTATAGAAGATCTTCATTCATGTAGTTGTGAACTTCCTTAGTTAGTATTATCTGTGGCTATGGTATTAGTTAATTAAATATAGGTAACAGCCTACACTTGTGCCGTACCTGCTATAAAGGAAAGTTAATAAATAATAGTAGTGCACAGCACTGCTTTGTAATAATTAAAAATAAAATTGACAGTGCTAGGCTACTACTTATATGTACATGTAAACACAAACTACTTAACAAAATCTTAATTTAGTGCTGTGTTACTTTCAAAATAAGAAAAACTGGATGTCACAACACAGGAATGAATAGACCTAGTTTGTTACTTAGGGTTTGTCTATTAGTGTACAGTGTTACACAAAGCCCTAGTTAATACCCTCCCCCCCCCCCTCTATGTTCAATCAACCTTACTGTAAAACCCTTATGAATGTTGAAATAAACGCTTTTTTTTTAAATGATACTAATTCACATCTTTTTTTTTTCAGAAAAACCATCCCAATTGAAGAGCAAACGAGCATTTGGTCAGAAGTGGATCACAAACTCAAGCAGCTGCAGGCTTCTCGGAAGAAGACGTCCAGAAAACGCAACTTTACTGCACCTAAGACACAGCTCGGCTAAACTTGTACATTGGCTAACTTATCTGTAAACTTATGTTAATAGAACCATAAAATATCAGTTTCACAACATACAAGTACAATAGTACATAAAACATAATCAATTTTCAATTTTACAGATATGTTAGTCATCATGTTCTAGCTAAGCTTAAAATAAAATTGATTTGTGAAAATCAGAGCATTGGAGCCTTATAAAAACTGGTAAAAATGTTGCATTTTAAATTCTTCTTCCATTTTATTTCATTTTATAACAAATCAATTTTATTTCTGTGTTAAGAATGGAGAATGTTAGATATCTGTTTTAAGATTAGTTTGTGAATATAGATTTTTAATAATTTAAACCAATGTGTTTTCTTTCAACTTGTATTATGGCCTGGCCGTACACCCAAATTCACCAAACTAGCTATCTATCTTGTTACAAGTAAACAGTAGGTAAGTAAGTAGCAATATCACTATTTTACAAACAAAATTTATCATAAGGTAAGTATGTCTGACTTGACGGCACTTAAAATTTGCAACTTGAGATCATGTTATACGGAGTTTTGATCGACCGTCTGCAAGATGGATCGCCGATTTTGTTAAATTGGGGAGTCCACAATACTGACGCTGATGGCACATACAAAGGGAAGGGAGGCCTAATGCCTATACCCAGTAGGATTTAATAAGATTTAAAAGGTCGTTGATGATGATTTGTTTATAGGTTCATGGCTTCATGCGCACTGAACTGTTGCACGAACCGTGCACAATATCGTGCGACTATTGTTATCTGTGACTCATTCAATCTTATCTTACGTTCTTTTAACAAAATAGTTGAAAAAACGAAAACAGTTGCTTGTTGAAGAAGATTTTTGTTTCTGCAAAAATTTTGTAACTTTGAATGAAGTTGTGAAAACTTTACAAGTGTTTTAGTTAAGTGAGAAACCAAAATATCACATGAAAATCGTGGTAGTGGTTCAGTGTTGTTATAGTGCTTCTATAATCTAAGTTTTAGTTCGTAGCGGCAAGTTGAATAGCCGATTCCACCTGTTCTGTTTTACCGGGTAAGTGAGATTCCTTTTCGCGATATTACCGAAGATACAAACCTAATTATAGCTGTAAGTAGCGAAACAATCGCCGCAATTATCAGCAAATTGCCGAAACCGTTATAGGAACGTACGGTATTCTTTCACAGTTCGTCTGATTCTTGTGAAAATGTAAGTGCATTGTAGTTACTACTGCATGTGCAACCTTGGATGAATCGATTTTTATAAATATGCGTCATACACAACTACCTTCCGATCAGTGCATTCATGTTAAGGCTGTATTATCATCAACGTTTATTTATTTGTAGGTAGCTGCTAAATAGTATTTTCGTAACTTCGAAACACTTCATACTTACCTACCTACAGTAACTTTTTGTAAAACGAATTTATTTATAAATAGGTACCTAACTACATTTATCAAACCTTATTTATCGATAGTCAATTATTTTGGTGGCACTATCTAGCTAGGTGCTTGAACTTTACCTGGATTCAGAATGTATAACAACTAATCCAACATCTACTTATTGTAATTATAAAAATCACAAAAATGTATGAAATTTATGAGAAGAAACTAATTAATCGTTGTCGATTACCGACCTACTTGTTATCTATCATAATTTCATAAAGTAAGGCAGGCTAACCCATCATTTCAGATATAGGTAGCTAGTAAGTACAAACATGTTCTTTTAAATGTACCAAAAATTATTTACATGTAGGTACTTACATAAAAAATCTACCTCCCTCCCACATTTTGTACCTTTTTTTATCTATAAGTACTAAAAATATATTATTAAGTACTTATGTACTTAATATAGTTGCATTGTATCTTTTTTTTCTGTATTTTTTTAATTTACCTAAGTAAGTACTAAACCCTAATCCTGTTCCAACATTTTTTTCAGTCCTTCATTCAGTTCCTAGTCCTGTTAAAACCTGCTTCAAGATCCCAGCCTTCCATTTTCTTATTCCTGTGAAAACATACCTAATCAGTAACACTTTTACATAGAAGTACATTTTAAGTGTTGCTGATACAAGTCCATTATCTTTGTCTTTTGCCAGCATTTATTACAGCTACCCACTTGACTGGGTATTAGGTACTTTATTTGAGTAGGTACATTATTATTTATTGATGAACAACCTACAGAATCTACAAAAGACAGACCTGTATTATTTATGATTGATAATATAACAAAGGTACAGGAGATTGACCTGTACAAAAATCTGTCAGGACACAGGAAAGAGGCTACATAAAATCAATATCCTGGCTTGTACTTTGCAAAAGATTAGTCACTATTCAATGGGGCAATGCAGCCAACATTTTGTGAGCCCTACCTATTGATTTAGCAGATTAAATTGTACCTACATGTTGTGTTTGTATAATCTTACATAATATTCAGAGTGTTTTTGTATTAAAGTTACATTTTAAGATACTTTTGGTTGTTTTATATTATTTCACTAGTGGATGCCTGCAGCATTGCTTGCTTTTAGCATACCTATAGTCTTCCAGTAAAATCAAATGCTGTGTTAGTTGTGCCTTATGTATGTTACATAAATAGAAATTAGTAGATTAGATGTAATAGATAAAACTAAACGGTTGCACAAACACAAATGGACAAAAATTTGAAAAATGACTACTTATTTTGTTCTTTTTCATGAATAAACGGCCCCAAACTTTTTTTCTCCATTATCTTTCATGTACAGAATCTGATCTGTTATAGTTGTATTATATGTGATTTGAGAATATGTATAATTTTTATATTATTAAGTTGCCTGTAATCCAGGGGTATTCAAAGTAAGTAATTAGGATCTTGTTTGGTGTGTGTGAAACTTATTCAGTGGTTTTATTACCAGTCTGAACTACAGGACTTGTGACACAAAGACACATTATAACTTTATCAGCAACACAGTCATTAATCCATTTCAAAAGCTCCTGCTGCGGCTTGACAACTTTTAACACAAGAGTTCGCCACTTACTTATATAAATATTATTTACTCAGTAACTAGTTATATGTAACACTATATATGATCTTCAAAGCGAGAGTGAATCCATCCTAGACCGTAATGATTGCTTACCATCAGGTGAATTACGGTCAAGCGCAAACCCATTCCTTGTCAAAAAAAAATACTTGGCATATAGTAAGTGAGGTAGTATGTATATAAATATTGTACCAAAATAATCCCATCAGATCCCTATTCAATTGCATTTAAACCAATCTAATTGCATTACTAAGTTCAAAGCTCCTTAAGTCTGTTTGTTTGTATTCGACGTAACATCACGCGATTGGATTATCGGCCATTGACCCCTGGAACACGTGGCTTTGACAGCTACACTCAAATACTGGCAGGATGACCTTAATGTGGGGTTTTATGAAAGACCTACCAATCAATGGCGGGAAATCCTCATGTTACTCTAATAAGACCTTTTTACTACAACACACAAAAATTACTTACTAGTCAATAATTTCAAAAGTTTAGCTTACTATTGATAGACGTTATAAAACAGCGTTTGCGAAATCTTGATCCTACTGGAAAAAGATTCCGTTTAGGTATGACCGAAATCAATCGAAGGGCTGATTATTTTAATAAAATTGTAGTTTCTTAGTCATCAACATAATTTTTATAACGAAAAACTAGAAATAGTAAACATATTTATTTATTTACAGACACAAAAACAACTTACAAACTAAAACTTATAATAAAATACAAACTTAACCTTATATATGAAATTTTTTTAAATTTATAAGTCTAACTATTGTGTACAACTTTCTTTACAATATAATGTTATACTCTTAAAGTTTGTAGAAATCGTCACTGTTATAACCACATATATATATAAAAGCTTCTAAGAAACAGGTGTGTACTATTACTAAGTACCTACTGATATTTGTCACTTTAATGTACTCATATCATAATACTTGCTTACGAAATTTGAATTTGAAACCGGAAGACGGCAGTAAAATCAACATGGCGGCGGAAACGATGCATCTGAGCAAACCACCTGATTGAAGAGCTTCGAAACTTGACGTTTGTGAAAATAAATAAGATTGTTACGTGTTATTAAGAGATAAAGCTATATTCCACCGTAATTTTCATACACGTCTGTTTAGTCGTTTGCACGTGTCGTGAACTATAGTAAAAATAATAAGAAAAGAATATAGTTTGTAATGACATGGAAGATGATTATGATTATGATTATGATGGCACATACAAAGGGAGGCTTATACCCAGCAGTGGGATCCCAAGAGCTATGGATGACGTGATGATAGTAAACATATTACTCTCTCAAACATTGGTTGTAGGCGTACCTAGTGTTATTATGTGATTATTTGTAGCGCCCGTAGTTAAGCTAGCGGAGACAATCGCATGCGATTACCAATGTTAAGCAATGGGCGAAGCGGTCAGTCGTTGGATGGGTGACCAAAAGTGGCATTCCATTCTGGGCGTTTCCGTGGGTCGGGTGACACGTTAAATTGTAGGTCCCGGCTGTTTGTCTAGTACGGCAGTCGTTAAGCCATGTCCTTAGGGCAGCTTGATTAAGTGTCGACACCAGAGTTGGCCACTCTTATTCGAAAAGAAAATATATTTTTTAAGATAATGTAGTGCATAGGTATGTAGGTACAGCTTAACTTTATTGTAATTGCTGTCTTAGCTACCTACTTAGTCCATAGCAAATCCAACGTCCTGTCACGCCCAGCTAGCCTAGGTTACCTAGGCACGGGCATTCAGAAGTATTTAGGTCACTTCCTACGAGATCCAATATCGGCAGTCAATATCAACAGGTCACTGACCTTACGCGGCAACAGACCATTTAGAAATTACTTGATCTAGCGCTTGTACCACTTTCTAAGTTTAATTACTCGCCTTTTCTAATGTAACTTTACTTACTTAGGTACTTTTACATTGTCAGAGTTCTTCCGTATCATTATCAAGATTTACGCCATTTCGAGAAATGGAATGGTGCAAAATTGCAGGAGAGTTTGCATTTGCGACGCTTTCGAATGTATGTAACGCAAAAGTGCAAAACGGAATGTTTCCGCCCGGGATCGAACCGGGGGCCTTGTGCGTGTGAAGCACACGTGATAACCGCTACACTACGGAAACTGTGTCAATGGTGCCGAAATTTCAGTACTCTATCTGTTATCGCTATCGACGTCATCAGATTATTCAAGAGATTAGATTGCCTTCTAAAGTTACTATAGTATGTGGGAGGTAGATCCTCTAAATAGCCTCACGCTTAGAACAAAACCTACTAATAAAACAATAATAAAACCTTCAATAACCAAGCCCTTACATTGTCTATGGTACTTGCAATTAAACAAGAACCAGCTAATTGCAAAGGCAGACAAAGGTTGATCTTACGTTTATCAAAGTGTTGACTCATGTAGTTATCTTGAATCGACACGCGATGTATTGTCACGCCTGGCTTGTAACTTGTAAGATACTGTTGCAATAACAGCTTGTTTAAAACGATCATGTCATTAAACTGATGGTAAGCAATGTCTGCTTCAGTTACAGAGACTGGTTTAACCCTTTAGTTCGCAGGAGAAAATATGTTGAAAAATTAGTTTTTTTTCTATTTTATGGCATAGTACTAATTATAATGAACCACCAAAAATATATAAAAAAAATATATGTACATAAAATTAGTAAATAACATACGTTGTTTAAAAACGACATTGCGAAACATGCTGGAAATTTTATTTCATAAAATATGTTGTAAAAATCCAACACTGCGCTTTGGCTGTATAGTTAAGTTTGTAAGAAAAAAACGTTTGAAAATCACAAATTTTATTTACAAAAAGGGTAATAAAGTGACAACATCAGAGTTTCTTGCAATTTCTTAGATCTATATGCCTACTAATATTTACATACAGTTCTAGAACTGATCTGAACACTGAAAACTGAACAGATCTTATTCCTGAGAGACATGGTAATTATAGAAGCAGTTCCTCTTTTCAACCATACACAACCGCAGGTTGCATTTATTTGGTTTTTTAGGGAGGTATTGGCGCCTACTGCCTGCTCTAGTTCCTTTATAGGGCACCATCATCTCATCTAAACTGAAACGCCGTTCTTCTTCCAGTGAAAGACAATTTTTGCGGATTTCTTCCCGAACAGGCCTAACTTTGAAATAACGATCATCATCAGCAATGGAGTTGTCAGCGAAATGAAGGTATTTCCTTATTTTTTCGTATTGTTTTAGAGTCATAACGTCGGCAATTTTCGGGAATCTAAGTTGCAAACTCCAGTAGTCACGGTAGGCTGGCATTTGCACAACCCCATAAGGAGAGTTATGGCAATAAAGTCCCTTATGTCATTTACAGAGATATTGATGCTTCTTGAATTGATTTGCACAGAGTAAAGATTAGTATTATTAGTGATTAAATCAATTATTTCAGGAGTGAAAAACTGTTCAAAATAGTCTGCAGGACTTTTTACTTCTGCGTCAAAAGGAGGGTTGTCATTAGGTATCTCAAAAACTGCAGTATGTTTAAATTTTCCCTTTTTGAATTCAAAGTTGATAGGTTTCCTGACATACTTCTTAATTTTTTTGTGGGTAGGGTAGGTACATTGGCTGCTTTTCGTTTTGACCGAGTTCTGGGTGTTGATGGGCCCGGTTCCGGTGAGTTAGTCATGGGTGATAGAACGGAAGACACGGAGTTGCAAATGGCAGTGGTTCTTGTGTTTGACCGGAAGGAAACATTTTATGTATTACAGGTGTAAGTGGAACAGTTTCTTCGTCAGATAGATTGCAGTCCAATTGAGCTGGCTGATGTTCTTCTATGTCCGAATAAATGTCTATGTCATCTAGCATGGACGGATATGATCTTGGATCGGAACTGCAGTATGTGATATCATCTTCGTCGTCAAGTCGATTTGGATTTTGTATAATGACTTCATCATCAGATTCACTACTACTAACATCCGACGAAGGTGCATTTTCAGGAGGTACAAGTGCCATTATCAATTGTGTACGCTGGCCATTTTGTTTTAAGCTGAAGCAAGCAGAAAAGAAAACATGCAAACAAATCCCAACACCAAGTAAAATAAATAACACATATAAACAGTATATAAAGAAATATATTGATACGATGCATCAGAGGAAGCCAAGTATTCCAAATAAGTCAAGGTTAACAGCGTTTATAACAAGTAACATTAGAGTAAGCACAAACGGTGACGTGAAAGATACTTGTGTACTATCTCAATCCCTCTTAGTAAAAACATCAATTATTTTACTTTCGGTGTTAAAATAGAACAACACAATCTATTCAAATAATATGGATGTTACGTTGCCATATCGTGAAATACAATTGCCTAGTTTTGAAAAAAATAACTAAAAACATAAACAAAAGAGCAGCGTTGTCTATAAACCACACTTTAAATGTGTCATACATTTCCGACCACTTCGCAGTGATGGTTTAGTACAACATTAGAAATGTCCGTTACTTTTTCGACAATATCGCAGTGATGGTTTTAAGCAACATAACATTTCAACTGGTCGTATATCTAAATATAGCGGCTTACTTGGTGTTATTTATGCGTAAATCGAAAGAAAATATATGTTTTAAGAATTGTATTATGCTCAAATCCCGTAAAAATGTCAAAATATTATAAAAAAAATACATTTCTTACCTTTGATCTGTCCATCTTTGGTAGCCTCGACGTCATCTTTGATTTGTAGTAAAATGCGTTCAAAAACTAGTAACGTATATTTTTTATTGAATTGCGTTTCGTTTATGCCACAATTTAATTCAAAAATCACCGCGATACAATTTGTAGAATGTG
Organism: Macaria liturata; assembly: GCA_964023185.1. Classification (NCBI taxonomy): domain Eukaryota; kingdom Metazoa; phylum Arthropoda; class Insecta; order Lepidoptera; family Geometridae; genus Macaria; species Macaria liturata. The sequence goes on along the minus strand of OZ026828.1, from coordinate 4,059,797 downwards.
AGCAGATTTTTTTTGTTTACTACTGTATTTCGTTTTAAACCAACTCTGCGAATTAAAGGGTTAAGATACTTTTTAAATAATTCGAGTGACTAAAACCTCATTTGTTAATCTTAAATAATTTTAGTTAGGTAAAACCTCATTTGTCAATTCTCTATGTTGACGGACCTCTACGAATGGATTATTTGAATTTCGAATTAGAACAAATTGACAATGCCCGCCATCATCGTCATCTAGAAAAAAAAACAATACAAGGTTAGTATCTAAGACTAATGTACACCAGTTTTAACGTTTTCGTACAATATAAACTGTGATATTACCTAATACCCTTAGTGGTAAACTATTACAGAACTAAAGAAAATGAAACAAGTGACGTATATTACAGAAATAAGTTTTATTACCAAACAACCAATTTTCAAAATATGAATTTTTTTAAAAGTTTTGCATGCTATATCTTCTTAGTTCTTACCTAATACATTTCCTTCCTTCTGTTTATGAAAGTAGGAAGCTAAACTTGTCTCCAGGATATGCTTATGGTGTAGTTAATCCTATTGTCACTCCGTAATCTGTCCCATAGAAAACTCTCATGGCTGTATCATGGTTATTATCTAAAATTAGCTAATCTTAACCTGAGATAAACTTACATTACAAGAGCTATTAGCTAAATAGATCTTTAACATCCTCATTTCTTTAATTTAAAATTTCCTAAATTAAAGACTTAAGTACTGTTGTTTTCTTTCTGTATGTTTGCTCATAATTTTTGTGGTAAATTACTTAGGTAGGTAGAGCATAACTTTGAGCGTTTTAATTTTTTTCATTTGAGATAGATGAAGATTCCATACCGACTAAGCATATTGGACCTATTATCCAGTGGCACATTCATGGACTTGATGGTGGTTCAGAACCTGCATCTCCTTGGCTACCCGACATGGTGAATTTTACTTATAATTTTATTTAATAATAAAATAGCATAAAAAATAGCTAAAATATCGTACGTACAAGTACATAATATGTAAGTATACAGAACACGTACTTACATAATTAATCCTCTAATCTGACAAAAGGGTGCTTAATTAACTATCGGTAATACAAATCAAAGGTCGAAAAATCAAACCTGTCGATCAGCTGATATGTAAATGCTATTGCTCATTAGGTACGTTTAATTGATCAATCGATTAACATATAAGTAATTACCTACTATTCATATATCGAGGAACATAATCCCTGGGATGTAATCAAAAGCTGTTAGCTTTTAATCAAGATTGTTCAAGCTATTGTGGTGGATTTATTATAAAACTACTGGGTGCTCGCGGCTTCGCTCGCATTAAGAAATAAAACTTGCATCCCCTTTTTCACCCCTTTAAAAGTGGCATTTCCAAAACTTCTTTCTTAGCGGATGCTTACGTCATACCATCTACCTTCATTCCAAATTTCAGCCCAATCCGTGCAGTGGTTTGGGCTGTGCGTAAATAGATCACTATATCAGTCCGTCACCTTTGAGTTTTATATATTTAGATATTGCTTATTATTATGCTGTGATTATACTGTACTGTATACCATGTGTACGTTAACTTATAAGAGTTTAAGATCTTAAGTACTGAAAATAAACCTTAATCAAAAAGTTCCTAACTAGAAGATCAGTGTTGAGCCAAACGTTTGTCACACTTGATCCCTGTTTTTATAAACAGCCCCCCATAATGTTACACTGTATGAGGAAACTTATCATACTCATGGGCATCAAGGTCAGCCAGCGCGAGACACGCTCCAAGATAAAGTACCTACTAAAGAATAGACAAAAAGCCAGGACCAATGCAACTACAACACCTTTGGTTAGAAAAACATTTGAAAGCCTGTTATATGAACTAGTTTTGAGAAGGGAATTATGTGAAGTTTGTCAAGCTTCTCTGCTCCCAGGAAGTGTGTTATGTGATAAAAATTGTGAAAAGAAGAGTTGAAAGTAAAACCTATACTTTGACTTAATCAGGTTAAAAACTCCTTGCTCGCTAAACTGTCACAACCTCTTTGTTATGACATCCATAATGCCACACGCGTAAGCTTGCATGTTACATGGACGTAAATATTACGAGTTTAGGGATTATAATCTTTAAGGGTAGTTTTCATTTGGGGTGTAGGGTTACATTGACCTTTTTAAGGCGTTTCCTTCGAGAACATTCAATTAGGGATTTAAGGGAAGTATATTGATGTTCTAGTTTTGGTATGTTGTTAATTCTGGATTCCTGGGGTTTCATTTTATTTAAGAATTACATAAGAATACATGGAATAGAAAATTTATGAAAATAGGAAAAATACTAGGATCTACTATAGAAAATACTACATTACGGCAGAAAATGGTGCTTTCTATATAATATGTACTTACTTACATATATTACCTTAAACTACATACCCATTTACCTTTAACTACATAAAAAAATATATCCATAATAGTTAAGTACATGAAACTGTTGCTCACAGTACCTACCTATAGTTGAGTTAGTCAGATCATAAACATAACATAACGCGACCTTTCTGCTTGTAGCTGGCAACCTCATATTTTCCTTTTAGGGCGACTTGCCCAGTCCTGTATAATATAACAGCAGATTAAATACATCTGATAACCAACCAGTCTGTCTTATAAAAAAACTTAAGTTGCTGTCCGTGGCTTGGGCCTCGTTATATTGGGATAAGTAAATTCGTATGAGAGTGGCCAACTCTGGTGTCTAGAGTTTTTAAATCGCCTCAAGGGCCTTTGACGTGGATGTTACATAAAAACGTACATGTTATATAAAAAATATTATAAAAAGTAGCCTAATATAATTTTCGGAATATCTACTTTATAAGTTACTAGTGGGTGCTCGCGGCTTCGCTCGCATTAAAAAGTAAAACTTACGTCCCCTATTTCACCTTTTTAAAAGTGGCATTTTCAAAAATCCTTTCTTAGCGGATGCCTACGTCATAACATCTACCTTAATTCCAAATTTCATCCCAATCCGTCGAGTGGTTAGGGTTGTGCGTTGGTAGATCACTATATCAGTCAGTCAGTCACCTTTAGAGTTTTATAGATATAGAAGTCGCGTCATAAAAAAATACTTTTGCGTTTCAATTAAACATATACAATAAATGCATATTATGACACACTTACTTAACTAGTACAAAATATTATGTACATAAATAATAGTCATTTTGTCATAAGTAACTCATTATTTTTCTTATACAAAATGGATTGGTGTGTATGGGACGCCTCGTCTGCGAGCCAGTTCCTATACAATACCTTTTACCAGTGTCTAGTATGCGGATGCCATGTCAGAACACATAATTAACACAATTCAATTAGAAACTAATTTAAAAAACTAAATACTAACAATAGAATAAAAATAATAATAATAAAGCTTGGGTCCTGCCCCGTTGCCGGGGGCATCACTAGTTTTAAGTTTTTTTATGATATTTGGGTTTTTTATACATACATATATTGTAAAAAATAAAATAGTTGTAAATAAATGAATACACTAATAATAATAATCATCATCATTATCAGCCTAATGGGACCCACTGCAGGGTATAGGCCTCCTCCCTCTTAATAACTACATACATGACTTAAATAAGCTGTGATCTTCAAAGCGAGACTGAACCGGTTCTTATTGGGTAAACACGCTCCTTCTTAGGCCACAGCTATTGCTTACCATCAGGCAAGCTATAGTAACACAATTCTTGTCTCTGACGACGTCCGGAGTCCAGTGTTCAAAGGCTGGATCTCTGTTCACATGAACCAGAACAAAAATGACTAATGCATATTTTTGTGTATTTTTTATTTTTACTATCTTAGACGTAATTTTAGTTAACTTGGCCTTTACAGTGTCCAAATTAGTTTTAGTAACTATGGGTTAAGCCTGAAATAAAAGTGTTTTATTTATTATTTATAGTCAAGCTGAAATCTGTTTTAGTAAAAAAAGCTGAAACTCTGAAGATATATGTAAATAATAGATAATTATGTATTTACAAAAGAAAAGTATATAAGTATTATATCCGTTATCTAGTACCCACGACACAAGCGTTTGCTTAGTGTGGGGCTAGATGGCGCTGTGTGCAATGTGCCGGAATATTTATTTATTATTATTTATTTATGTAGTGTTTTTCCGCTGCGACTGCTCCTTAACCGACTTCAAACAACAACCTAGATGGTTTTTAGGTGTGTTCCTCCATATACCACCGCCACACCTCTCCTCCTAACCAACGAGGCCTCCGTGGCTCTCAAGATCTTAATGTCTTCAAGTTTTGTAGTTCTCCTTCGGCAAGATATTCTCATCTAAAGAAAAGCTACAAAATGAAAGGAATAACTTGAACTTCCATAGATCGCATCAGTATATTACAAAGCGACCTATTTCCCAAGCTGTCCATCCTAGATAATTATCTATTTGCATACGGTTTCATTTTGATCTCGGACTCGCGAAGTTACTATTAAAGTCAGTATGGAAAGTCAAAAGTTGCCATTTCCATTTTATTACGTTCTATGTTCTATAAGGATTTATTTAATATTAAATTACCTACTTACGGTTATATGGTTTTGAGATATTTGTTCATCCCTGATTTATATAAAAGTGTTCGGAAAGTGAAGGGGCTTTCGAAAGAAACATTTTTTTTTAATTTTATGAATTATATAAATGAAAATTATGGCATATTCGTATTGTGTCTTTTGGAGAAGCCTGTCTGTATAAAGTGTCTGAATTTTAATAGATTGAATGAATGACTACTACATAAAACGTAGCAGCAGTTCTAAAGGACTTTTTCATTGGCTCCTTTTGATATATGCCTATAATGACCACACCTCACGTAGCCAGGATTTTTATATTATACAATTGTTTATTACGTGCATATATTTGGTATTGGCCAATTGTATATTGGATGAGATCACTCAAGGTGATAAGGCCGCCCATTTCATTTATAGTTTAAGTTCATTTCATATTGTATGTGTAATTTATTTTTGGTGTGCAATAGAGTTATATTGTATTGTATTGTATATAATTTGTGTATAAATATGACTTACTATTTACCGCTTACTGCGTTTATATTCTATAACAAACCTCCGCTTCAGTCACGATCCAGCTTTCTACGTTCCTTTAAAGGGCGGTCCTGTCCTAGGGCGCACTTATCACATGTGCTAGTCTTGTTTGTTTTCATATTGTACACCCATTTCCGAAGTTTTGCGTAACTGACCTTTCACGTTCTAAGAATGGGTTGCAGAGAACTAGGTGGAGTAAATAAAGAGTTGGTGATAGAGAATTTATAGAATTGTGTTTATGATACAATTAATTTACCAGAGGTGTCAAACGAATGTAAATTCTTTGGAATTAATATATAATACTTAGGAGAAGGATGAAAATCCTTGGTAAATTATCTGACCACGCCCATTTTGACAGCTGTCAACTGTCAAAATACGCGGATAAAGAATAGGTCTTAGTGATGATTCTTTACTGATATGTTTATAAAAAAATGTTGTCCTTAAAACCAATATGACCATTACTTATATTGATATTGAAACTGAGACCTGCGTATTTTTCTAAAAATAATATTCAGCGATATATTCCTATTATTGCATTGCAATAGTCACACTAGCCCTAAGCTTTGGCAAACTAATTACAAAGTAAATGTCAATAGTATATACTTCCAGCATTATGCTTTTTGATTTCAAACAATCAATGCATTTTAACCTTATTTTGTGATAAATACTTTACATTATATTTGCAGTTGTTTACGACCGCAGAATAGTAAATGTAATCCATTTACTTACTCTCGATACGCTACTCCAAGCTTATCAATATGTCCGATAACTCTTTTATTTACTGTTCACCAAGGCCATATTGACAAATCAATAGAAATATATAACTAGCTGTCCCGGCAGACTTCGTACTGCGACCTAAACTTTTGTATAAATTAATTTCATTTCTATTTTTTATTTTTTTCCCTTTTAAACCTTCCCTAGACCTCCACGAACATTTCAAGACTAAGATAAGATAAATCCGTTCAGCCGTTCTCGTGTTTTAATCAGACTAACGAACAACAATTCATTTTTATTAATAAAGATATGTACATATATACATACCTACTACATATTTGCTTTGATATTGCTACATTATATTTATGTGAGAGTATTCTATGGCCTTTAATGAGCTAGTATTAAAGATTGGTTTCCGTAGGTGTGATAAAATATTACATTATTATTAAGTTGATTCAAAACAAAAAAGATTCTATGTGAAATTACTTAATAGACATAGAAAAATCTTTGTTAAGGCTCACAAAGTACTTTATATTATTATACAAAACCTGACTTCTCTATAAAGAAACACACATTAAAATCCTTTTTAAAAACCTGCTTTTAATCAAAAGAAAGTCCCATTACTTATACTAAAATTAAAACTGAAAACATCCACGTATCGATAAATAAAAATTGTAGTAATACCCGCAGGAAAAAAAACAATACAAAGATCTTGTACAACATAGCATCAAATCAATAGTGAATTCAGAATCATATTTCTCACGGTGAGTCGGCAGAAAGAGACCAATTTAGACGGACCCTTCTCTAATCTCTTTAATTTAGCACCGATAAATTTGAAATCCGGAGTGCAACAAAAATAATGAAATTGTATTACAGTAATAGTACATTTTATTATAGAAAATTACATATCGTTTAGAGCTTTTACTTTTACTAAGTTTTGTACGCGATAAAAGTAACAGTATGTGGGTTCTTTAGACTAGAAGGGTGTTAGATTGTCGATCTTTGATGGCTAGAGACATATGCCCAGTAAAGGGTCTATAAAGATTAATGATGACAATTTAATTTAATCATATGTAGGTCCACATGTACCTACTTATGTATATGTTTGTTAAGTCATCGAACTCTAATCAGCTGTTCTGAGTTGAATGCAATTGATATTTTATAATTAATATCCTGGAAACGAATAAAATTTATTCAGTTAAAACACATATCAAACAATTAATACATAAATAAATCATAAATTACATGTACTTAAACTAAACTAAATAACCCGCCCTTAATCGTCCCCGGTGCAAATGTGGCCATCAAGCTAGCTGCGTTTCCGCGCTGAATGGCAATAAATATATATAAAATAATATATATATATATATATATATTATCCTAGGTTGGCTTAAACAGGCTATTTTTTATCCCGTATTAACGCGAGTAACACCGCAGGGCGCCACTAGTATCATTATAAACCAATTTCATGCTATTGATATTGAAGCACTCATGCGTAAACTAAAGTAAGTAACTACTTTAAACGCCACGGGAGTCCACGAGTTTAGTTTTTATCCATGTACAAATTACTACAGTTTAAAAATAATATACCTTTAAATTAAACAAACATACAAATCATTGAACAAGTGATATGTTTAGATTGTTTCGTTTACTTGTTGTTTACTATTGTTTAGATTACCCCTTATATTCGTTTTGTAAACAAATTGTTAACTTTAATGGACTCCCACGTAGTTAGAAGTTTAATTAGTTGAAATTTTGGAAGTACTTTGAACTGTCTGACCTGATATTCAAGCGAATATTTCTTACTAAGGCCTAAGTATATTAGAAAAATAAAAAAATAAAATTCTATTACAAATATTGGTTTACTACGTGCTTAAAATGCTGGTTTTTGGATCTGTGTTTCGTAGTCATTTTGATTTTATTATCTATTAATAATTCTGGACTGGACAACTTAATCTCTAGCGCAGTGGGACCTACTGTCCTACCAGTAGGTTCAAGCGGTGGGACGTAGGGGCATAACAAACAAGATTAGTTATATCAAAAGGCATTTAAACCAATCATCATCGACCTTTTGCTTATCTATCTAAATTACAGAAGTCCAAATATTGCGCCAATTATCTCTAACGATGCTTGAACCTATGAAGATTGACAGAGGAAAGCAACCGGTCACGGCGGGCGAAAGTAAGATCGTTAGCATAGAATAAATCAAGCAATGGTTGAGCAAACATATATTGCGAGGACTGCAAAACTTTGGACTTTCTTTACCTCAATTTTACCTGCGAACTACAATTCAGTATTCCTATGATGCGCAAATAAGTTTATCCTGGGTTTTGTCCACAAAATCTCGAGATGTTAACAGGCTAAGTAACATGCATATCCAGATGTAGTCCGTCACTGACGAGAAACCAATGTTTTTTTTAATCTGGGGCTCGAATTTTGGCAGTTGAAATTGACAACTTACTCGGTGCAATTTTGTTGTTTCGATTCGAGATGACCTCAACTTTGCGAATCACAAGCCTGCTGGAGTCTACAAATCTAAAGGGTGTTAGCATCTTGTTGGTAAGGCGTGCAGAAATACTTAACATCAGGCAGGCTGTAGTCAAACGTAAACCTATACTTCGTAAAACCGTTGTGATGTGTGATTGAATACAATTTCGCATGTTAGTTCTGACGTTTAAAAATAATCGCATGTAAAAATACATCAGTTGATTGATTTAATGTCTTGTTTGTTACATGTCGACAATTAGATTCCGCAAAAGATTTTGCTAAAACACTGAAAAAAACTTGTGTTCCTATTGTGTACATACAAATAATACTTTCTTTTCCTTGTTTGTTGCATAAATTAACCTTTGTTTCGTGGTTAGAAATGAAAGGAATTTTAGGACGATCGGTCAAATTTACATAGTTATGTGTTACCTCTTCTTATGTTACTTGCATATAGCTTGTCTATATACTTACAGTCCATATTAATATATTATATTTGTTATTATTACACGTCTAATTAGATTGATTCCATTATGCATGCCCTTTCCTAAAGGAGGCGTTACGCGTGAGTTAATAAGCTAGCAATGCTAATGACTTAATTTAATCAACTTTTAACACGCGTAGCAACCTGTTATTATTTAACACTTTATGACCACGTAATATACACAATATTACACGTTACAATATTGGTTCAGTTGGTCTAACACACTATATTTATGTCGATTATTTATAGATTAATTAAATAACTAAGTACACACTTAACCTACGTTTTGAAGAGGTCTGAATGGTTTTAGTTTTAAATACAATAAGTAAGTACATGTCTTCTCTTATTTCTTTGTTAAAAACATAAGGCAGTCATTAAGTACATGAATTAAAACGTATTTACAATTACATGTCTTCTCTTATTTCTGTCGAAATTAGTCTTGTTATTTAATTGCAATAAAGTATTATTATTATTATTTCTTTGTTAAAAACATAAGGCAGTCATTAAGTACATGAATTAAAACAAGTTTAGGCTTAACGAGTTTTTTGACTAAGTGAATTAATTAAAAAATCTTTTTACTCCCAGCTATTCTCGGCTGATTAGCTTTTTTTTATAAATCTACCATCAAATGGTAATCTTAACTTCCGTGTCAACTGCTCATGAAAATAAGATTAAAATTGTGACATCGGAATCTCATAATATAGTAATTAAAGTAGTACTTACAAACTTAATATATGTATATTTTAGGAATCCAGAAGGTACAGTAATCTTATCATTACGTATCATTATAAAGAAAACTGGATCTATAAAGGCGGGTTCTGACGGGTTACGCTATATTTAAATGTAAGTTTTGGACTGTATTATGTATGCATAATGCATAAGTGTAGTGGTCTAACTATTTATTCGTACAATATGTATCTACTTGAAACTGTCACATAATTCTTGCAGTTAGGTTCTAATTGCAGAGCTAGGTTATATACCTAGCTCTGCAATTAGAACCAGCACAAACAGCTCATTTGGTCGCTAATTTTGAATAGATTTAGAACGAATGTTTTTGGTTTTGATGAATTAAAATTGTTTTTAAAAATGAGTAATAATAAATATACTTAGATAATGTTGACCTTACAACAGTAATATAATGGTGGAACTATTCGCTAACCAACAACCGCTTTTATTTTAGTACCTACATAACTAAGTAGTAAGTATATCAATAAATTTCAATGGCATTTGCATTCTCATGTCTTTTTCACCTGATTTCCGACAATTTAGCTGTCTCCACAGACCTCTAAAATTACTTATTCGAGTTCCCAAGCTCACCGAAATCGTGACTTGATAAAAAACGAAGGATAATTAGATTAGTTTGAAGAATTTGATGCATTCTCTGTGTCTCGAAACCATCATTACACAGATAGGTTAAGGTTGTTGACTTCATTATTAAAGTCAGAAACACGTACAACTTACAAAATAATTATATCGTGGAAAAACAAAAGCACTGCTTTGCTTTGGTTTCTCATTAGTTAATCAATCAAAGATGCTATATTTGGTGACGTAAAGTACTTAATATATTTTTTCTGCTGAATGGATGTTGGTTTGTTCTTTTTATCGTTTATTTTGACCGACTGCAAATTAATCTTTAATTGTACTTAATCGAAATATATAAAACTCAAAGGTGACTGACTGACTGACTGATTGATATAGTGATCTATCAACGCACAGCCCAAACCACTGGACGGAACGGGCTGAAATTTGCCATGCAAGTAGATGTTATGATGTAGGCATCCGCTAAGAAAGGATTTTTGGAAATGCCACTTTTAAAGGGGTGAAATAGGGGATGCAAGTTTTACTTCCGCTCGCAAGCGAAGCCGCGAGCACCCACTAGTTGAAGTATATGTCAGTAAACACTATGCTCTGAAACTTAAAAAAAAAATATTACGTAAGTACATAACTTAAAAACAAATATTTTTACTGTCTACATAATCCGTAGCATGTTTTTAAAATACTTTAAATTACCCTAAAACTGGCACACCCGTATGTTTGTTATCTTGACATTAGATCTGTGGGGTCCTGAGTCCTTATATTTAGGGTTATAATGAGTTAATTTTATACCAATGTGTGGTCGAAAGGATGTGTGACTTGTTTTGTTTGTTCATAGTACCTATTAGTTTTTATTGTTTTTGGACCACATAAGTAGAGTACCTATGTCCCGGCTGTTAGTCATAGTACGGTAATCGTTAAGCTATGTCAAAGGCCCTTAGGGTGGTTTGAAAACTCTCGACGCCAGAATTGGCCACTTTCGTATGAAGAAGAAGAGTAGAGTATTGGCTGCTTAAAAAAATAGCAGCTTTCTAAATACAAAACCTTAAGTTTGTATTTGACCACAGTTTGCATGATGGTAAGCAATAGCTTTGGCCTAAGATGGACTGTGCTTACCCATTAAGATCCGGTTCACTCTAGCTTTGACGATCGCTAGAAATCGCTAGTTAAATAAATTTTATAAGTCACACGGAAATAACTAATAATTGCCAAAAGATCTATACCAAAGTTGAACGCACTCCTCAGAATTTGCGAAAATTAAATAACTAGTTACTTGAATTATGTATAGGTATGTAATTCAGAATAATCATGAAAAGAAATACCTACTTACTTACGCACCAAAATGGCAAGAGTTTTGTAAGTTTGTAAACACAGATGGTTTCTATTCTTTCATTTGAGCTGCCCTCTTTTAACCGGGCAGTTGGGTAAACAACATCATTTATTTTGACTACAACAGAGTTGGCTAAAAGATTTTCGTACCTTTTTCAGGGAATTTTAATGCGTATATGTTTGTGGTGAGTATTTTGGAGTAAGTTTTAATTAAATTTTAATTATGAACCTATCTGTACCCAGTTTAAGGTTTTAAAAAAATCTTTATTATAGTCGATTTAAAAAAAAATAACTACCATACAAAAATATTAATTGCAATAAAGTACTGTAACTTGTTTTCATACTTATTTTACAATCCATGTAGCTAAGGTAGAATTACGAAAACAAGGTCAAGATATACCTAGCAGCTAGATTTCTTGATAATTTTAGAGATCCACGGAATCCTGCTATTACAAGTTTTGCGTTAGTTAGTAACTAACACAACTTATTATAGTTACTTAATAATTATTTACTTAAGTACAAAAGAAAATTATACATGTTTACCTTTCTAGTAAACAAGCGTTCGCTTAGTATAGGACTAGATGGCGGTGTAAGCAATGTGACGGAATATTGATTAATTATTCATTCTGTTTTTGCTCGTGTCTAACATATCACATCAGATTCCGTTAAAATCCCAAAATGCTAAAGCCCCAACCGCTTACGACCGCTACAAATAATTTTCCAATTCGAAACCACTTAGAAAAGCTGTAAACCTGCATTTATATTAAGTTTTATTGTATATATTTTCTCGTATTCGTGTTACTGGGCTATTCTATGTTCAACGACATAGCACTGAATAGGCACCTCATAAAAATATTAAAAATGTATCAGGTATGAAAAGTCCGATACACAAATGTCAAAGAAGACTATAACATCTGGAACAGCAGTTTTTGTAAGTGGAGTGGTCTTACTTTTAAGAAGATGTGAAATATAATTTCATTTTTTTAAACATATGGGCTTGTATTTGACTGCACCTCGCCTGAGGGTAAGCGACGGTGAAGTCGAAGATGTAGCACGCTTGACCAGAAGAAACCTATTCAATCGTGCTTTGAAGGCATATTCAGATTGTAAGATTGGGGAAATAACGACTCCGGGAGTGAGTTCCACAGAGGTACTCCACGTATGGAGAACGACTCTTGAAAATTGTCTGTACAAGTTTGCGCACTAAAAGTGCCAAATTTTTTGTGTATTGTGGTCAAATGTACGTTTATCCGTATAATAAATGTTACTCATATGACGCGATGCCTGCCTATTTGTCTAGAACGAGATATAGTTGTGGTTCTACTGAAGAATTCACACAGAACAAATACCTGCGAAATTCTGATGCTTCAATTAATGACGTAATGACACACACAGATATCTCTTATGTGTGTGTACGTGTATGTATATCAGTTACTTCTTCACGCTCTAACCAACTGCTGACTGAACCGATAGCGATGAAATTTTGCATATTCACCCCGGTTACCGCGAGTAACACCGCGGTGCGTGACTAGTAAGTCTTCTTCTTATCGAATGAGAGTGGCCAACTCTGGTGTCGAGTTTTCAAACCGACCTAAGGGCCTCTGACATGGCTTAACGACTGCCGTTCTAGACTACTAGTTAGTTTTACGTGTAGTTAGGCGTCGTTTGCTTATATTATCTGTTCTAGGCTATTCTATTTCGCTTATAGGCGCCATTTGTAAAGCTTGTCAGATAAACGTGTTGAGTTTATGGCTCATGTCTTCACCCACTTTCTACAATATTGTCTTGCATTTTGTAAAGTGTCTAAGTTGGTTGACTAGTGCATTCTTGCAGAATCACCAAAGTTAGATAACGGTGGAATAACACTAGGATGGGTGGCTGAAAAAAGAGATTTAATATATGGGCGCTTTAAATATAAAATCTGATCTGGCATTATAATTTGCTCGTGTTTGTGTTTTCTTGTTTCTGTAATGTCCTTATAAAAAGTGGATGCTTTCATATGTCGCATAATGCATTAAATGCAATAAGTCATTATTAGCCTTAGTGTGGTTCGAAAAATCTCAACACCAGAGTTCGCCGCGCTTCTTCTATCTTTTTTTATCGTTTAATATCCAATAAAGTTTTCTATATAGTAAAAAAAATATTTGTATTAGGTATCTACATAAGTACATAAAAACAAAATCGCCTAATTAAGTCTTCTTTTCTTTCGGAAGTCCATTAAAACTATAGGTCAATACCGGCACAAGCGCGACTGATTCCTGCATTTCAAGCTTCATACAAGTTCAATTTCACATAACTGTGCAACATCGACCCTAACCTTCAATAAAGGCTCGATCAGGGCTACGTTATTTCCGCGGTTTACTGTCTAGTGATGGGACTGATCATAGCACTACATAGTATAAAGCAAAGTCACTTTTCGCGTCTGTCTCTATGTCTGTGTATGCTTAGATCTTTAAAACTACAACGGATTTTGATGCAGTTTCTTTAATAGATAGAGTGATTCAATAGGAATATTGATATCTATACATACAAATAATAAAGCTGAAGAGGGTCAGAAGTACGAACATTGAAGATATAAAAAAATATGTTTGGAGATATCTTCTCCGAATTGACAGCAGAAATTGTTCCAACAATTTCTAAAAAAATTGTCTGTTAATCTGTTTCTCTGTTATCTGTTTACTTAAATGCTCATCACGCAAAGACAGCTGAGGGGATAATCATGATATTTTGTATGTAGGTAGTATGACGTCTTAGGAGTGTCATAGGCTACTTTATATCCTGAAATAATGCGAGTGAGGCCGCGGGCGTCCACTAGTGTATAATAACGCGTGAGAAGAAGTGCGAATATAAGTAAATCGATCATTTTTGTATTCGCTTTGTTATATAAAAGACTTTCTTGCGTTTAAGTGTCAGTACAACACTACTGTTCCATACAAGTCATCGTAACATAAAAAAAATTACGATACAGCACCACCCAATTACTCTAAACGCGGATAAAATTGGAACTAAAACAATTCATTTAAAACGATCAAAACTTGCAAAAATCGATGAGATCTATACGTAAAGGCGAATAAAAGAACGATTTGCATTACAGACCAGTTGAGTGGCAATTTCCATGAAAAAAGTAGTTAATAATATCCATGAAAAAAGTAGTTAATAATAATAATAATAACGCTTATTACGTTTATTTGACCTTAATAAAAAAAAAACGGTAGTGCATTGTAAAATTTGAAGACAACGCTAAACACTATCTGTGTCTCTTTTTTAAAATGACTTTTTATACATGCTGTAAAGAGATAATCATAAAACCGGTGAATTCCACTTTAAAAAGTGCTGCCACCGTGGCTTCAAAACTTATTTTGCGCGGAGTTTATTAGCCGGATAGTTTAGGTCTTTATCTTGAGCACTAGGTCTCAGATGGCTCTTAGATCTTAATTACGATTACTAGATACACGATTATTCGAGTTTACAACGGCCGTGGCAAGTTATTTATGTTATGGTGGATTAAGAATTCGTGAGGAGACCATCAGAGAGAAGTGTGTTCTAGGATTTAGATTAAATGTCTTTAAGTGTAAAATATCGAGTGTGGCTCAGCGGTACCAGTGTCTGCTTTTCATCCAGACGCACCAGGTTCGAATCCAGCCCTACACCAATGACTTTTATTTTCAGGTTATGTGTGGATTTGCACTCGCTTAACGGTGAAGGAAAACATCGTGAGGAAACCGACATGTTTGAGAACCACAATATCCGAGGACATGTGTCTTCCGTGGATGGACGTGGAAGGACCTGGGCACCACGATGTATCTGCCCAAGAGAACTCCCTTAACGAATTAATTCTGCGGGGGAGTCACGACACTCAGTCATGAGGAAATACGGCTCACAGAGAGATGTGTAATGGTTTGTGATCTAATAAGGTTGAAAGCTTAATTTAATCAGCAGACATGGCTCTGGCTGGATGATTCTGAAATTATCATTGCAGTTATCACTGGATTTATGAAACCCAGTTTTTATCTGGGTCGCCTGAATTTTAAAATTACTTGTGGCATTATATTTTACCTCAAAATAAATGCTTCTTTAACAGTGTATAGAGTCTACTGCAGAGCATAAGCCTCCTCCATCGCACGCCAATCTTCCCTGTTTTGAGCTTCTCTGGTTGGTGTTGCCTTCAAACTATTTATATTGTGTTTATAAGTAATTAAATGACATCAATGTCATTCATGAGTGTCATCACGTAAGTACTAATTAACATAGTATTTTCTTGTAAATTTTTATTTTATTATTGGCGCTGTGTGATATGTCCTTAAATATAATATTTATTAATTCATTAATTCGTTTTTGTAAGTACTTTCATGATATATAAATGGCGTAAGAAAGTCACAAATTCACTTAAATAATGTCAGCCATAATTTAACGCTAAATGCGTTTAAGAATCGAGCAAGTGGTCGTTAATGTTATTTCATTTTTAAAATCTCACCGTGACTTAGTAGCTAACTTATTTATAGGCCGAGTTATATCGATATAAAATGCAAATTGAATCGATAGCCCTAGATAAACCTAAATCGTGTCATTGTGTCATGCCCTTTACATTTATTATGTACAGGCAGTTTAGTTCATGAAATACCATAAAAAATACGATCCAATTATCACACACCATGTCTTCACACTTGTATATTGTTTTCTACTTTAAAATATTAGGTTTAGCTAGTGTTATATAAAACAAAAAAAAAACATTTAATTTAGTAAGGTAAAGTTTTTGTATTCAACTAAACGTAGACACTAGTAGACAGTATACCATCAATTCCAAAAAGTTTGAAAATTGAAACTTATGAAATCATAAACGTTCGTCACAGCCTTATCTGCCTATAAACCAATAGCATCCATAACGGTTACCCATCCATTTGAAAGATGCGTGTCCCAGCAGACATAACCATAAATATACCATCGTATTTGATGCATCAAAGGCTTGAAAAATTAATTACCAATATTTCACGATCATGGTGTGAGTGCCATAAAGTAAAGGGCGTAATGCCGTTAAATAACTGTTAAAAAACTATAAATCGATGGAAGATATTAATATTTGTATCGGTGTCAATTTGGCTCTTAGATAGTTTTGTAGTTAAACTAACTAATATTTACATATATTTCACAAGTATGTATATACAAAAAATTTATAAATAATAATAATTTAAAAAATTTTAAATACTATTTTCCAAAACCTCTCGGAGCGCTTGGTTGACGCGACGCATGACCAAAATGCTGGCCTTTTTCTGGCTCAACGTATCAGCATTGCCATCCAGCGTGGTAATGCGGCCAGTATGCTGGGCACGCTGCCCTCTGGTAGTGGGCTGGAGCACTTAGATTATCTTTAGGCTTTTCTAAAGATTTTCTAAGTGCCCCTATTTGTAGTAGTTAGAAGTAGTATGTTTAGTTTTTCTTCCCTTGTTTTTATATATTATTATTGTAAATAAAGTTTACTTTTATCTAAAAAAAAAATACAAAAAAGACTTAAACAATTTTTTGTAAATTTCAGTTTATTTTTTATGATTTTGTAGTTGTCCCGGTTTGAATCCCCAACGACTTGTTTTTCAAGTTATGTGTGGATTTGCAATTGTTTGAGCAAACGAGTTAATAGTAAAGTTATTTGCCGCACAACTAAAATCGTTAACGCTATACATGTCGCAGATTTTATTTTTTTCCTTCTTTTTGAGTAGGTTTATTATGTGTTGTTTTCCTTTCTCTGTTTGTATAGATGTATATGTAGGCATTATACATGTTCTTAGGTTTTTAGTTGTTCTATTTGTTAAATATTATGTTGTATTAGTTTTAGTAGGTACGCCAGCTTTACTGTTTTCCTATCGTTGTTTTCCAAACTAGGTTGCCTGGAAGAGATCACTCTAAGTGATAAGGCCGCCCTCTGTCCCAATATGTACTATGGTCTAAAATTCTTTATGCTTGTATTTCCTTTGTTATTGGTGTACAATAAAGAATAATTGATTGATTGATTGATTGATGTCGCTGCCAAGCTTAAATGGAAGTGCCTCACAGCCCGACTAGGAGACAGCTGGTGGAGTGAAAGAGTCTTATATTGGGAACCAAGAGACGGCAAGAGAGCACGTGGAAGACCGGTCAGAAGATGGAGAGATGTCATCGAAATAACTACTGGAAAACTATGGACGAAGACAGCACAGAATAGGAACGAGTGGCTTAAGTTGGAGGAGGCCTACGTCCGAAGTTGGACGATCCCTGATGTCGCGCGAAATGAAAATAAGCAAGAAGAATCTGACATATAAAATAAAAATAAAATAAAAATAAACAAGCTTTAATTTGCCTTGGCATGATATAAAACTTATTATAAAACATAATTAATATAATAATATTTAATCGCGACATGTTTACTACTTCTTTTCTTCTTCTTAAACTGTTTTAATATTAATGTTTTTTATGTGTGTGATGTCAGGACACTCAATGTTGAGTGAAGGCCTCCTCCATGCTTCATCATGTGTCTCGTTCCAGTGCTGCTTGGCTCCATGTTATCATCAGCAATTTTTAGCAAAATAGTTTTTTTTTTTAAATTAATTTTTAATTGAGGTTAATATGTTCAAACATTCTTTGTTGTTGTGTTTTTCTGACATATAACAAAAGTATATTAAATTGTATTGTAACATCTATATCCAGATATTCTTGACATATAAACCTCTTCGACATTAGGTATATAACACCTATATTAACATAAAATAAATCGCAATAATTACCAACATAGAATGATCATGTTTATAAGGAATTAAAATTAAAATAGCCTTTATTTTCTACTACTCAGTAGGTAAAATATGACACAGATATTATTATACTTAACTTAACATTTTTTTTTATATTTTAATTTTAATAATTTTATTTATTTTTAATATTTCAGGACATATCACACAGCGCCATCTAGCCCCATACTAAGCTTACGCTTGTATCATGGGTACTAGATAACGGATATAATACATATATACTTTTCTTTTGTAAATACATACTTATTATACATAGAAACGACCAGACTCAACACAAGTAATTAAAAATTTTAATATTCATAATTACTTGTGTTATGCGGGAATCGAACCCGCACCCCTAGATTAGAAGGCAGAGCCACTACCAACTAAGCTAACAAAGCAGTCAATATCGGATTGTAGTAGATTTAAGAGGATAAATATACATTCGTATCATATAAACATTATTGGCAACAGAAATTGAACCAAATGTTATCAACGTCCACCACTCTATCCAATAGACAGATTACATCTTATTATTCTTATCGAATGAGAGTGGCCAACTTTGGTGTCGAGAGTTTATCAAACAACCATAAGGGCCTATGACATGGCCTAGTGACTATCGTACTATGACAAACAGCTATAGTAAAAAAATATACCAGTTAGTTACCCGAAGTAGAAACAAAGGGCAATAAAAAGCTAATATTGTAAAGACGTAAACACCGCGGGGCCTGCAGATATCATGCGCGAACAATTTGCGAGATTTCATACTGACCCATTGCTTCAGGGCTTGCAAACATACCCAGTATCACTGCTGGATGTTAAAGCAACTGCCGGCGCGGCCGGTCCTTGGATAGGTGACCGCGGTAAAAGGAAATGTATCTCTAGACTCGTATTTCCTCATGACTGAGGGGAGTTCTCTTGGGCAGAAACATCGTGGTGGGCGCCTAGGTCCTTCCACGGAAGACATGTCCTCGGGTATTGTGGTCCTCAAACATGTCAGTTTCCTCTCAATGTTTTCCTTAACCGTTAAGCTAGTGCAAATCCGCACTTACCCTGAAAATACAAGTCATCGGTATAGAGCCGGATTCAAACTAGGGTGCGTCTGGATGGAAAGAATACACTGGAACCGCTAAACAACACTTACTTTAAAAAAGGCAGTAGGTTTCTTGAATGGGCAGTAGGTAAAACGATAAATAGACATTTATATTTGGGTATTGGCCCCTGTCTGAAGTCCTTTACGATAATGCTGAGCGTTAAAGGAAATTATCTTTAGCAAATTAATTGTTTTTACATTTTACTGTAATCTAGTTTAGTTCTGATGTAACATTGTAGTCGCGTTGCTATGAAAACGATTAGATTTTCGGCGTGCTTCCCGCTTCCTTAATGAGAACATAGTTATTTTAATTAATTAGCTCATGAATTGTACCGACTTCGGGCTTTTTTATCGGGCTGGAATTTTCCTAAACCGTTTGATAATAGTTCTTCTATTCTAATCTTGGTTGTGGCCTCTGCGGTATGGCATATTAGTTCTTCTCAGTCAGTATACGCCGGGCAGTTGGGTCAACATGTCGTCCCGTGAGATCCTAGTGACTTTGATTGTTATAAGCTTAGTTATTTCAGGTATGTGTTCTATTTTCAATCATTTTGCAAAAGAGAACTTTCTATAGCATTTTTCACCGAAGCCTTCTAAAAAAGGAGGTTACCAAGTCGACCCGTATCTTTTTAAATGTGTATTGTGTGAATACGATACAATTTTAGCATAATAATCTACGAGTACTTGGGCTTCCAAGCACGTGTGCCGTGTTTTGAGGGTATATGTATGTCCACATTTCTCGAAAACTATAAGGCATGGTCCGTGACGATGGTAAGCGTCCCGACGGCCTCACACTGATTCCCTGGGAGCGGGGAAGGGCTCTTGTATGGGACGCAACTTGCGTCGATACACTAGCTCCTTCTCGCCTCAGTGGAACAGTACAAGCGGCAGGAGCCGCGGCGGATGCAGCAGAAGAAGCCAAGCGGCGAAAATATACATCATTATCGACTGATTATATTTTCGTACCGCTTGGCTTCGAAACTTTTGGTCCGTGGGGTAAAAGCACGAAGTCTTTTATAAAAAAATTAAATAAAAGGTTGAATGACATCACTAGAGACAAGAACGCTGGCTGGTTCCTTGCGCAAAGGATTTCTATAGCAATCCAGCGTGGGAATGCAGCCAGCGTTCTTGGCTCCATACCACATGTAGATGTTTTAAATTTAGGTTAAATGTACATACTCTTATTTAGTTTTATTGGTGTATATATGTGTATATATTGTTTATTATTGTATAAGGGATATTGATATGGTTATTTTTGTATTAGATTATCAGTATTTGATCAAAATCGATTCAGTAGTTTATGAGATATGCCTATCTACGCATTCCAGGAGAAAATTACTATTTGATATTCTTTGATACGGATACTAACCATAATTTTACTAAAGTGGTTGATATTACGTTCCAGAGGTCCAGAATTACCATTATCAATCCGGGGTAACAGTCTACGGAAATGGTACTATAAAAGTAAGCCGTGATGAAAACACAATAATAAGAAACTTCCATGCTAACATAGACGGAGTAGTTACTGCTATAAATTGGAATGCCGATAAAATTGATAAACTATTTGGAAAAAAACATCAAGAAGAGCCTGTTAAATCACTCATTTCAAACGAAGAGGATCTACATAGTAAAGCTGATCCTTCAGAGAATATATCTGGTGAACACGATTTGTCTATATCTAAGGCACAAGGCCATGCATCTCTATCTATATCTGATAAACCAGTTTATGTATATAAATCTAATGGACCATCTAACGTATTTTGTAATGTACCAAACATGTTATTGTTCATTTTGATTGCATTTGTTAATCTGTTTGTGTAAGATCTACACAACTTGTACAAGTTTAAAATCATCTGATAATTATTTTATTTGTTAGTAAAAGACTTACATATAAAAATGTCTTAAAATATAACGCAATTGTGTCTGCCATACTATGACAAACCGGGTACGAATAATTTTAATAAAATTTTGATATTATGATTAATGATGTTTTATTTATTTAATATATAACAAAAGTGCTTTTTAATTTTCAAACAAGTTATTAGAAGTAAGTACCTAGTATGTTTAGTTTTTCTCCTTTTTATCTTTCTTAAATTTTTGTTATTTCTCTTTTTATATTGAATTGAAATCTATCTATATTTGTGCATAATATAAAGCTGAAGAGGGTCAAAAATCTATACATAGAAAATAGTACAAAATATATGTGTGGGTATACTTTAAATCTATAGTAAAACACCTTTCAGCAGTTTACCTATATATTTTTTGTCTGTTTATCTGTTTATTTAAACGCTCATAACGCAAAAACAGCTGTACGGATTATCATGATATTTGGTATGTAGGCAGTATGTGGTCTATAGGCTATACCTATATATTATACTTCTAGTTCTATTCTAATAAAATATCATATCAAAGTTTTGCAACGTATCTGACTACTAAAACATTACGTCATAGTAATAAGTCGAAGAAATAAAAGTAAGTATAATTCTTTTAATGAAGAAAAAACAGGCAGTTTATGACTTAAAGTTTGAAACCGAGAACTTTGTATCTGGACCAGGTGTAGGCCCCTTTTCTAAAGATATTCGATAGACACGGTAAAAAAAATTCTATGAGACAAGGTTAATTCAATGTATTTCTGTCCTGTCTTCCATGAAATTCTAGAAATGACGAAGGTTTTACAAAAACTATTGAACCGATTGATAAATAATATAAGTAAGTAAGTAGGTATATGCATGATAGTAACTTACTAAAGTAAAAATGTTATTAACTATTGCCCAGATAACATGATTCCTTATCTGGCACGAGGGCAAAGGTCTAAGACGTCTAAAAAGATAAAAACTTACCATCGCAAAATTAGAATCTGTTATTCTTATTTAACTGCCAAATTGATGTCATTCATCATAAATGATATTATACATAATATGTATTTCAATCCAAGGCATAAAAAACTTTCTTTATCTTGCTACACACCTTATTAAAACCGTTCGATATTTAATTAATAGGTCGTAACTGAAGTGTCTGTTGTCTTCAGAATATAGTACTAAAGTTTTTTTTTAACACTAAATAGGCTTACGTTTGACTATAGCCTGCCTGATGTTAAGCGCTACTATAGTAAGTAAGTATTATGTTTTTTTCTGTAGTAGTAAAATAAAAGCCGTTTGATTATCGAATATTAAAAAAATATCGCTTTTCTTCCGAACAGTGTATCGAATACCAAATTATTAAGGCAAACAGCTTGATGGGAGGTAAACTGCGGTAAAACTGAATGGTGGCGAAAATTGCCGGGAAAGCTGGGTAATGATTTCTGTTGTGATCATAGACAAGCTAGCCCAAAGACTACTGCCCCCTTAGACAAGAGGCGTATTTTAGTGAGCGTACTGTCGCTCACTTATGGAATAGAAAGAGTAATGTATGGGATTGACATCGCGACGCGCTCCGCGGGGGAAATATTACGTCACTCCCATACATTAGAAAGGAGCTGAGGGAATCAGTTCATGTAGCTCCTCTGCACACTCTCTGGAATTAATTCGACTGTGTACCATACTTACAACTTCGTACCATAAAATATTACTATATATATATTTTATTTATGGCAATATGGAGCACTATGCAGCAAAGCACCTGTGAAAGTGTGTGAAACATTGTAAATGTCCTTAAGTTGAATATGGATTTAGTTATTTGACATGTGGATGTTGGAATTTTCCAGAACATTGCGGAGTCTGAAGGTTGCTATGTCGCTGTTTCTGATGCAAATTTTGCAAATTGTTACAAACGTTCGATGCCTGCAGCTGTGCTTTAGAGGACAAGGCACTAAGTTAGAAGTTTCGGAAAGTTTAAACAAAGATTTTTCATACTTAAAAGCGGTCGCGCTTGTGGTCAGTTCAGAACGTTATACATTCATACTCTTTGGTACGCGTTTCGTTTTAATCCTTGCCCAAGGTAACTAATCCTGCACATTGAAAGATATTTTTTTGTTTTATTTAATCAATAATATATATTTTTTAATCAATAATATATTTATTTAAACACACATTACGTGCGTGACGTCACAGCCAGCCCCAACGGAAGACCAGCGCTGGTTGCCTCCATACAACCAGCATTATGCTGAGTTGGGGCTGTGTTGTGGCAGATTTTATGTTTGTTTATTATGTTCTTACTTGTGTTTGTTTTTCTGTTAAATCTGTCACAATAAATGTTTTCTTTCTTTCTCTTCTTTCTTTCTTTACATATCATGTACAGAGTATTCTAAATATAATGTATAATAAAAGATTTTATGATATCTAGATCGATTGTTTTATGTTTATGGTTTGTTATGTACTTACTATATACTTATCAATTATCATCATCATTAGCCCGTTACTGCCCACTGCTAAGCATAGGCCTCTCCTTCTTGTACGCCACTCATCCCAGTCCTGCGCAGATTGAATCCAGGTGCTCCCTGCGGTACTTTCTACTACTATCTAGTTAATTAGTCAAAGTCAAAAGTCAAAGTCAAAGTATTTATTGTACTATTGTGTTTTCAATAAAATGTTGCAGATCTTCCTTTGAGGGTATATTGTGTTCTTCATGTACTAAATTATGCATAAAATTATGCATAATTTAGTACATGAAGAACACAATATACCCTCAAAGGGTGTTTACAAATAATTTTAATTGGTGTGTGCGGGCCGGTCCATTTGTTTATATTGTGTTTGTATAGAAAATCATCATTTAAATTATCATCATTAATATATTCGTCAACGGTATAGTAGCATTTATGTATCAATAATTCTTTTAATTTGTTCTCGAATATGTTGGTTTTGACAATATTTTTTATTAGGTAATTAGAAATTACTGTACATTATTTATTGAACTTAAATAGGTCTATTATTTGGTTTTTATTGTGTCCAAAGTACTTAAAAATAAGTAAGTATTAAATACACAGGCAATTTATTCAGTCATACCTAAGAACCAAAGTCTAAATTAGCAAAAAAAGCTAAAAATAAAAAATATATAATGTCTTATAAAGCATATAGAACTAATTTCTATTTACCATCTCTTTTAAGCGAGTATATTAACGTAAAATAATCATTAATTGTAAAAAAAAAATAGTGACAAAAGTTTCATAAAAAGTAACACATACATACTTGTGTTCTGTTACATTTGTATGTTTTTTTTTTACATGAGATAGGCTCACACTTGACTACAACTTGCCTGATGTTAAGCAACGTTATAATCTACGATCTAGCGCGCTTGCTTAGAAGAAACCGGTTTACTCTCGACTTGAAGACCGACAAAATATATATAAATTATCTACTATTCTAGTACACATTACAGCAAAGAAATAACTTAGCGGCAAATTAATAAAACACATAAAAGAAGTTACTGAAATAGTACACCCAAGAAAACTGATCGCAACTGGGGGCAGCACTACTGCCACGCATTGAACTTCCAGTTAATTTCCTGGTTGTAAATTTTAGTTTCGATTTAATCAGCTCTCATAGCTGTTTTAATAGAAGTTAAGCTTTAGTTGGAGCGATGCCAAGTTTGTCCGCCATTTTGGATGGAGAATCCTATTGGACCTTAATTAACTGTTATAAAAACATTTTACAAATTTTGAAATAAAATTAATACATATTTTAGGACATATCACATATATATATTTATATACATGTATAATTCGTGCAAAGTCGCGGGCATAAGTTACTAGTATATAAATAGCAGTGTTCCATACTTCGATTATGTTTTGAGATTCTATGCTATGATAAACTTCATTTTAGAACAGTTATTACGATATTTTGTATGGATTATACAAATAAAATATACATATTTCACATAAAATCAAATTTTAATAGTATCTGTGTTTATCCATACGCCGAGTTGTGTTATTTAAAAGATAATATTGAGTTTTTAGACTATTTCCGTTTTACTTTTTTTCTTTTACCGTTTTAGGAGCTTAAAAAACGGAAATACATTGTCGGAAATAACCGATTGACTCCTTTGAATGAACGAAGAATGCCACTCCTTTCGTAACTTCTTGTTAAGTTATTTGTGATTTAACCAACGAGATCGCAACACTAGACGCCTAGTTATGATAATTTACGACGTTGCCAATGAAATTGTAAAATCACACCTTTATTACCAAACGAGCATAAGATAAGATATGTCTTTAATGCACACAAAAAAATTACATAATTAAAGAAATTTAAAAACTTATTTAATGCACATTGGGCGGCCTTATCGCCTTAGGCGATTTCTTCCAGGCAACCTTTGGATGGACAGGATTTACAAGAATACGTAAAACAAGGTGTACAAGAACATTATGTACATTATAATTATAAAAGTGTGTATTTTGGTCTGTTTGTTCAGCTTTCACGCCGCAACGGAGCGATGGATTGTCTTGATTATTTGGGATGGTGATAGTATAAGATCCTAAGTGTGATAAAGGTGTCTTTTAATCCCAAAACTATTTAAACCTGTTTGCTTATTAGATCGTCGCCATGTTGCCGAGACTAGACTGGATGCTGATTGGTCGATTCGGCACAGAACATGTTATTATTTAAAGCTTAAAAATAATGAACAAGCTTAATATAACTAATAATATCTTTTAATTAAAAGATATAACTACATGCGTTGAGCTTCTTTGCAGTTTAAACATTGACCCATGGGTGGAACAATTTGTTTAGACAGAAATGTTTGTTATTTCCTTTTTGTTGTACACCACATTATTTTTCCTGTATGCTTATTTCTCTCCAGCCAAAGGTTGTCTGGAAGAGATCGCTTTCAGCGATAAGGCCGCCGCTTGTGGCACTAGTTAAGATAATAATTTGTTTTATGTACTGTTCGTTTTTAATGTGTCAACAATAAAGAGTTTATCTATCTATTTATCTAGACAGATATCTCTAAGTTATGTTGTCTATGGATTTAACAGATCTCTTGATTTATCTCAGAGAATTGTGAACTATGTATAATTAATATTGTGTTGTTAGTTGGCGGAAATAATGTATTAGGAAAGATGGATATAATTCATTCTCAAACTCTCGACACCAAAGCTTGCCACTTCCATTTAAGACTTGAATATCTTAAATCTTAACTTGACGAACGGTTCTATTAACAGATATAAATTAATGTAATAAATAATCCTTTTTTATGTTTAATTTATTGGTTTATATATTTTTTTGTTTCAGATTGACCAGGATTGTGCTTTTCAAGTGAAATGGGCGGTTAACATTATTAGGTAAGCTCTATTCAATTACTTAATCTATTTAAATATATACCTTTCTAAATATGTTTTTTTTATTATTTTTCATTCAAATTATTTGGTCTCAACTCGATCAATTTCTCTCTTTGGTGTTTTTTAAATAATAAAAAAAACAAGAAACATGAATAATTAAAAAAGAATACATAAAAGAGTTTTTATGTGTTTTTTTTGCTGATGTCCATCTGATGTTCATAAATACGTCAAACTCTTTGATGGACAATACAAAACATTAAATTATCTTCGTAATTTATTTAGATTAGGTACTTACAGCATTGTCACTGCAATTCTGTTACATTGTTCATTTACCTAACTATACTAAGTAATAATATATTCCGGAATATACAATTTGCTTATGAAAGCTCCAATAATTCCTCTGCAATCCAGTTTCCGTGCAACAAAATCATCAATCTTGCTTGTTACGAGTGGCATAATGAATATATCTAACCCACTGCAAGTTGGAGCGTTTATATCTGCAGACATCTGACGGGTCAGACACGTATCGCTTTATTCACTGCATTCGTTATATCAATTCGTTTATATGTAATTATTTGTTTTCTTACAATTACGCTCTCATTCAACACAAAATATGTTTTTTAACAAATGATTCTGATGTTTTCGCGAGTACAGTTTTCTTTTCAACTAACTTATCATAAGTTTGGTCACCGTGAAAAACTTACCAGTGGCGCCATATAAAAACTTTAAGTCAGTATTGGCGCCCAGTGCAAATCTGTCTTTACAGACATATATTGTGTATATGTTGTTGAAATTAGCGAAGCTCCGTTGCTTAGCTTATTGTTATAAGCGATTTAATATGTATTGCATAGGTCCTAAACCTATACTTATAGCATAAAAAGTTAAACGGATATAAATTGGTTGAACTAAATAAATAAATAACAAATATGGCTTTTACTCATGGTAGCTTTTTTAAATTAGTTACTTATAAGTCCATAGCTTACGTGAATGCACTACAAAGTTTTGTATGCCGTAAAACGTGACTGACACGCTTCATATCTGTACATATAAAAGCCGTTTTATACAAAGGGCAGAGCTATATTTTCAGCCTGTTACGTCACTAGATGCAGTTCTAGCGGTGATTCATACACTGAAGATGGCAATTCAAAGTGAACTTTATTCACCTTGTTTGTCATAATTTTATAGTTTCCTTATTAAATGTAAAATGTTATCAATAAAATGAGGTACTAAAAAGTTATATAAATAAACATTTAAGTAGGGTATTTTAAACAATGTACTCGACCTTTACAAGCATTGTTCTATTGTTTTTAATGGTTTGCCTGTTCGTGAAAATTTAAGCTCCCACGTACAAAGAATCTACAAATTGTATATGTATAAAAGAAATCTGACTCAAACACTGAAATAAAGTAATCTATACATATAAAAAGTAGTAGTAGTACCCACGACACAAGCGTTTGCTTAGTGTGGGGCTAGATGGCGCTGTGTGCAATGTAAAAAAAGAAAAGAAAAAAGGTGAAGAGGGTCATAAATCTGAACATAGAAGATATTAAAAAAGGGTGTGTGTATATGCATGATTTAAATTAATAATAATAAATAATTTTTGTCTGTTTATCTGTGTCTCTGTTTATTTAAACGCTCATCACGCAAAAACGGCTGAGCACATCATGATTTTTTTAGTATGTAGGTAGTATGAGGTATTAGGAGAAGACTTCCACGTGCTTTTCAACCTATAGTCAAAACAGCGTTCGCAAATCGTCTGCCAGAATTTAGATTTCCGTATATATACAACAAAATGTTGGAAAAATGCAGCATTCGTGGTACAACCTTTAGAGAATGCAAACTGCTCGTGACACAGTACTTAAATACTCTCTCATATAAAGATACAGAAAATCTGCTCATAATCCCTAAGTAGAAAAACATTTTTATTTTTACTCTCATACATTCAACATACACTCGCATTAAACAACTCATACTAACCTACACACACACACACACACACACACACGTACACACACACACACACACACACACACACACACACAACACACTCACTTACACACACACCCATACATACACAGCACTCACAATGTGTCTTCAGTACTCTCATAGCACGCTATTTACTGACTTTAAGTAGGTACTTATTCTATTGAATTTGTATAACTATAAACCACTACCCAGATAAATATTTATAGCCGTATCTGCATCATGTTAATACTCGCTATTTAATCAACCGTGGTTTCTGCGACACAGGATGTTCCTAGTGCAGAACCCACAGGGATATCAAAAATGCAGTATTCCTAGTTAGATAAGTCAAATATGTTATTTAAGTTAATTGTTAAGGTAAATAAATTATTCTATTCTATTCTATTCTATTCTATTCTATTCTATTCTATTCTATTCTATTCTATTCTATTCTATTCTATTCTATTCTATTCTATTCTATTCTATTCTATTCTATTCTATTCTATTCTATTCTATTCTATTCTATTCTATTCTATTCTATTCTATTCTATTCTATTCTATTCTATTCTATTCTATTCTATTCTATTCTATTCTATTCTATTCTATTCTATTCTATTCTATTCTATTCTATTCTATTCTATTCTATTCTATTCTATTCTATTCTATTCTATTCTATTCTATTCTATTCTATTCTATTCTATTCTATTCTATTCTATTCTATTCTATTCTATTCTATTCTATTCTATTCTATTCTATTCTATTCTATTCTATTCTATTCTATTCTATTCTATTCTATTCTATTCTATTCTATTCTATTCTATTCTATTCTATTCTATTCTATTCTATTCTATTCTATTCTATTCTATTCTATTCTATTCTATTCTATTCTATTCTATTCTATTCTATTCTATTCTATTCTATTCTATTCTATTCTATTCTATTCTATTCTATTCTATTCTATTCTATTCTATTCTATTCTATTCTATTCTATTCTATTCTATTCTATTCTATTCTATTCTATTCTATTCTATTCTATTCTATTCTATTCTATTCTATTCTATTCTATTCTATTCTATTCTATTCTATTCTATTCTATTCTATTCTATTCTATTCTATTCTATTCTATTCTATTCTATTCTATTCTATTCTATTCTATTCTATTCTATTCTATTCTATTCTATTCTATTCTATTCTATTCTATTCTATTCTATTCTATTCTATTCTATTCTATTCTATTCTATTCTATTCTATTCTATTCTATTCTATTCTATTCTATTCTATTCTATTCTATTCTATTCTATTCTATTCTATTCTATTCTATTCTATTCTATTCTATTCTATTCTATTCTATTCTATTCTATTCTATTCTATTCTATTCTATTCTATTCTATTCTATTCTATTCTATTCTATTCTATTCTATTCTATTCTATTCTATTCTATTCTATTCTATTCTATTCTATTCTATTCTATTCTATTCTATTCTATTCTATTCTATTCTATTCTATTCTATTCTATTCTATTCTATTCTATTCTATTCTATTCTATTCTATTCTATTCTATTCTATTCTATTCTATTCTATTCTATTCTATTCTATTCTATTCTATTCTATTCTATTCTATTCTATTCTATTCTATTCTATTCTATTCTATTCTATTCTATTCTATTCTATTCTATTCTATTCTATTCTATTCTATTCTATTCTATTCTATTCTATTCTATTCTATTCTATTCTATTCTATTCTATTCTATTCTATTCTATTCTATTCTATTCTATTCTATTCTATTCTATTCTATTCTATTCTATTCTATTCTATTCTATTCTATTCTATTCTATTCTATTCTATTCTATTCTATTCTATTCTATTCTATTCTATTCTATTCTATTCTATTCTATTCTATTCTATTCTATTCTATTCTATTCTATTCTATTCTATTCTATTCTATTCTATTCTATTCTATTCTATTCTATTCTATTCTATTCTATTCTATTCTATTCTATTCTATTCTATTCTATTCTATTCTATTCTATTCTATTCTATTCTATTCTATTCTATTCTATTCTATTCTATTCTATTCTATTCTATTCTATTCTATTCTATTCTATTCTATTCTATTCTATTCTATTCTATTCTATTCTATTCTATTCTATTCTATTCTATTCTATTCTATTCTATTCTATTCTATTCTATTCTATTCTATTCTATTCTATTCTATTCTATTCTATTCTATTCTATTCTATTCTATTCTATTCTATTCTATTCTATTCTATTCTATTCTATTCTATTCTATTCTATTCTATTCTATTCTATTCTATTCTATTCTATTCTATTCTATTCTATTCTATTCTATTCTATTCTATTCTATTCTATTCTATTCTATTCTATTCTATTCTATTCTATTCTATTCTATTCTATTCTATTCTATATTCTATTCTATTCTATTCTATTCTAGGAATATTACTTTTATCCTGAAAAAATGCGAGTGAAGCTCCGAGCGTCTACTAGTTAACAAATAAAGTAATTTAATATATATGTGGTTGAAGTTAATACTTGCCTGTACTGGATTAGATTGAAATTAATTGAACCATGGAATCCATCTGAACCTTTCAGTCACGGATCACTGAACATCCGTATAAAATATGACAGGAGAAAGTGAGATGATGTTAATAATTTAATTTATATGTAACAGGCTTGTGGTGTTGTGTAATACGGAACGTAAATCAGTCGTGAGGAAGGAATTTGATGTATCATAGTTTTTTTGTGAACCATTGGTAAGATAGAGATAAATTTACTTTTTAGACGTCTCTTGAAATAAAAAAAAGAAATATTTATCAAATGAAGTACTTTAACTACTTTCTCTATGTTTGTCCACACTTAAGTTACTTTGGCTTATGCTATCTTTGTGTTTGTACTGCTAAGACCTGTTATTCCTATATATTATTAGATATTTAGGTAATTTATATCTCACTAAAGATCTTTGCAAAAGTATGACTGACATATTCAATAACACACAGTCTCATTAAGATTTAAAGTAGTTTTTTTTCTCTATTTTTAGGCTAATTTTAGTGTAATTTAGATTAAACTATGTAAATTGCCTACTGCTGATAAATAGAGCCATTTAACTATTGCGTGACAATTAAGAACCTAAGCTTATGCCCCAATTTCGGACAAAGACAAACAACCAACATTAAAAACGTTTCAAATAAAGGAATTGACCAATCTTCTAGTGATTAGTGCGTTTAACCACGAACATAAAATGAGTGGCCTTGTAAGTCTATATATAGCGGGTTCGATGCTCTCGGTCCGATTTAGATGGACTTGTGATATTTTATTTAGCATGCCTCTTGCTCTATTATAAGGCTATGCTGTTTGAAACTAAAGCTGTTGGCTTTTAGGGACAAATGTGACTGCAATTTTATTGCGAAGTTAGAATTTGTTAAACAAGTCAGGCTTTTTTAGCCGACTTCCAAAAAAAGGAGGTTATCCAGTCTTCTGAAAGTTTTTTTTTGTGGGGATGTTACGCGATTACTCCGTTGTTTATCAACCGATTAAAAAATTCTTTTTTGACTTGTCGGGTTTTCTTCTTATCGAATGTCGATAGTTTATCAAGCCGCCATAAGGCCTGTCTTGTTTAAAATTAAATTTATGTTCGTGGATTGTGTGTTACAATACATAGATGCAGCAGTGCTGTTTTTATCTTAGCAGGCTGTCAGACTCAAATTTATATTGCGAAAAAGAACAACATACAAATGTGTTTAAATAACCTAAAAGCATTTTTAAATCTTAGGAAGATTTAAAAATGCTATCAAGTTTTAACTACGTAATATAAAATGTACAGATCTCTCTCTTGAGTCGTATTTCCTGATGACTGAGCGTCGTGACTCCCCCGCAGAATTAATTCGTTAGGGGAGTTCTCTTGAGCAGATACATCGTGGTGAGCGCCCAGGTCCTTCCACGAAAAATGAACAGATATGTGCGTTAGAATAGAACCCACATACAATACTTAAAGTAGGTCTAATTCTAATGTTATCACAAATGTCACACACGTAAATAACGGTACTAAGCCCTTTAACAAAGCTTTAAAACCCATTATTTATCCCTTACCAGCTGTCTCCTAACGAACCTATTCGTACGTCAAATCCTAACAAAAACAACAATAGCCGACCAAAATCTTAACAAAGCGCAATTATGCTCACTACCGGTCTGAAACAAGACCGCATGAATATGTATGCAGTGCTTCCTAAACCACTGATTACCCCCTTATCTTTAATAAATACATATTTAACTTCGCGAGACGCATTATTAACCCATTAGTTTTGTGTTTTCTAATATCCAAAAATATCTTTCGTTTTCGTAAAAAACTTCGTAATCTGATACGTCGCATGTGTGACATTTCTCAGGTTTAAAAAACTTCTTAAACTACGTTAAGGTAACAAAAATGCCTAAGAGCTGCTTTTATGAAACCCATCTGAAAAACCTACCTTGTGTTCCTCTAACTTACCCAGTCTTCAAGACTTTAGAAGACACACATTTACAAATATATGTATAAAAGAAACAGTAACATATGAGATGAAAGCCATAACGTCGTTTTAAATCATACGTGAGACATACACACAGAAAGTCGTATAATATAATTCTGATGGGGTTTCTATTTAGGTAATCTGTGTTCCCCAACGTAGGTGCCTGATTATGATGTAACATCAAAAGCGGATCAGGCCATATTATGTAGGTGGTAGATATGGTTTTCTTATGTATTTATTATGGGTAATGACCATTTCACAAAGTTATGACCGTCCTTTGTATAATATTTTTGGTACATTTTGTAATATTCTTGCTGTAACAAGCATATTGACATTTAGGATGTCGGGATAAAAAGTAGCCTGCGACACTCCCAGGACCCTATATAATCATCATTTCAAAAATCGTTCCGATCCGTTTTCCGTAGTGGCATGAAATTGGCAAAACAAATTAACAATTGGCTCGATTATTCCCCTGATTTAATGCCTGACTTTCTCTCACATAGTTGATGATTCTCAAAATTGTGTTTTTTTATCATTTATTGTAGTGCCATCAGCCGCTTCTTCTGAAGTATTTGGAAATGAGTGTGGATTTTTGCGCCTGCCAGTTAGACTAACGCAGAAATACGCAGGTTCGAATCCTGCCGATCGTGATTATTTTCGCACATTTTCCAATAACAGTTTAAGTTATGTATTTATTGTCAGGGAAAATCCGTAAAGTACTTACAGATATTTAACTTTAAAAAGGTTCCGTATAATGTCCTATCCACAATTTCTAACGCACGGTGTAGCATGACACACAATTTTACTTCATTGGACATGCGTAGGCAATGCAACTGTATGGAGGCTGGCTATTGTTGCACCGAGTCGTTGACATACACGAACTGTTTTAGTGGTTCTAGTGATTTGGGAATCAGGGTAACTACCGTTAGAAGGTTAGAACTGTTGTTTTTGGATTTGGTTTATGATGAGACACTGGGATACTACCAATTATGGAGAAATGAGTAAAGGTCTTTTGTTTAAATCCATAATATGATGGTTAACTTATTTTGTTTTTACATATTTGAAAGCATATGGTTTGAAAGCAGTTAAGTCAAATTAGAAAAGATTTAAAGATAAGAAACCGAATAAAGGCAAAATAGATAAAATGAAAAAGTCTCATAAAACTCTCGAATGAAACTGATAAAAAATGGTAAAATACTGGTCTATGTGTCAGCTTATGCCAGAAGCTCTTAAATGTAATAACAGATGATCTCGGCAAAAACTTACAAACTATATACTTGTTAAATATATTAACGTTCATTTTCTTCTAATTCAAAATGTCCGAGATTTACAAAGTCATTCAATAATAAAGCTTACGGTATCTCACAACATTTCAACAACACTGACATAACACTTTACCGGAAGCTGTGTTTCCTGCGAACTACAATCCAGGGGTTTTCAAATCTAGAGTTAATAGGTATCTTCTAGGTAAACGTGTTACACCCTAGGCTGCAGCAATGCTTAACATCAGGCAGGCTGTAGTCAAACGTAAACCTATCCCACGTAAAAAAAAAACCGTCGTCATAAAATCTAAATATATAAAACTCAAAGGTGATTAACTGACTGACTGATATAGTGATCTATCAACGTACAGCCCAAACCACTGGTCAGATCGGGCTGAAATTTGGAATGAAGGTAGATGTTATGATGTAGGCATTCGCTAAGAAAGGATTTTTGAAAATGCCACTTTTAAAGGGGTGAAATACTGCAAGTTTTACTTCTGAATGCGGGCAAAGCCGCGAGCACCCACTAGTTTAATATAAATCACATAAAACCTGTGACGTCATGCAAATTGCTGCCCAGCTATTCATGCAATGCTTCTGAGAAATACAAGCAGAGTTGTACGCGCCTTTGGGCTCCAAGTAGACGGGAAATTGTAGGATATTGGATATCTTGTTACATATTTCTAGGAATAGTTTGAGCATTACCCATCGTCTCTGCGTTCTATTCTCTAGAAATGATTAATTCATCATCATCATCACTTTTTCCACAGCTAGTTTTGTCCCACTGCTGGGTATAGGCCTCTCTCCTTTCATGTTCCACCGGCTATGATATAAAAATAAAAATAAATATAATAACTTGAACTGGATCATACTAACTAAAGTATAGTAGGATGGTCGACGACATTCGTAAGCCTCAGAATAGATACGGTATTTTTACGTGAGATTGGTTCACATTTGACTAGACCTGTCTAGATACTAAGCATTGGTCAGCCTAGGGTGTAAAACGCTTACCTGCTGAAAGTCTGCGAGGTACTGGAATGAACAGCAGAGCATAGGCTCAGCAATAGATGATGATAATTAAAAACTCTTAATCTCAATGTCACAAGTGGCCTTATTGCCAAAAGTTGTCTCTTCCTGGCAGCCATTGGATATTAGTGACAAGTAAGTATCTATACGAAAACAATGTAATCCTTACATCATGATGTAAAGTTTACTTCGTAGAACATTATTATTCCGTCCTAAGATATAAAATGACACTCCGTGATACGAGTACACAAAAAGCTTAGAGCGGTCAGTCAAGTTACACACCTACTATGGAACAAAACGGGATAAATATTGTCTGCCTGCCTGGATTTCATATTGTTTTTATCACGGTAAGGGATGGAGTTTTTTTTAGTAACGAACTGGCTTGTGTTTTACCACATCTTATCTTATGTTAACTAAACCTGCTAGCTAGCTCGTCCGCCTAGAAGAAACCAGCTCACCTGTCGACAGGGGAACACTGATTTCAGTAAGTAATTCCGTAGTTTGATTGTTCGCACTGTAAACAAAGATACCTTGTATTTATTTAGATAGATAGATATACATATTTTTAATGCACACCAAACAACCATAAAACTTCAAAACTAATTACATGTACATTGGACTGTCTTATCGCCTTTGGCGATATCTTCCAGGCAACTTTTGGATGGACATGATTATTTTTGCAGGTTTTAGGCACAACCACTGTATTTTAGTACGGTGTAGTTTGGCAAACAAATAATAATATATTTTGGTGACCTAATGTATTATTTATTTAGTTTATAATGTTGAAACTCTTAGTAGGTTCCCAGGACAAAAACTCCGGATGGGAATCCAGTGATCATGCCGACGACAAAAAGTAGATTAGTTCCTTAGACTATAAAAAGCAGATAGTATAGATCATAATACGAAAGATGTGAGTAAATAAAAGCCACTACGTATAGCAAATATAGCTATATCACGCGATACTCAGTTTGTCATATTAAAATTAATTTTAATTCGATTATTTTGAGGTATTTCTATTTACCATCCTTGGATCCCCAGAGAAGGAACAGAAAGGAAAGCTCCAAAAATAATCACGGCTAATGGGAACGTAAGAAAAGTAATTCCGAAGGATTATGAATAAAATTTGTACATTAATGAGACTTTTTTATACAGGATCTTTTATCTTTTGTACGTGGTAAAAATATGGGTAAATACATATCCATATAACAAAATATGTAAAAAGATAAGTCAGGTCTGTCTCAGTATTTTCTAATCTCTATTTCTCATTTTTACCATAGGCTATGGTATTGAAAATCGAAAGCCATAATATCTTGGATATTAGATGGGAATGCAATTTGAAGTTATTAGTGCAGTGATGCAGAAAGTGACATTTTTAAGTCAATTGAACGCATTTGAAGAATTTAACGCGTTTATAGGTTATAGATATTATTATTGTAAGTCTTACTAGATCATAGAGATACTCCAATTTCTAGTAATGTTTCTCGTATACCTACTTATTTATTGAGTTTGAATCTAATTCAATATTTCCAAAAGTATTTACTTCAGTTAGGTACAATAAAATGTTATGTTTTTTTGTTAACCTATTGTGTCCCAATCCTGGGCAAAGGTCTCTGCCAACTCCCTTCATTATAATTTATGTTAAAAAAATGCTTAATTGTAGCAAGATTGTATTGTGTCTTCTTCTTTCATAGCATATACTTTTTAAAATAGATTTTGGTGAAAGCTTTCGTCACCAGAGCTGGGCACTCACATTGAAACTTAAGTAATTAATTGTTTTTTATTAATAAATGTGTTTAATTTTACTATTAAAAGTTTCGTGAAACTTTTTTTCAATCTGTATCTAATACTGTTTTCACTCTCGTGTTGTTTGACACGAAACACGTAAACAACATACGCGAAATTACACGTGAGTGAAAACCGTATTAGTAACATATCGATATGTGTTTATGTTCAAAGTTTTGTCACTGCATTCGCACAGATGACTGTAAACCACCGTTATAAACCCTAGGACCTTTTCACCACACTCACCGATGTTAATTATAGATTGGACACATTCCTACTAAATTGGATTCTGTTCTGTCGTGTCTCTAGCCAATAATTAAATCTATGGACAATATTAATTTAACTTGACGCAATAAATTTTGTTTTCAATTAAAATAAAGTGCAGTTATTTATTGGGAATGAGTGAAATGTTTAGGGCTAATGATTTATGTTTCCGTACTTCAACACCTCTGTAGGTAATGGTATGTGATTGTGCTACTTATTTAATTACTTTGTACCTAATTGATGTT
This sequence comes from Macaria liturata, assembly GCA_964023185.1. Taxonomy (NCBI): domain Eukaryota; kingdom Metazoa; phylum Arthropoda; class Insecta; order Lepidoptera; family Geometridae; genus Macaria; species Macaria liturata. The sequence continues at coordinate 4,022,305 of OZ026828.1, read as the reverse complement.
AATAGCACCGTTAAAGTAAGAGATTGACATGTTTCTTATTCCATTGATTGATATTTTACCCAACTGTTACGTTTATTACTTCTCTTTTAAATAACATTTCAACCCATTCTTAATTATACAAAAAGTGGTATGATTATATGAGACCATCTTTTAGCTATATGTACAGTACATACGCATATTATGTAGATTAATATGTATAAAACATCTTATTTTAAACAGAAAACGTAACTTAAAGATATGCAACATAAACATAAGCAAGCTTTGATACCGCCATTTTGACTTGGATTATTCTTTAAATGGACTCTGATATTTTGAACAAAATCTTAAACTTCTTGACATAATTCGGATACAAACCATTACCATTAGTCTACTTTACGGGTTTTAGTAGATACTGCAAGTAAACACATTCTGTGGTTAAAAGCAATTTGTTCATACACATTTGCAAGTCGTAGGTACTTAGGTTACAGTATGATTGATAGAGTTTTGACACAAATCATTTATACAACACTAGCTACGTCGTATATAAACTTTAACAATTTATGGATTTTGTTAGTATTATGTTCTGCGGGTTCTCTCGTTTGTTTTTATAATAAAATTAAAACAATTAGATCATGATCACTAGGTAACATTAATTTAATACCTACTTATGGGTTAACGTCGTTATGAAAGTAAAGTAATAGAATAAATAGATTATAGATAGATTAACATACATACGAGTACAGAAAACTAACCTTAAATAGCATTATAGTATATCGTATTGTAGTGGTGTTTGTCTTTTAAATTTTTAATCGAATTGAATTGAATAATGGAAAAACCAACATCCGAAAAAAAAACACTAGAAAAGTTTTTATTTTTATCTTCAAACATTTACAGACAAGCTGACTGTAATCTTTTTATCAATCTTGGTGATAAACTAGCTAATATTATGCAAACTTGAAGCCTAGATCGGGCAGCATTCCAGGCAAGTCTGGGACTAAACCTAGCTTACTAAGTCGGGTGGACGGGCCGTGAAGTGCTCTTTAGCTAGGTAATTGCTGGAATGTACACCAGTTTCGCAACATAATATCCCTGTGGTCGTGTCTGTGATGATCCGGTATGAAAGAGCTGTAACACGTTATGAATGCAGGTCAAAAGAGGATAATTCATACCAATAAATAAATAATAAAATAAGTAAATATACCGGGACATTGCACACAGCGCCATATTCTAGCCCCACACTAAGCAAATAAAAACAAACTTTTCTGTAGTGCACCACAGAAAATTATCTTTCTTATTTCATGATTTGTACAATTCGTAGTTTTAATTACTTTAAAGAACGTTCAAAGCCGTATAAGGGATGGTATATATAATAAATTATATTCAATAAATAATTAGTTTAAATATATGTACTTCAAAGTATAACATAACTAACGCCACTAGAAGAGAATTCCACTAACGAATTAATTCTGCGAGGGATTCATGACCCTCAGTCATGATGAAAAACGATTCAAGAGAGAGAGAGAGAGAGAGAGAGAGAGAAGTACAACACACTGAAAGTAATTGACAGGCATAAATTACGCATATGTTATTTTTTTTATGTACTTTAAGTGATCGAGGATTCTGCTTAAGCTTAAATATTTAGTCTTACTTAAAATCATGAATATTATTTATATCAACAACTGTTTAATCCTAATTAATTAAATTAAATTAAAATTAAAATTCATTTATTTCGAGTTACTGAGACCCATATCGGAAAATGAAAAACTTAATTTGATAAATTGCAAATGAATTAAACGAAAAAAAGATCAATACCTAATGGGAAAACATCGTGGATTTGGGTATTAGAAAATGTCATTCAAATTCACCTGCGTGTCACATTACTATGTATACCTCGGTATACAGTAAGCAGTAACTATAGAACAAGTACTGTACTTATATCCATAAGATACGATAATCGACGTCCAGACGCATAAATTGTATATGTTATCGTTTAGCATACCATTAATACTGATTTACATAATACAGACCCGTGTTTTGATTTGAATTTCACCGGAGAAAGCCTATGACGGAAAACTGTACGCGTATTGTGTCTAATACCTATATTTAAGCTAGATGCTAGGCTATTGTATGATAAACTACTATTATCGCCTCGTGTATGAAATTTATATGCCTCGGCGCGTATAAAATCTAGGCGGTATATATGAATTTAAATGGGATGTGATCTTCAATTGAAAACTAGAAGGTAGGCACTTTCGTAAGCTCATAACCAAATTGTGTTTGCGAAATGTGTTTTGTGTTAAATAGTTGATGTTTATTTCTATATTAGAATAGAATAGAATATATATTTAACGTACACCATAAAACATAGAAATAACAAAACAGGAAATAAGCTTAAATATCATAAAGTGCTGTACATTGGGCGGCCTTATCGCCTTAGGCGATTTCTATATTACTAATGTGTTGGATTAAATAAAATTTATTTGAAAGCTGTGTAGTACCTAAAAGGGAATTTAATATTTATTTACAACGTTGATTTTACGATGCATCCATCGTTTTGTTAACCGACTTCAAAAAAGGAGGTTATCAAGTCTTCTGAGAGTTTTTTTTGTGGGTATATTTATATGCGATTATTTATTTATGAACTGATTCCAATCATTCTTTTTTTAGGCGATGGGGATTGTTTCCGAGATGGTCTCATATTTTTTTTAACATGTAATCATACACACGAAAGCTCTCAGATGTAAATACCACATTTTGTTATTGCATTGGTCACCCATCTAACAACTTACCGCAGCGCCAGTTGCTTGACTTTGGTAATCCACAATACATTGATTTATGAAGTAAATAGTATTACAAATAGATATATAGAACTACGCAGTATTCTCTACAATGCAACTAAATCACGGGCAATCGAGTATTGACATTTTCGAATATAATCCGACTTAGACTTTGCTACCGAGCCCTCTGTTACTCGGTTACTAAACTTTGATAGATATAGGACAGACAGAGCGAATTTGGGTACAAGAATACAATTAGATAATACAAGTTACATGTTTGATCGATTAGTAAATGCGTCACAATGTGGTGAATAAAATAAATAGATTTCATGAAATATTTAAGACTTATTGCTATTCCGTGAATATTAAAAGCAACCTACAAAATGGAAAATACAGATTTTTTCATTTGATACATTTGCTTAAGAAACTTACTCAATTGATTTCTAATTCAAATTAATAAGTATGAAAATCATTTCAACTTATTTCCACTAACATATTTTTTTGTTACCTTAGCTTAGTGGATGGAATGGAATGGAAAAAAGTATTTACGTTTTTCCATTGCATTTCATGTCACTTTTGGCTTCACTTGCAGTCTTCTTCAACTCTGATTTATCTATAGTCTAACCTACAGACAGACAGCCTAACCAACTACGAACCCAACTGGAGGCAGACAGGAAAACGCAAATGCGTTATTTGTGCCCATTTGGTACCTAAGTAATGTAGCTTTCAAGACGTTATTGACGATATGACAGCACTAAGTTATAGCCTGAACAGAAGCTGACTTGTTAAGTTATGGAACTAAAGTAATACGTGTGCTTGTGTGAAAGTGGGTGATAATGTTTGTGGATAAATAGGTTGAAGTATTCATGGAGGAAATAGGATTATTGGGTGCTTGACGCCTGTACAAGTATTTGAAATGGCCTAGTTTAAATTTTTCTTTGATTTTTCATTTTTTATATAGGTAAGGGTGCCCGGTTCTGTCAAACTTAAAAAAAGACTAATTAAATATAAATAATAAAGATGTCTACGTTAGTTCCACTAGTGTAGACTAGTGGTCCTCCGGTCTAACAGTAGTGTTAGATAGGAGTTTCTAAAACAAAAAACTAATAAAGCTGTATTGTATTTTAAGGATGCAATTCAGTGAATGGTTATAATATAATATTCTAAGACATGCAAAACAGCATGCTTCAGAATTTTAAGACACTATTAGTAACCGTTTGTTTTTACTACTTGTTCTTCAATTTATCTATGGATTTGCAATCGCTTAACAGCGAAGGAAAATATCGCGAGGATACCGACATGGTTGAGGACCACAAAATCCGAGTTCTACAATTTGGCAGTTCGCACAACAAACGCAGAAGCGCAACGCTTGGTTCGTTTTATTCCTACGTCAGAATATAGGAAACGAACATTGCATACTGGCCGCATACATAATCAAATATTCACTTTCAACCCACGTTCATTGTCTTTAGACAAGCTTTAAGACTTATTAGTACTACTCCTAACTGCGAGCACTTTCTCGACCATTTCTAAATGACCAATTGCATATTGAGAAATGTTGATTACCAGGCATTTGGTTTAGTTACTGTTTATGGTTAGAATTGTTAATGCTAGGAACAATACGGTGAAACTTATAAATATATAAATATAAATATTCCTGGACATTGCACACAGCGCCATCTAGCCCCACACTAAGCAAACGCTTGTGTCGTGGGCACTAGATAACGGATATAATACTTATATATTTTGGAGCAATAAACGAATTTTTTTTTTATTTTTACTTATATACTTTTCTTTTGTAAAACATACTTATTATACATACAAACGACCAGACTCAACACAAATCATTATAATTTTTTGAAAAATTCATAAATACTTGTGTCATGCGGGAATCGAACCCGCAACCCCTAGATTAGAAGGCAGTGCCACTACCAACTAAGCTAACAGGCCAGTCCTCCAGTTATGGTGAATCTGTGTGTAAATGGTAATTATTTGATTGTAAATATCGAATTACTTATGATAACCAATCTAGTTGTCTTCAATTTAAGAGTGAATCAGTTCATACTACCTTCAGTTGTATTTATATCAAGAGCTAACTCATATCGATTTATTAATAAATATTGGAAATAAATAATAAGCATAATTTTTAAATTACGTAATTAAGAAATAACAAATGATTTAAATCATACCACTAACAAGTACCAAATTACATAATACGTGTACACGTAATGAAATGTAATTTCGACCAATCAAGCCTTAATCTAAAAGGGTCTCAATCGATAGCTATTCTAAAGCTATCACTTACGTACCGTTTCTTAAACCATCCTAGCACCTGTACTTTACCAGCAACTGACGGCAGCATTTGAGACAGAGAAAAAATGGTCGACCATGAATACATCATGAGAAAAGTATCATTACATACATAAATGGATCTGTTGAAAAAATACTCTTTATATCTAGGACTAGCTGTGCCTGCGACTTCGTCCACGTGGTAAGGATATTTTGGGCATTAATTAAATAATAAATTAAAACGGGAGCCCTCAAAGATGAATAATTTTCCCCGTTTTTCCACATTTTCCATTGTTTCTTCGCTTCTATTAGTTACAGCGTGATGTTATATAGCCTAAAGCCTTCCTCGATAAATGGTCTATTCAACACAAAAAGAATTTTTCAAATCACACCAGTAGTTCCTGAGATTAGCGCGTTCAAACAAACAAACAAACTCTTCAGCTTTATAATATTAAGTATAGATTTAACATTGTACTCTGTATCTAATGGGATTTTAACTCTCTAGATCCATTATAGATATGGACAAATGTATATTGCAATTATGCATTTAGTGTGAATTACCAATTCTGACACGTTTTGGATATTAAGATTACAAACCGATCAAACCTTTAATTTTGATTATATCCCCTCGCAAAAACATCAGTCAAACCTTTTTAGTTCCACTTTTATCCACTCGCTCTTGCCCGGACCCTATGCACTTTCTGTAACATCTTGACTTTCATGCATTTTGATTGCTTGCTCAATACCTACTTAAAGTTCGTACTCAAATAAGAACGTACTCAAATGAGTATGGAGGAGTGAGTAATTTGACACTGGATCATCAATTGTTCTGCCTCCGAGCTTCTTTGACGTTTCACAATAGATCTTTCACAATAGATCAAAATCTAATCTTTTAGCCAAGGGCAGGTGTGATCGTAGGCAGGTAGTGTGTGTGTGTGTGTGTGGGGCGTTGAGTGTGTTAGATTGGTTATATTTATTATATGTAACTTTGTAACTTCTAAAATTTTATAAAACTAAATGTTATAAATTCAGTTTGACGAGATATAGTAATTTGTGTAGCATATTCTGTGATATTAGTACTTATACCTATACCTATGTATGTTACAACTTTACATTATCAATAAATATTCTTTATCTTTATCTTTTTATCTTATCTTTATGTTTTTCGTTAAAATAGGAAATATAGGCTACTTAATTTCTACGACGTTTTTTTTTCACTTATTTGGTACCATAATAATTAATTCACCACGAAATATTTCTTAATTATAGAGGGATTAATTAATTCTTTGAGAATAGTTCACACGAGTATGAATTTGCAGTTAAACCAAAAATGGTCAAAATACCAAACAGTCATCATTATTTATTCCATTCTCCGTTCCATTCTACGCGCTGACAGCTATTATAAACAGTGTACAGATAACGTCTTGATTACATACCAGAGGCTAGATTTCGTTCAGTACATTTTGCTTATTTAATGCACAGGTGTTAGATAGATAGATTGATACTTTATTGGACACAAAAAACATAATACAAACCGGAAAAAAAATAATTAAAACTAATGCCACAAATGGCGGCCTTGTCGCTAAAAGCGATCTCTTCCAGGCAACCGTAGGATGGAGAGGAAAATATAAAAAAAAGAAAAAGACTAGACGGGGTGTACAATAACGAGCACATGAAATTTGACTATAAAATCTTAAAACAATAAACATAAACAATAGATGTTATTAGATATCGCCAATTTGCATAGCTTCTGTTCTAAGTTTATTGCAAATGGATGTAAATTATATTCTAGTGACCGTTTCCAATATTGAATAGTGAAATTATTGGTGTTTTAGCGTTTGTGTTGAGATTTCGTTGTTATACTGTTTTCACTACTACAGAATAAGTATAATATATTTTAATATTAAAACTTTCGTGAGACATTTTATCAATATATTAACTAAACGGTTTTCACTCACGTGTAATCCACCCCCACCACCCCAGGCCCCCGCGCCCGTGTCCCGGCGGGTCGCTCGCGCGGCGGCACGCAGTCTGCGTGCTGCCGCGGTCCCAGAACATACGTTCTGAAGATGGATGTCATAACATCCGAAACGCGTAAACAACTTACGCGATTTACACGTGAGTGAAAACCGTTTAGGTAATATATTGAAGTATAATATAACAATAGATATGACTGAAATTATACAGTACTGTCTACTTAAGAGTATAACTCGTTCACTTAAATATATAAAATCGAGAGTGAATTAGTTGGTCTGTTTGTTCCTTTTTGTTGCCGTTATGAAAGAATATAATTTTATTAATTTGGCACGCAGATAAAATAGTGTGTTAAAAATTACTTAATGTATGTATAGGTATATATCTGGTTACTTTTGTCCCGAAAAAATGCGGGCAAAACGGCGCGCAATAACTAGTTAAAAGCAGGTATTCAGACAAGTTTACAATATTTTTTTTTTGCTATTGTCTGTCTCTGATATATGCCAATTGGCATTTCATATCCTAAAATGATTTACATAACACACAGAGCACGGCTTTCGTTTGCCATTGCGAAAGTGACGGTAGATTTAATCTCGAATTTTGACAGCGTATTAACTTGCTAACCTCTTGTCTATACAAGCTTATCTATCAAATCGTGCGCATCACAAATCACAGTTTGCTGTGGAGAAATTTGGCAGATTATGAACAGATGTGTGTGATTGAAGTACACTATTTCATTGCTATCATCATCATTATCATCATCAGCATTTTTATCACTCCCTTCTGAGCATAGACCTCTTTTCTAGTACACCAGTTGTCCCGGTACTGTGTAGATTAAATCCAGGTGCTCTGTTACGCCGCTGGTTTGTAAGAAAACAGTAACGTAAGTTTTCATGACAGTGCCGAAATTTTACATCGAGGATTCGAGAATTGAAATTGTAAAAAAATTTGTTTAGTTATAAAATATAACGTGACGTCCACAACGGTTCAGCTAATCTAACCGATAAATAAGCTTATATTTTCTACAGCCCGTCGGATTATAAGCACCACTGAAGTTTTTAAACTTTTACAATGTCCATTCTCTTTAAAAGTTTGGTAATCGCGTACGAATGTAAACTGTAACAGCTAACTGCATTGCGATCTTCTATATTGGGCGCTTTTTGAGATAAACATTACACTTTTACAAAGCTGGTTTTCACTACATACCTAGGTACAGTAATATGATACTCCATAGTCCAAACAACCATAGTGCAGGTTTAGCACTTAATAAAAATTAACTCATAATTAAAACGCGAAAGGCCCATTTCTCGTCATATCAGGTGTCCATAGTACATCGATATGAGTGCTTGTTAGACATATTCTGACAGCACAAGTGGCGCCATCAGCCGCTCAGTCTGAAGTGTATGGAAATGAGTGTGGATTTTCGCGCCTGGCAGTTAGTAGACCGTAGCCTAGTGGTTAAGGCGTTCGGGACGGTAATCCGAAATACGCAGGTTCGAATCCTGCCGGTCGTGATTATTTTCGCTCATTTTCCAATAAAAAGTTTAATTTAAAACAACCATAGTGCAGGTTTAGCACTTAATAAAAATTTACTCATAATATGATACTCACGTATGATATTAGGTACTTAGCTCTTACAACTCACGACTTGTCGATGTATGATATTTATATGCCTATCCAGCGAAACGATATTTCTCCATGATATGATGTGTATCTTCAACCTTTAAGGGAATAGCTTTCTCGTTTTACTTCGGTCTTTCTTTGTCGTTTTCTTACACGAACAGTTATGTTACTTTATATGCAAAACATGCGAGCCGATTCTATATTTAGACCTCTTGACTTACTTATATGGTTTATTTTACCTGCTTGCGTTGTATTTTTTACTAGTGGGTGCTCGCGGCTTCGCTCGCTTCAAGAAGTAAAACTTGCATCCCCTATTTCACCCCTTTAAAAGTGGCATTTCCAAAAGTCCTTTATTAGCGGATGCTTACGTCATAACATCTACCTGCATGCCAAATTACAGCCCGATCCATCCAGTGGTTTTGGCTGTGCGTTGATAGATCACTATATCAGGCAGTTAGTCAATCCCCTTTGAGTTTTATATATTTAGAAGAAGATTAGAAGATAGATAAATATGTAAAGCAATTCGTTTAGGACCGGAATCGAACCAGGGCCGGTAGTTTATTAACGACGTTTACCCACAGATTCATGCGTTTTCTTTCATCAACAGTTACATTTTACATGCGGAACATGCAAGTCAGAACTAAATTTAGTACTTATAAGGAGTCTTTCACAATAGTATTTAGATTGTAGATTTTAGAGAAGGGAAACATTTGCATAACGTGTCCTCATTGGAGATTGGTAAATAACTAAATATCTAGTATTCTCTGGTCAGCTTGTACCTGGATTTTAGAAATACTAGATATGCAAAACGTGTAATGTTACACAAAAAAGCAGCAGCGTACTTGAATAACAATTGATTTGATTTGAATATCAAGAAGCTACTTACGTACTGCTTGCTAAAAAAAAAACTGTTTAGAAATGACTGACGAATCAGAAATTCGCTTGGAAAATATAGCTTTTTGCTGTAAAGCCGTCTTATGAACCTAGATTATTATTACTATTTAAAAATTGACACTGTTGTATTTAGATTGTCACTCTAATTAGATTTTCGGTAAATTGAAAAATTGTGGTGATTTGTACAAAATTAGTTATAGTTTTTAAAGGCAGATATTCTATTTTTTTCAAATTTTAGCATGTATGTAAGTAAACATGTCATGACGCACTAATAATAAGTAAAATGTTAATTTGCTAATTAACCTATCAGTTTCAATACAGGCTGATGATGATGATAATTTTGCGTATAGAAAAAGGTAGGTACTTATATGATCACTTTCGCTTATCAAGAATGCCAAATCTCATTCTGTTTTCCCACATATGCAATGTAAACATACAGTAAGATCATAAATCATCTAACTTAATTATGTAATGACAGAACAAACATTGGCCCAAACACTATGTTAATCGAAATAAGCAAATTCATATTCATGTTCACATCATTGATACAACATACCACCGTGAAATTATCATGTATTTATATATATAGACTATTATGCACTTTAATTACTAATCAAGCGATATTTTTACTCTTAAACGTATAAAAATAAAGACTACAATAACTATTTCTCAAAAGAGTCGCACAGAAACAAGATGGCTACTCAAAAGCTGTCATATTTGTTCGCGAAAACTGTCACTTTCGTGTTTTGTATCTGTCAAAAATGAAAATGATTGCGGTTTCGAGAAAGTGGCCGGTAGGTGGCATTTATAGAATATTTTTTAGCTTTGTAAATGTCACTTTATAAAACCTTCATGTCTTGAACTATAACAAAAAAAAAACTGAGTAAAACTTATATGAAAAGTGCACTATTTTAAAAGAGCACTTTTGAGCTATTTCACTGTGTTCATATACTTAAGTAATAGTCTGTTTCAGTCGATCAAAATGTGTATTTTTATCACTTTATTGATTTGTTCCAAATATTTCCAAATGAAATTCTGAAGTCGGTAAAAGCACAAAAAGAAGATTACTAATGCATAGTATCTCTCTGTTGCTCGATCAAAGTTTAGAATCATGCCTAAAATCTGCCTATGCAACTAAAAACTGTCTTAACTTATACCATAACATAGAGCCAGGGCTGGGCAAAATACATGCTTTGCTTTAATTGAAATACAAATTACAAAATACTTTATCACAGGTAATTAAAATACAAAATACAAAATACTTTTAAGTAAGGTATTTGAAATATAAAATACAAAATACAGTATTTTAGCTATTTTTAATTGAAATACAAATTACAAAATACAAAATACTTTTCAGCCTGTGCTGGTCTAGATAGTAATCTAGCACGGGGTGAAAAGTAGAGAGGAACACTATAGTACCCGTCACGAGAAGCTATAAATTATGTAAACAAACATCCCCTACCAAGTTAACACTCTATAATGCGAGACCAATAAATTGACCAAATTCAATCGACATGAAATATAGACGGGTTATATGAAGGTTGTTACTATCTCGTTTTCATGAAAGGAAACTCTGGTTTTTTTTAAAACCAGAGTTTCTGGTTATTGGTAAAACCAGAGTTTCCTTTCATGAAAACGAGATTTTTAAATGTGCTGTCAGACAAACAGCCTCTTGTTGGAGAGTGAATAAAACCTGCTAAAGAAAACAATCTTTCTACAGGTCCTGATGAGCACAAACTTGTGTTAAATTGTATGAACACATTTTTTATATTTGGATAGCGCTCAAGAATTGAAAGCTCTTTGCTTCTATCATTTAGGAAGCTAACCAACTCTAACTCCATTTTGGATGTCTGTGGTTGATCACTGTCTCGGTTTTCAAAAACAATAAAATCGTCATCTTCTTTACTAGTGGTGCTACTTCTGTTGCTTCCAGGAATTATTTCATGTTTTTTGTAACTTGTCTCTAAGGCATGAATGGCCAGATTTTGAATTCTTTGATGGAAGCTTTACATTTAACACATGTTGCCTGGACATTATCGTGGACACTATCACTACTGACCACTGTGAAATACTTTCCAGATAAAATTAGCGGATACATCTCAGCATCCATTTGGCTCACTCCATCGCCACCGTTGTCCGGCATCTTAGACGACGAACATCCGGAGGGATTTGGATCATCCATCGCGACAAACAAAAATTTGTATTCTACACAGAACAAAAACTTTATTTAATCCGTGAAAAAAACTAAAAACCTAGGACCAAACAAAATCCTAGCTAAAAACCGCTAAAAACAAACCGTTATTTGATTTGACATCTTATCTTGACTTGACATTGACAATTTGACGTAATTTTTTTGCGTTTTGTTTTGTTGGTAAACAGGTGCAGTTTTGCCAACTCTAATAGCTGCTTTACCATCACTACACTCTCGCCTCGCACTCATGCTATAAAAAAAAATGTATTTTAATGTTAAAATGTATTTTGAAGCCGCAGGTATTTGAAATACTAATTACAAAATACCTCGGCGTCAGGTATTTGAAATACGAATTACAAATTACATTGTAAGGAAGTAATTGAAATACAAATACTAAATACGTATTTGTATTTCAATTACGTATTTTAATTACAAGTAATTCAAATACTGCCCAACCCTGCATAGAGCAGTCTCTTCAACACTATATGCAGACCATAAATAAAAATAAATAAATAAAATAAAATAAAAATAGCCTTTATTTCCCTTTGAAGTTATACATGTAAAAATTTTTTTTTTAAAGCTACAAGTTTCAATTGATTTCTATAAAAAGTTAATCACAAAAAAAATAAAATGTCACCGTTTTGATACAATAAATGCAAATTCCATAATATGTTACAATTATTCCAAGTCAAAACAAAGTACTTACATAGATTAATAATTATAAAATTGATGTATGTCATAATAAATTTTAGTGTATGTTGAATGTCAAAATGTTTGCATTATTATTTATGCGCGTCTATAGGGATCGTCCAGTGTTGGACGTAGGCCTCCTCCAACTGTTGCCACATGTCTCTGTCCTGTGCTGTCCGGGTCCACAACTTCCCAGCTACCAACTCTATTTCGTCCTTCCATCTTCTCACCGGTCTTCCTCTCTCTCTTTTACCATCCCTGGGTTCCCAGTGTAGCACTCGTTCGCTCCACCTGTTGTCGGTAAGCCTCGCAGTGTGGCCAGCCCACTTCCACTTAAGCTTCGCGGCTACATGTAGAGCGTCTACTATTTTGGTTTTTTGGCGTATAACTTTACTGTTTACGCGATCTCGCAGTTTGAGTCCGAGCATGCTTCTTTCAGTCGCTCTTTGAAATGTTCTTATTTTAAGTAACACGTCTTTATTTGGGGCCCATGTTTGGCAGCCATATAGCAGGGAGGGTATGATGGTAGTTTCAAAAACTTTCTTTTTGATATGCATAGGAAGATTGCTTTTGAAAATTTCCTTGTTTTGCCAATATTTTCTCCAACTGATAGTTATGCGTCGTTGTACTTCCTTTGCTGTCCTATTGGTTATTTCTATGTTTTGTCCGAGGTAAATATAATTTTCTACGTACTCAATAATTGTGTTGTCAATATTTATAGGTATTCTTTCGTCATTGGTCATAATCTTTGTTTTATCTCTATTCATGTAGAGTCCACAAATTTTACTTTCTGTTTCAAGAGTGTAGAGCATCTGTTGTAGATCTGAGTGACTCTCCGCGAATAATACTAGGTCGTCTGCAAACCGTAGGTGACTCAGATATTCGCCATTAATTTTGATACCCTTGCTCTCCCAATCTATTTTACGAAAAATCTTTTCTAGTATAGCTATGAATAGCTGCGGAGAGATAGAGTCACCTTGTCTGACGCCTTTCTCTATGTTAAATGGTGTCCCAACAGTTTCCAGTCTTATTTTAGCATTGCAGTTGTTATAAATATTCCTGAGTAGAGTTATATACTTGCTTCCGATTCCTAGCTCTTGTAGAGTCATCCAGAGCTCGCTGTGTTTTATAGAATCAAAAGCTTTACTATAGTCTATGAATGCTATATAAATTTTTTTGCCAAATTCTTGGTATTTTTCTATTATTTGAGTCAGTGTAAATATATGATCAATCGTAGAGTAGCCTTTCCTAAAGCCTGCTTGCTCTCTTGGTTGGTTTGTTTCTATTTGCTTGGTAATTCTTTGAAGTAAAATCGAGCTAAATATCTTGTACAGTGTTGGCAAAAGGCTAATCGGTCTGTAATTTCCAACGTCGCTTGGGTCGCCTTTTTTGTAGAGTAGCGTCACTGTACATGTTTTCCAGGAAATTGGCACACATTCTTGTTCCATTATTTTATTAAACAAGTCCGTTAAGATAGGATAGATAGAATCTTCGAAAGATTTAATGACGTCGCTCGTGATTCCATCCTCGCCTGGGCTTTTGTTAGATTTCAATTTATTTATTATAATTCTGGTTTCAGATAGTAAAATCGGTGGGCAAAGTTCATCTTGCTGTGTTGTTAGAGATTTTAAAATATGCTCTTCATTTCTGTTTGTTTCTTCTTTTTTGTACAGGTCTGTGTAAAATTCTGTAGCAATTTTTAAAAGCTCTTTACGTGACACTACTTGTTTGTTGGAGTTTTTCGCCTTGAGATCCGTCACCCACTGTTTTGATGAGTCTAGTTTTTTAAACGCTCGTTTTGATGATCCTGAATTGTTAATCTCTTGTAGAATGACATCTTGACGATACTTGTTGCGATTTCTCTTGATTTTCTTATTTATTTTTTGATATAAATTTCGTAGTCGTTTCCTTTGAGCAAAAGTTCGTTTTGTAAGTTTTTTCAGATTTTCTCTTTCAGTTATCAAAAGTTGGATGTCTTCTGTAATGATTGCTTCCGTATATTTAGCTTTTTCAGGTCTTGGAGGTAACTGCGTGATGCATTTTTTTATAGAGCTGACTAAGTTTTGATATGAGGTCTCAATATTCTCTGTATTTTGTAGATTTTCCAAACGTAGCATGCTTTTTAGCGAATCTTGCTCTAGCGGCGTTAGGAGTTTTGTAGGACGTCGTCCAAAGTGTCTTCTGGAATGTTTAGATATTCCATCTAGCAATATTTCGCATCTTACAGGTCTGTGGTCGGAGCTGAACGATGTTACCAGTACCTCTACATTTTTGACAATTTTTGAATTATTTACTATTATGTAATCTATCTCGTTCATTGTGTTTCCGTCTGGTGATTTCCAAGTCCATTTCTTTTTGTTATTTTTATGGAAAAGAGTATTAGATATAACAAATTTATGTTCATAACAGAAGTCAATTAATTTCTGTCCTCTCGGGGTCCTTTTACTCTTGCAACCAAATTTTCCCAATACTTCGTTTTCATCAGTACGTGGGCTACCAATTTGTGCATTAAAGTCACCCATCAGTATTATGTACTTCTTAGCTGAAGATAGTGCTTGTCGGATTTCGTTATAAAATTTATCGGATTCTTGTTCGTTGTCTTTTTTCTCAGTAGGAGCGTAGGCTTGTATTATAGTCACTAACTTTTTACCAAAGGTTAATTCTAGTGTAGCGACTCTATCCGAATACGACTTAAAACTTTCAATGTTGGACTTAAGAGATTTTTTTAGCATAAAACCGATACCATTCTTTCCATTTACTCTACCACTATTGCATAGAATGTAATTGTCATTTTCATTAATTGTATATCCTGCTTTTTTCGTTTCTGACAGCCCGATGATGTCCCATTTTATGTCCTGCAGATGCAGACCATACTTTGTCCTAATTAGTCTAATTTTCCTTAAAATTGATGATCACACTTCACTTCCTTAGTTTGTCAATGTGATGTGTCGTTAGCACCACTCGCCTTACGTCTCTATTTCTGGAAGAATGTGAGAAAGAGAGGGAGAAAACATCATCGAGAGGAATGTTCAACTATGTGCCCTTTTTAGCTTCAAGGGAATCTGTTGTGACTTTGTTAAGTGTATGGAAGTACTGGTGATCGGAATGTAGCGTGTTGTGTCCTGTTTTACACTTATTTAAGTGAATTAAATAAAGATTGTTTCTGATAACATTTATTTATTCTGATGACATTTTATCATAGAGTATAGCATGTAAATTGCATTGTCTTCTGTAAATGCTCAATACACTAAAAAATAATTATTTAATTTCAATTAAAGAAGCATTCATTAACTTTATTATTTATTTCATTGCTTAGCTTAAAATTACATAATTTATCTTACGACTCTTATGTCATACTTCAGTAAATCTATTTTCACATCTCAATCTATCCAAATTCACTTCATAAATACCACAATTACGAGCCTCTAATAAAAACTACGGCAGCAATGATTTAAATTACGGGCGGTGCAATGGCTGCAATCAAAGAAACCCATGCTATTAAATAAATCAACAAAAATCTTAATGATGTTTTTTTAACACTCGAAAGAAAATAACCTAGCCTAATAGTCAAAGCGGGAAGCCACAAAACTTTGACAGCTTTATTTTTTTCTTCTACTTTTTAACACTTTTGGCTTCCAACGCGGAAGCCAGTAAGCCGTCAACTAATTGGCGAAAATAAATTCTAAGAAACGCCGGCAGTTTTAAAGTTTCACGCAATGATTGATTAAGGTTCGACTATAATTTTAGCTAATGCATTCTGCTTGCATCAATCTTTCACTAGAATATTATTGTTTTAACTGTTATGCTGTTAGAATGTTTTTGTGGCTTTTAATGGTGTCCATCTGTTGTAAATGGACTATAAATTTCAGATATATTATACTAATAGAATATAATGATATTTTTTACGAATGATAATGGTTTGATTCCATTTTCTTGCCATGCTTTTGCACATTTTAAATATTATACGTTTAATATTTTAAAGCAGTTAAAATACTTTTATTCAAGATTTTGATTACCAACATTGATTGGCCAATCCAAACACCGCAACCCATGCTTGCTTATACTCATTATTAGCTCAAGATTAATAACACTACAGCTAAAATATTGTCGGTCATCTTCTGTCGTAACTTTGGTTGTACACTTTCGCCAAGATAGGCCAGATATTTGGATCATCTTTGCAAGTTTTTTTTTAAATAATTAGTAACTTTTTATATTATGTCTAGTGTACAAAAAAACGTCTAGTGTAAAAAAACACAGAAATTATAATTATTTTTAACATATGCAAAGCAAAGTTACACCCGATTTTGAAATTCAAAAACCACTATATTGCGACACTACTGTGTCGCAATATACTTATACATGCAACAAAAAAGGTTCAAGATCAGGTAATACAATCCAATACCTAGTTATTTCACTGAATATTAGACAAAACAACTGACTGCTGTCGGTCTATGTCGAGAATGTACGCACAACCAGCCTTTCGGACAAAGGACAGTAAAAACCATGGATAACTCTATGCGTGCACAAATTTTGAACTAAACTATTCTTAAGAAGATACAATATTAAAGGTCAATAGTGCTGCCCCAAATCACGAGCAGAGTTTTCTTGCGGGGATCCTAATAATAAATTATACAAACAAAAGATATGTGATTATATCATGATTGTAATAGGTTAATCGAGTTTCACAGTTTGACCCCGCCAAGCGTTTCGTGATTGGTACTTATTTATTATTCTAAATGTAAACGTCGATCATTTAGTATTGATATTGTAATATACATATTTAAGTAACGTAATAGGCCATAAGTTTGAAATTATGTTTCTTTGATCCATTGTGGTTTAAAGCTTTCGCGTATTTGAATTAGCTTTACTAGAATTAACTTCAACTATTATTGGAAAATGAGCGAAAATAATCACTGCCGGCAAGATTCGAACCTGCGTATTTCTGCTACCGTCGTTTCTTCGTGCCGTCATCGTTTACTAGAAATTGTAATTAAAATATTGTGTTTATGTTTTGATCACAAGATTATGTAATTCAACGATTTATTAAAACACATTTTACATATTTGGATTGTTAGTTACATAGGTCACTTATATCATTATATGAAAGATATTTTAACAATTGACTAAACATCGATTGAAACTACAAACCGCATAATATGAAAATTATGACACATGAAACATACCTACGCATTATGACCAAATATTATGATCGAAACACGTTCCAAAAACTATAAACATGTATATATTACAAACCGGTTGAAATATAACACTGCAAACAAAATGCAGACTACCTCTATATCGGATTGCATTAAAAATTGGAAAGCTTACACAGACATTTCTTGTAACTGTTTCAAACAACGACATTTAGCCTCATAGACACCTAAGTCTCGGTTTCTATAACTAAATTGGTTAACGCATCTATTGAAATTGCTGAATGATTCTACCGGTTGCAAATTAAATTTTGAGTAATCAGAAACATTGTTACAAAGGGGTGCGACAGGTTAGGAATGGCCAAATTGCCTTCTAATTCTTTCCCAATCTGTGACAGTGTTACAGGAGGGACAGGATAGGAATCATTCGAATCTGTTGTCGTTAGTTGAAAGGAAAGTCGGAATTGATCAATCACATTGGCATTCTGTGATTTGATGAATGGATTGACTATAAAGTTGATTACATAGTTGATAGAATCGTTACAAAACTGAAAATCCACTAAAGTCAGTGCGTAAAAATAGATTTGGTGAGAAAATTCAACTTATCGCCGTTTTAGAAACCGGGGGTAAGTTAGAGATCATATAGTCTCGTCTCGACGTTCCAAAGTCGCTGGCTAACCGTACAACATAAAAATAAACATGGACTGACTGTTTGTGTTTTTTAATCCGATACATTTATGCAACGTGATATAATTTTAATGATGCCGGAATTATATTTTTGTTTGCGGAAATCGGCATCCGTGTGGATGGTTTTATTATTATTTTCCATTTGGCTGAAAACTGAAAGTTACATCACGAAAACGTAAGTTTGTATTTTTTTTTTTAATTTAAGCTATAGATCATTTTAGTATATTGTTACAAATTTACCATCTGTATTATGATCACACATCTGAATACTGTAATGGAATTAACGTTGAGTTTTCAGTGCTCTTCATAACTAAAAAAGACGTTTCTGATTTTTTATGAAAAATAATCTTTGGTAAAATTATAATGACAACAACATACATTATACAATTAGCATCTTATTTCCCAGAACTGTTATCTTTTTTAAATTAATCACATACATACGTCTCCGTAAAAAACGTTGCAATACCTTTTAATCCACTGTTCATGTTTTAAATCCCAATTCTTCGCTCTGAATAGCTACTGAATGTACATCACAAGAGATTTATACCTCCTCAAACATTCAAAAGAGGCGCCTACTCGTCATAAAATTCGCTAACTCTTGTTTTCTTCGGCTTCCGCATTCTTTTATTGATGCTATTTCAGTCCTAATTCTCCTTTACGGGATAGTTACGATTATGTATATTTCAATAAACACATCTGTTTACTACTTCCCGAGATTAAATTGAATGCTTTGACCTATTTTTTTGGTCGGAAGAAGAAAGTTGGGTTAGATCGCACAAGATTACTTTTCACGCGGATAAAATTGTAACTGTAAAAATATTTATCTAAATATATTCTTATCTAAAAAAATCGAAAATTAGAAAAGTAATTTAATATATTATTTGTCTAGGTCAGCCGCTTTGTCCATTTTAGGATGATCGTTTTAACAAATGTTATCTAAATACGTGAATTAGACATAAAATATATGGAAATGCTGAGCTATCTAAATTATAATCATGGACGAATCATGAATGAATTCAGATTCAGATTCGTTTATTGTCAGTTTTGTCATTTTGTATTACAAGTGGTTTACAAATAATAAATATTTCATAACGACGCGGTTATATTATACATTTAAACTTGTTATTAATTATCCAGCAGCCTTGTTTGAAAATCATATCCATTACCGACATGATCGAACTATATTCAACCACATTGTTTGTTGTGTTAGTATTACATCAGACGAACTTTGGGTGGAGAAAAACCCAAGTGTCAAATGTAATAAAGAAGCAGTTGTGCTGCTACCATTTGCGTATAGACATTATCTCGCGCCGCAAAAATATTTATAGTTCACTTTTCATCAACGCCGTTTGTTGTTTTATTATGGCAATGAAAGTTCCTTTATTCATATTCATCTTTGTTAAGTTTTATTATATCCTCAATTTTGGACTAACGCTATGCTATGTTCTGTATGATTCTTTTTTGTAGCAGCTTGTTATAATTTTACAACGCCACTCACAAAATGTAGTTTATTTTTATGACAGAGTTATTAAGCCTCAGGGTTTATTTTTAAGGGTTGAAATATGCTCGTGTAAGTAGTGACAGATTTATTTGTTGGTAGTGGTTTAAAATATATACGGAGTCTGATTTATAAAGAGTAAAACAATTAACTTCAACCACATGTATTTATTATCTAGTACTTAAGTATGATATAAACGGTAGCTTAGCATGGGTATGGGGCTAGATGGCGCTGTGTGATTTGACCTGAAAGATGTATAATTAATATACTTTCAGATCAGTAATCTGACAAGATTTTGTATAGTTTTTTCTATCCAACAAGATATTTCTACCCACACGATGTCCCAATTATTTTTACTGTCTTTACGATTTCTAAGTTGAAGTAAGCATGTTAAGTATTCACATTGGCTATAAAGAGTCGTGTTAGTAGAATAACTATCGGTCGAACTATTGACGATCAGTTGTAAAGTTAGAAACTAGACCACTAGATGTCGTTAAACTTAATTTATTCTGATCGGCACTGATAGAGAGAGACAATTTATGTTTTTTTTTTATATTTCCTCAATTGTGTGGGCTGGGAAAAATGTGTATCGTATTTTCTGTTCCATACTCAAAACTTGTTTTACGTAAGATATTTTGTAAGTTTAATACGTTGTAATTTAACTAAATTAAACAAAAGTACCTAATAAAAGTAAAAGTATAAGCAACTTCATCCGCGTTGTTTTACGATAAACAGCAGCCAGATACAGTTCGAATCTTTCACCACCTTGTCTATAATTGAGGACCAAAGAGGAGGCAAACCATCACATACCTACACTTTCGCTAATACGTAGGTAACGGAATATGTAAACGAACGCTTATTATACCATTTTTTTTATTTTTTTTGCTGTAACCATAGATTGTATTTATTTACAATGATAATCTAAGTGCTCCAGCCCACTGACAGAGGGTAGCGTGCCCAGCATACTGGCCGCATTACCACGCTGGATGTCAAGCGCTCCGAGAGGTTTTGGAAAATAGTGTGGGCTTCCGGACCCCACTGCCCCAAAGTCTCGACTCCAAAAGGCTCAAATATGTAACCTCGGCCGAGGTTAGGATTATTATTTTAATTAATTTAGTTTTCTGACTTCTTTATACTTCCTAATATTGCTGCAATCTATGTACCGAAAACCCCATATTCCACTCAAGTACATAACTTTATGTACTATTCTTACTGTACCATATAAATCCGCAATGAGAACCGCTATCGATGCTTACCGATAACATTCATTGTTCCTTACTAGTTCACCGTAATTGTTCTTACTTGATAATGTGAATAGAATTTGTGGTATAAAAACAGAAAATACTGTGTTATTGCAACGCTCGTATTAATTATTAATAATATATTTTAACGCAAATATAAGCCCTATTTTCAGAAATGGCTTATTTTAGTACTATCTTGACTCTGTAATAACTTATTTTAGTGCTTTCTTAACTCTCAACCTTTTACCATTTTATCGAAATTTCAATTACTGTCAATCTCTCTCACTGCGACTCAAAAGCTTCCGTATTTTTTGATGTCAAAGATTTTCTTAGTAGGAAGGTTATATTAATTATTCATAATTCGTATAGCCTTCCTACTACGAAAATCTTGAAAATATTACTTAATTACAACATTTTATTTACAGATATTTATGTCAGTTAAGCAACAACTTGTCGTATGGCACGTTGACGGTAGGTCCCGGATTCATTGGCTGTCATAGTACGACAGTCGTTAAGGCATATCAGAGGCCTTTAGGGTGGTTTGAAAACTCGGACACCAGAGTTTGCCACTCTCATACGAACTTACTCGAAGCGTCATCCTCACAAGCAATATCACTATATAATATAAAGCATAGTTGCTTCCCGCGTCTGTCCCTATGTCTGTATGTATGCTTAGATCTTTAAAACTGCACTATGGATTTTCATGCATTTTTTTATAGATGGAGTGATTCAGTAGGAACCTTACTATATGTTTTAAAATGCGTGGGAAGGCGCGGGACAAAGCTAGATGCGTATAATCATAATCAATTTATTTATAAAGCCAATATACACGTCACATTAGTTCAAAGTTTTATTTCTGTAGGCAATTACATGCTCTTAGAAACGTCAATTTACAATTAATTATTAGGTACATAATATTTTTACACAATAGTGTAAATTAATATAATTTATGAATTAGAAAGTAATTTGTCTATATCTCTAAATAATTCTTTATCATTGATAGCGTCTTTTAGTGTATAATAGGTTTTATCCATTAAGTACTGACGAACACAATTTAGTATCAAAGTCTTGTTATTACATTTAATTATATTTTGGGGCAATCTATTATATAACATAATCCCAATGCAGTGGAAACTGTTAGATGTTTTAGCTAGTCTTCTCTGAGGTCTACTAAGGCTCTCTTTATTTCTTATTTCGTACCTATCTGACAATTCATCTGCCACTGTGGTGAACTGATCTAAGTTCTCGAGAACATAGAGTACATTTTGATATATATATATTCACTACATATTCATATGCGATTATTACATAATAACAAAGAACATAATAATTTATGAAGAAACATAAAAGAAGAGCGTCATCCATCATAAGTTTAATGCCTACCAAAATATTTCCCCGTGTTAACTATCTACTTGCCCTAATTATCAGTTCAGATACCTTATCACAGCTATCAGGCCACTAACCTCATCACCTGCCCACATTAACCGTTCTTTCTCTGATAATACATCTTATTATCTCTCTAATGTTACTGCATGGGTATGTGTTAATAGGGTAGCAGTATTAATTAAGCTATGTGTGAAACTGATTTCTTAAGTGGTCAGCAAAAAAATATAATTGAAATGTCTATGATATAAGGCGTGTAAAGCAGCTGCGATTTAATGTGTTCCTCTTTTTTTCTCCTTGGTATGCCCCTTATTTTAGGGATGGCTTTATTGCAAGTAGTTATAAATATTTGTGTTATTATAAATACGTTACAATATATGCAAAGAGAGCCATACGTGAAATGACATCATTAATGTATATTCTGTCTGTGACTGGCCTGTTAGCTTAGTTGCTAGCTCTGCTTTCTAAACCAGGGTTGTGGGTTCATTTCCCGCATGACACAAGTCATTATGATTTTTTTAAAATCTATAATTATTTGTGTTGAGTCTGGTCGTTTTTATTTATATTAAGTATGTATTTACAAAAAAAAGTATATAAGTACCCGCGACACAAACGTTTGCTTATTGCGGGGCTAGATGGCGCTGTGTGCAAGGTCCTGGAATATTTATTTATTTACTTTTCACCAAGTAGTAACAGTACAGGCACTATTTTATTTCAGTTTAGGCAATAGAATATGCGATAATATTATATTATACAGCTACTTCAACAATTTGCCGACCAAACAATTCATTCTCTGACCGTATGCTACATTTATCGTTAACGGTCTCATCCTTTGTAGCTTCGGGACAACTTTCGTTTTCTATTCACTTGATTAATAACGTATTATGTACTTTCGAAGCAAGCTTTCTTTATGGAACATGCTGTATAGTAGTTCTGTTCCATATTTGGGTTTAGCTTTATGGTGGCTAGAATATTGCTAAGATAAAGATTCAATACAAAGCGTTAGCTGTTTAGCTAAGCAACTGTCGATGCGGTATGTTTTTGGATGGGTGACCGAAACGTGGCATTGTATTTGGATGCTTGCGTTGGTCTGATGGCATACTATATTGTAGGTTCCGGGAGTCCCGGCCGTTTGTCATCATGTCAACTTTACTAATAGTTAAAAGTCTCATAGCACACACACACTTTTTCCTTAAACTACTCTTGAAATTAGTTACAGCCTTTAAAAAATCCTTCTTAAAATATACGTAATTGAACCACAAAACAAGTCGCTTAACGTTAGTTTAAAAAAACTACTAAAAACGTGTCTAGGCGTGAGTTTCGATCACCGTGACTAATTTTACAAGGCATTCTATAGTATACATATTCTGTAAGAGCTTAGTATGGTCGGATTTGATGTTTCATTGTATGATTCATAGTTAAAAATAGTTAATATGAGAAAATTATAAATCAAATAAGTTATACAATCGATAAAACGTTTTCTTTTATATTAATTGGTTTTCTTTGCCCTATATACTTAAAATGGGTGTAATGAGTTTGACTTGCTTGCATAAGGTTTTTCAGGCACTTCTCGTACTTCCAAATACATTAACTGAAAAAAAGTAACAGTAACATTTTTTAATTAAGTTTAAGGAAGTAAAATGTTTCGCCGTTAAAGTTTCAAATTAATGGCTAAAGTACAGCACGGTGTCATACAAACATTTGAATGCAGAATCATATCCTGAATCAAACAATAACTTTAATTGACCATACTATATCCACACTATACATACATATAGGTGAATTCTAACGTAACTTACGGTCTAAGGTTGTGGAACCAATCTCTTTGAAACATATTCGATACGCGGATTCTAGTACTTTTATGTAACCACTTTCTACGATGTTCAGATGTAGGGCCTTTGTGTGTTCTATGGTAATAGAGCTTTGTTCAGCACCTTCTGTAGGTATATGTAACTTATAAGTATGATACTTGTTAGATAATAATCGTTTCTGTTACTGTTACGATGACATAGGTAAGTATTAGGTCTTCTAATTTAGATTTTAATGAAGTCAAAATGATCAATTAGTAAACTAGACACAAAGTTATACTATTTCAGTAAAAAAAAAGCTTTTTAATAATTATACTCAGAAAACTGCATGTAGTGCCGTAACTTAGCCATCAGAAGTATTAGCATGATATTAACAATGATAACACGGCCAGTCTTTGGATTAGTGACCAAAAATATATATTCTACTAAATTTAATTGTAGGTTCTGGCTGTTTGTCATTGTGCTGTAGTCGTTAAGCAATGTCAAGGGCTCTTAGGCGATTTTGAATTTCTCGACACTAGAGGTGGCCACTCTCATGTGATAAGAAGAAGCAGAAGAAAAGACGCATTGCACAACAAGTACAAACCATCACCCTCTACAGTATTGTACTTCAAACAAGTATTGTAATAGTTACAAAATTGGCCAATTTACCGCTTGTCATATCATACCCATGCATAAACCATTCATATCTCAGTCAGTGCATAGACAATTCAAATTAAAGACGCCTAACTATCTTACTTTTTTTATCACGAAATAGGCTTTTACTATAGCCTGCCTGATGTTAAGCCAAAAAATATGTTATGTTACCCTGGAACTGTTATGTGCCTGCTTCGATTCTATTCGTTGATAAGTTTGTTTTTGAATGCATGTGTTTTGTTTTTTGATTTCACTGAATAATATTGTCAACGTTCTTTTTCTAATGCATTTTGCCCAACTCTGACAAAATTACGACAATCCCGTTGAAGCTATTTTAAAATTCCAAATTTCAGCCCGATCCGTCGAGTGGTTAGGGTTATGCGTTGATAGATCACTATATCAGTCAGTCAGTCAGCCACCTATGAGTTGTTTATGTATAGATGTTCCAATCATCATTTAGGACGTTGATTTGTGTGGCACATGTTACAATTTCTTTTTTGTTAATGAGACATCTACATGGTGGTGCGTCATTGCCTCAGTGTCACAATTCAACTAACCTTCAGGGTCTACCTGTCTTATGTCATCGATTCAACATGCATACGTCGTAACATGTCAAACTTGTCGCGCGACATGTCGCTTGTGATAGTATTCGGATTATCTATGGAATTGGCTTAAATCTACACCATGAGCGGTTTTTTGTACGGTTTTTTTCGAAATGGCTAGTAACTTTCAATCAATTAAAGATATTATAAACGCATAATTAGGCTTAGCATATTAGATTTTCTAAGTGCCCCCTTTTTTGTAGTTAAAAGTAGTATGTTTAATTTTTCTTCCCTTGTTATTATTAATTATTATTTTAGCATAATCAAATCCTGGTTAAAGAAATGAAATGAAAATTAAAAAATGAAATAATTTCAATTCCTACTCCGTTTATGATCCCTAAAGAACATCATTTAATTTGGTTCACGATTGTGTCGTTTTTCATGTTGTCGCGACGGAGCAACGTAAATCATGTTTTTGTATAAGGCAGTATTGGATCGCCATAGTGCCATAGGTCAAAATCATCACCTCACCAGAAATAACAGTAAAATCCTAACAAGTTTTTTTTTTGTAAAATAACATTAATTAATTTCCGATCTAAGATAACAGATCTAGTCTTACTTTAGTTCTAAAAGCATCTGATTATGATTGGATTAGCACACTCGTAGTATAATAGGTAATATATTAGCTGCTCCACGATTGAATTAATATCATATTTGTTAAGACTGAAAATAATTTTGACACATCCAAGACAAGTTTTAAATACGTGTGTAACAACATGTTTATGATTGTCACACATTAATTTTGTTGTTTTAATTAAGTTCGACAACATTTCCTTCTAATTAATATTTGCATTTTAAGTTGTGGAACTCCCTGCCTGACTCTCTGTTCCCCACGCACTATAATCCAGTGATCTTCAAAGCGAGAGTGAATCGGTTCTTATCGGGTAAGCACGCTCCATCTTAGACCATAGCCTTAGCTTGCTTTCAGGTAAACTACGGCCAAGTGCAAACCCGTTCAAGTTAAAAAAAAACACCAGCGATAGTGTGTTTACACTGTTTATTGATTTATTTGTTTTAAGAAGACCTAGTAAGAGAAAGAGAAACAAAAAAATATTTATTTTAGGACTGTTTTTTTTTCACGCAACGGAGCGATCGATTTTTGAAATAAGGGTACAAGAATTAAGAAAGTGTTAGTCTATTTATTATATATTTTTTTTACGTGGGATAGGTTTACGTTTGACTACAGCCTGCCTGGTGTTAAGCATTGCTGCAGCCTAGGGTGTAACACGCTTACCTAGAAGATACCTATTAACTCTATACCTATTACATTTACTCGGAATGATTCGGAACGTTACATTTTCATGGCCTAATAAGCTATACCTTATTTTAAACTAAATATAAAGTATGTGTACTAATTAATTACCTCTAAAACTATTGTGATTTTGACCATATTTTGAGGAACGTTCTATCAGGAAGTACCTAATTTATAATACCGATAACTTTGATTACTAATTTTATCAAGCTGTATGTAAAACTTAATTGTTAATTAGTTTTTTAGGAATGTATTTTAATCGTTATACTTACTATAGTAATATTAGTAGCTTATAATTGTATAAATGATACATGTAATTAAAACCATAACCTTGAAAATGTATATGTTACATGATAGCATAGAGTTGTCAAATTATATTACGACCTTTTTTAAAAGACCTCTTATAAATCATTTAATAAAATAATTGTGGCACCTATTTTGTTAACATTATACAACTTTTTATTGTAAAACGTTAACTACAGCCTACCTGGTGTTAGGTAAGCATTGCTGCAGCCTAGGGTGTAACACGCTTACCTAGAAGGTACCTATTTACTCTAGATTTGAAGACTCCTGGTTGTAGTTCGCAGGAAAAACACTTTCTGGTAAAGTGTTCCAAAGCTTTGCCGTCCTTACAATAAACGTAGAAGCTAAGCTGTGTTCGATACTTCGGCACTTCCACCAAAAAACGGTGTCTTCTGTAAAAAGAAATGAAGTACAAAAGTTAAATACTAATTACTTACTTATTTCTTTCGGCAATGTAAGTAACTTTAAACTACAAATTCCGTAAATAAATGCTTCGTCTAGTAATAATAGAACATAGAAATGTGCTATTTCTGCAACATTTTTCTATATTATTTATTTTTGCTTTACACGCAATATTTACAAATTTTATATAGTATGTAAATTAGAAGTCTATATAACGTGAAACTGGATTCTTTTATATAGTTGTGAAAGCAAGTTTTGTCTTCCATTTCATTATTATTTAAGTAGTAGTAAAATAAATATGTAGATGTTAAATTAATCGAATAGTTTTCTAGATCTAAGTACTGGCATAATCATCAGATGTAAAAGTGAAGATGATGAAGTTAAAATTGATGAATGAAGTTTTTTTTCTTGTATTGTAATAACTTTTAAGTATTATAATAACGTTATGCATTTGTCTAATTTTATCTAGCCCCGCCAGAGCTAAAACTCAAGCTGAAATATCCTGAGATTCCTGAGTTTTCAATGACATATTATGTAAATCCGACTCCAAAATTGAACTCTTGCGTTAAATTTTTCCAAAGTTCATACAGTTATCGTGATGTATTAAAGCATGATATTTGGAAAAATCGCCTTGTCACGCTTGTATCTATTTTACACATTTAGTATATTAGGTACACTAAGTGTCACATGTTTTGTACAGAGTGTCAGCATAATTTAAGCATTTTTTTTACGGTCACATGCCGCCGGTAATTACTTATTTATTTTTAAATCATTTCTAAGATTCATTTGAGTTTTTTTTTTAAGAATTAGGAGACTTTTCTTTTTTCTTTATTTAGATCTTTTGAAGAAATTTCAGTAATATACGTCATATACATACATAGCTGCCAAGCAAGTATGTTTGTGCGTAACAGCAGTTGAAGAGGTTTTTCCGATCTTACAAAAATATAGATAACACGTTAAATAGAAGGCGTAATAGTAGTCGTTTTAGTGACCATTCATGAAACTCGAGTTTTCATAGTGGGCCACTGTGATACAAACTTATTTTACTAGTGTTCAAAATATTGTCAATATGTCGATGACACGTTGTACATGAATACGGTAACATTTGCAGTAGATCGAAGCAATATATGGTGTATTGTAATCAGTCGACAAACAATGAAGTAATAAACTCGATCCGAGCCGCTTTGCGACACATAGGTATTACGATTATGAAACAGTTTGCTTTGATAGCGCGAGAGGTGTCGCTAGAGTGTGAAAGGTGGATTTAGGAACGGTATTTTTTAAATTTAGCGGACTTTATACGTACGCGCAAGGTTCAACGATGAGCTATGGTGTCCCGCATACTTAACTAAATAAATCAGATATTGTTTAACAAGATAATATTAATCGATCATAACTTTCTTAAACACCTCGTCCTACTCACTTAATTTGAAGATTATATCCCTGCCAGATTGGTTGCCTGGAAGAGATCGCTCTTAGCGATAAGGCCGCCAATTAAGACGCTAATTTTAATTTCAATGTTTTTTTTTGTATTGTTTTTTATGTATGTGGTGTTTTATAAAGGATTTATCTATCAATCTATCTATCTTTCTATCAAGTTTTGTACGATATTATGCATCATGTCGTAACTCGTGTGAGATGACCACAATCAATATAACTAAAATATTAAAGTTATTAGGTAAAACGTAAGCTTTATTAGCATATCAAAACTATGACCATTCATAAATTTCCTGTTTTTTTAAGTCATCGTCGTTTTCATTTACATAAATATTTGTATCTTTCTTCTTTTATTTTTCTTACTCTTTGTGTCTCTGTAAAAAAATAACAGTAAAAAGAAAAATAATATCACGTGTTCCTCTCCTAAGATATAGTCACAAGCAAATAAATTACAAAATTACATTTGTTTGATGTTAAAAGAATAAAATTGAGAACGCTGAAATGTGATATGGAGTAAAAGGGATTTTCTGTGTCGCAATGCTAAATGTAGAACGCCCTAAACCACACATGATGTTTCGAGAACCTCAATTTCAGATTGCGTTTGAAAGAGGAGAAACTACACCCGATGATAGTGGGAAATGTGCACTCTTTTATCTTTTAATAAGAGATGAATTTTGCGATGATATGGAATTTAAATTCATTCTCCATCTTTCTCCTAAGAAAGAAAATAAAAGTTATATACCTAACCTACCACGGTTATATACCTAACCTACCATGGTTATATACCTAACCTACCATGGTTATATACCTAACCTACCATGGTTATTTCTGCATGTCCATTTCTATTCTAGTTTTCAAATGCAACGGCACCTTGATAAGGGATGGAAATGAGTGTGGATTTTCGCGCCTGGCAGTTAGTAGACCGTAGCCTAGTTGGTTAAGGCGTTCCGGACGGTGATCGGAAATACGCAGGTTCGAATCCTGCCGGTCGTGATTATTTTCGCTCATTTTCCAAAAAAAGTTTACCCTGATAAGGGCTTATTTGTGACATTGTTGGCAAATCTCACATCGTTACAAGTTTATAATATTGATTCTTCTTTCGATTTGGAAGGTTTCTTGGCTTCGCTGTTGTTTTGTCTTAAAACTTATATTCTGCCTTAATCAGGGTCAGGAAGTACACATAATAAATAATTTGTACAAAATCTCTCCCTCTCTGTACGGAATTATAAATCAAATCATTCGGTTGAGTTTCTCAGTCATCTGAAGTAGCCCTTTAATACAGTGGGTGGTATCTAATCTTTTCTTTCAAAGCAAGCTCAAAGTGGTCTCTAAAGGAAGAGTTGTGTATTTAACTATGAGTTATGGCGCGACAGAAATTACTGGGTTAAAAGACCAGATGGTTAATTTTAAAAGCACTATTACCTATGTTGTTAAGTGATTTTTTGTTGTAACTGCTATCTCTTGATAACAGTTCTAACAAAAAATTCGTTTTACAGATAACATGTTGCACAAAAACGACATAACTTAGTTGGTTACAGTAGTTTTGTTTACTAATATCAGCTAATTTTATAAAAAGTTTGTGAAATGCCTTCTAGTCTATTATAATGTGAAAAGGTTCAACTAATTTAATGGACTTTTGGTACAATAAGTAAATGTCTGTTTAATTTCTTTATTTCTAGATAATAAATAGCACATCATTCAGAAACAAATTTGTAACGATATGAATTTTGATTCAAACTGCTTATTTTGTTATTAAGTACAATAGATACTAACAAAACGATTTCACAACCTTTATATAAAGATCTAAAAATAACGACAAACCACACAGAGTGTAACACATAAAACAGATAGGAAAAAAGCTCATTACTCTCATAAAAATAATGATAATTAAACACACTTACCAAACTAGTAACAAAAACTTATATAAAATATCTCATCAAGTCGTTTGTCTATAAAAAGCTAGATTCTAGTTGATAACCTTGCCTTGTGATCTAAGGCCATACAATATACATATATTAATACATAGTATTATACAGGGTATTATATTATATTATTATGAAGCCTATGCCCAGCATTGGGATAGAGAAGGCTGTGGATGATGATGATTATACAGAGTTACCTAAAAATACCAGCAGTTCTTTGAGTCGTTTTTACTGATTACTGGGGTCTTGCTTCCCCCAAATTGATTTGTTAGGGGCGTTCTTTTGGGAAAATACATTATACTCGTAGTGGACGCCCGGTTTCTTCCACGTAAAACACATACATTTTATGGCTTGGATATTCCAAGGCGATAGATGCAAATCTACATATAACTTAAAAATACGACGCATAGGACGCAAGATTAGCTTATTCTTGTCGAAACTAGCTAGTTGTTAGCTTATTGTTGTTGAAACTTGTCGAGCTAATTTTTCGACGTAATTTTTGACGTAAGTGCTAGCCGGTTATTACAACTAAATTAGCTTATTCTTATTTATTTGAAGCATTAACAAGGCTTTTAAGTACTCGTATGATATAGATAACCCTGTATATATATATTGTAGACATTTTTAACGCCACATCCTGCGATACTGGTAGAATGTTTTAAACCGGTACCTATAAAAACATCACGCGTGGTATCGTGTGAATCTGAATAGTCATGACAAATGCCTAGATGTTTTTACACTAAAACCTATATACGCAGTTTGTGTGTTGATTTTAGTATGAATGGAAATTAAAAATATAAGTCACTAGCGGGTACTAACAGCTTCGCTCGCATTAAGAAGTAAAACTTGCATTCCCTATTTCACCCCTTTAAAAGTGACATTCCCAAAAATTCTTTCTCAGCGGATGCTTACGTCATAACATCTACCTGCATGTTAAATTTCAGCCCGATCCGTCCAGTGGTTTGAGCTGTGCGTTGATAGATCGCTATGTCAGTCAGTTAACTTTTGAGTTTTATATATTTATGTAGATTGTGCTGCTTGCTGTATCTGTTGCAAAAAAAATCGATATACTTTTCTCTACGTTGAAATTACTTGTCAATATGTAATTTGGAGCATTAATTTTAAATATTACAAGAAAAAGTATTTAGTAAAGTTATCGCAAAGACAGATGTATCCAAAAGTTTTTTTAAGTATTTAAGCATTGGACTGGAATTCCTATCTTGAAAGAATCCACGTTAAAACAACATTCATTCTCCTTCAGCTATTTAACTCATGATTAAAGTGGGTATGCAATTACAATAAAGCTATTTATTTATAGAATGTATCACCTGCGTGCGTGACTTTCAATAAACTATGAAGCATGGGCCATCTTTCATCTTATAGGTATTTGTGACAATTGATAGCAGATGCGTTTTAGTACGAGTAATATGAGTATGATAACAATTATAGGGGGTTACTATGAAATTAATAAAATTGGACACCATGCCTTGCCAACCGAATGAGAGTGGCCAACTCTGGTGTCGAGAGTTTATCAAGCCGCCTTAAGGCCTCTGACATGGCCTAACGACTGCCGTACTATGACAAACAGCCGGGACCTACAATGTAACGTGACATCCGACCCACGGAAGCGCCCAAAATGGAAACCATTATAAAATGTTAAACGTTTCAAGATTAATAAAAATATTTTATGACATTTCATATAGCGCCATCTAGCCCCATATTAAAGTCGCAAACGCGAATAGAGCTATTAAATAATGTGTCACTGGTGTCACCCACATACAGTAAAATCAATGTGTAAGCCCTTTTAGACTAGAGAAGGTAGCTACTCGCTAGCCATTACTAAAGACAAGCGACCGTCGAGTGGTCGGACAGTGGATGGGTAACCACATAGTGACATACAATTTCTTAGGTCTTGGCAGCTTTCGTGGGCCTCATAGACAATACTAGTTTAATTAACAAGGTGGTTTAAAAACTTATATAAAAACAGATACTACTACTACTTTACTTATCAAAGTACCCCCTTACATGCGTTAACTGTGCTCATCATCCGAAGCCAAACAAGGAGTTCTAACTGTACGCAGATGCTTTGAAGGGCACGCGATAAAAACATAGGATTAAACGAATCAGCTGTAGTATGTTGTTGTTGATATTCTTGTTGTCAAAACACCTTGAGTTTGTAGTAAAGGAGTTCTATTATTAGATAGACATCTGTATGATGTTTTGTCTAAAGATGCAAGATGCTGTTTTATTGGTATTGCATGCATACATACAGTAATGAATTTACAGCAACTTTTAATTATGGGAATTTGCTTAGTTAAATTCAATTTCTTCGTTGTAAAATGTAAAACAATACGATTGTTATGTTTTGTGAGATTGTCAAGAGTGAGATATAATATAAAAAAAAATACAAAAATTGCGTAAAACTAATACTAATATTATAAAGCTGAAGAGTTTGTTTGTTTGTTTGAACGCGCTAATCTCAGGAACTACTGGTGATAATTGTTTTTTTTTGTGTTGAATAGACCATTTATCGAGGAAGGCTATATAACATCACGCTGCAACTAATAGGAGCGAAGAAACAATGGAAAATGTGAAAAAAAACGGGGAAAATTATACATCTTAGAGGGCTTCCGTTGCGTGCGCTGTGAAAACGGTTCAAGTCGTGGGTAACAACTATAATTTATAAAGCTAAAGAGGTTGTTTGCAAAAGAAATATGATGCCCAAAATAACTATTCCACGCGGACGAAGTCGCAGGCACAGCTAGTCTTGTATATACTGCTACATGTGTAACATCAAAATCAACATTCTTTCACAAAAAAACATGCATGCATCGAATGAACACAATAAACAAATACCACTGACCATATTAACATCGATGTTATGTTACCCTTTTGAATTACCTTCTCGAAATTAACAAAAACTGTCCGAAACATGGCGGTATTGCCAGTCAGCTGTTCATTCACCTGCACATAAACACATGGCGTGTGAAATTTTAAATGTAGGCAGATGATACTCTATAAAGAATTTATTTATAGA
Source organism: Macaria liturata (assembly GCA_964023185.1). Classification (NCBI taxonomy): domain Eukaryota; kingdom Metazoa; phylum Arthropoda; class Insecta; order Lepidoptera; family Geometridae; genus Macaria; species Macaria liturata. The sequence continues at coordinate 3,988,530 of OZ026828.1, read as the reverse complement.
GTTACTGGTAACAAAGGCTAGACTTTGACAGTTGAAAAAAAAACAAGGCATGTTCTTTAAATACGGCATTAGTATTAATAGCTTTTGTTCATATACTTTTAAAAAATACGAACAATCAGCTATTCCATGCAGAAATGTTGTTGAAACAGAATTTATGAAAAATGTTTTTTTTTCTGCGATTTTACATATAAAAAATATTAAGTAGCAAAACCATTCAAAACATTTTTGAAGTCATCAGTAACACTGTATAAAGAATTTATTTATATTATAAAGGAATGTTTGTGCTGGATAGAATGCAGGGTAGTTAAGTTTTTGTCATCAGTTTGATGATATAGGTCGTGAGTAATGAGCCTGCTTGTTTCTTATTTTTCTATTTTTGGCGTGCAACTTTGTGGTTTTACCAGCGGGCAATCGATATTTTTTTGCCTATAATTATGACCAAGCTTTTTATAATATTTTCCCACACCTTTACTGAGAACTATAGTATTGCTTTTTGATGCTACAATCTATCGATATTCATTCTGAATTTGTGGACAATATAGGTATAAACCATTATACAAGAAACATTTTAGAATTTATCAAGTTTTATGTGCAATTCGTGGAAAGGCGTAGGCACCCATCACAATGTATCTGCCCATGAGATATCGCCAAATTAATTAATTCTTGTCATACGCCGGGAGTCACGACCCTCAGTAATAAGGAATACGACTCACGGAGGAAGTGTCTACAAGATTATTATTTTCACACTAAATTGTTAAATAAGCACACTTTACACAAATACGTTTAAGAGAATTACACAACTAAAAAGTTCCTAAGACCCGCATGAAACGGTACGCTTCTACCTTTATTGTTCGTACTGCAAGGTTGTGGAACTGCTTGCCTGACTCTCTGTTCCCAACGCACTATAATCCAGCGATCTTCAACGCGAGAATGAATCGGTTCTTATCGGGTAAGCACGCTCCATCTTAGGCCATAGCCTTTGCTTGCTATCAGACAAACTATGACCAAGGCAAACCCGTTCAAGTTAAAAAAAAAACAACTTTCACAGGATATTGTATGAATATGACTGAAGTTATCTCATGAAATTATCAAAGTTATGAATACTTAATTGCCGATTAAATGTTGCAAAGTGTTGGAATGACAGCTTCCTTACTAAGCCTTTTAATTGTATTTTTTATATTTGAAGTTTCTAAAAAGGACTCATATTTATCTGTAGCACACTCGTTTCTATAAATTTTCAAATTATTTGCCGAATAAGCATGAAAATCTAAGTACGTGTATGAGAGTAGCCAACTCTGACGTCGAGAGTTTTCTAACCGCCCTAAGGGCAACTAACATAGCTAAACAAGTAATCTGTTTCAACAGATAATTATGAAATAACGTAAATAAATAACGTTTTATAAAAAATAATAATAAATAAAATAAAAGTAATTTTTTTCAGGCATATTCAACCCAGAACAATAGATACCCGTTTGTTTAGGCGAAAGAAGTGCCTGACAATTTAATGTGTCTCTTATTGATCACCCATCCAAGACCGATGACTACACATCGATAATTACATAACATTGGTAATCGTATGCGAATCTTCTAGCTTCTTCTTATCGAATGAGAGTGGCCAACTCTGGTGTCGATAGTTTATCAAGTCGCCCTAAAGGCCTCTGACATGGCTTAACGACTGCCGTACTAGACAAACAGCCGGGCCTACAATTTAACGTGTCATCCGACCTACGGAAGCGCCTAAAATGGAATGCCACGTTTCGGTCACCCATCTATAGACTGACCTCGTCGACCTTTGCTTAAAACATTGGTAATCGCATGCGATTGCCTCCGCTAGCTGAGCTACGGACGCTTCTAGCTAACTTTACCTTAATCATGTTGGAATACTTCAGTCAGTTGAGTTGTTAATTCAACTCTTAGTACATTTCTGATCTGTCGAAGCCTCAATTTGCACACTTACAAAAGAGAGGGGTGTGTTATTATCGCGGTAACTAAGTGGGATGGTCGAGTGGTAAATAACAGTAGGTTTAACTTGCAGGTCAGTTTCCTTGTGCCCTATATAGAGGTAGTAATTGTATAGGTGTTATAAGTGTTAGGTTGGAAATGTGAAGAGCAAAGTTTGTAATTGTTCATAGTGCCTTTATAGATCTGATCAATAACTACAAATAATTAAAAGTTATTTTTATTTTAAAAAAATATTTTGTTATGCTATTGTGTTTGTTGTTGTTTTATGCGTTGTATTTGTTCTCTCTCTATGAGTCTCATGGGCAGACCTAAAAAAATGCTTTGATAGAAAACAATTAACGTGCCACCATGTGCAAAAATAATTGGGTGTTTTGTTCCTGCATTTATAAATTGGAGGCCATTTAATCAAACTTTTGTTAACGATCGTTCCTTGATTAAATCCCGGACTTACAACAATGGCTTATTTCTATTCTAGGTATAATTCATATCATTAGTGTAGGGTCGAATTCGAACCAGAATGTATCAGGATGAAGAGCAGACTTTAAAACCACCGATCCGCATTCGCTTTGTTGACGTAACACCGTTTAATATAGAGATTTAATGTTGTCTTGCGGGAACTTTAGTACACTGAGTGGCTTACTCGTATTTCTAAAGTTGTGTATGGATTGGCACTCGCCTCAAAATAATAGGTCTATCGAGCACCGTTACAAGTAATGAAACAATGTACTACGGTAATAAAGACACGGTTCAATTACGGCCAATACGAATCAGAACAATGGAGTGACCTAAGTATCGCTGATGGATACATTTACTTTAAGCTGACTGTTCATTTATTTTTTTGGTAAAGATATCGGTTGTGCCTCGAGTAAGACAAGAGTACCTACATCACTCCCTTCGGCACAATCAGTCAGTTGTTTCGTGGATCCAGTTTTATTCCCAATGGACTAACTAGTTGTGCCAAAAATTAATTCCCCTTAGCACAACTAGTTGTGCGCAGCAGGTATGCGACGGGGGAGTCACAAAAGGAACCCGCCTACACTCCCACAAATGTTATTGACACAAGTTGCCACGTTTGTGCCGCCAGTTCCATCTCAGTAGGTACAAGCATGCACCGACTTAGGCCACAGACTCGCAGTTGATTTTTTTATCTGTACAGTCAGGCATTCGGACACTGGGCACCTGAAGCGATATCTTAACAAACGAACATTGTGGGCTAAGGTGTAGCTTTAGACATGAAGGTCATGTATCACAGCAATAATATAGGAAATATACGATAAGAATCCCCCTGGAGCCTCAAATTCGCAACACAACCCAACAAAAGAGTTGCAAAACTTTCTACGTAAACAGCGCGTTGATTGAGTCGATTGTGTTCCCATCAATGACGCATACAAGTTCACAAAGAGATCGAATCCAGGCCGGCTTCATTCACACGCGTGTCCTAATTCGCTACTATACGCTACTTCAACGTGAAATGGAAGAAATTTGCCTAAATTGGGTGACCTTTATAGCTCTCTTAAAACTCATCTTGTTGTCATTGCACATTCGACTATTCTAAGTCAATGTTGATTTCTCTCTCTCTCTCTCTCTCTCTCTCTCTCTGTGAGTCGTATTTCCTCATGACTGAGGGTCGTGACCTCCCGCAGCATTAATTCGTTAGGGGAGTTCTCAGTGTTAATTTAATCATCTTTAAGTACCAGATGGGTTTATATACAGACTGCGCTGTAGACAAACTTCTTCAGAAGCTTTGCTATTTAATAACTGATTATTATGTACAAACACATATAAATAACTAGCTGTGCCAGCGACTTCGTCCGCGTGGAATAGTTATTAACGGAAGCCCTGAAAGATGAATAATTTTCCCCATTATTTCCACATTTTCCGTGGTTTTTTCACTCCTATTAGTTGCAGCGTGATGTTATATAGCCTAAAGCCTTCCTCGACAAATGGTCTATTCAACACAAAAAGAATTATTCAAATCGCACCAGTAGTTCCTGAGATTAGCGCGTTCAAACAAACAGACAAACAAACTCTTCAGCTTTATAATATTAGTATAGATAATTATAATACATATATATTTTTGAATATATTTTTTTATGTCTTCTTTGTTCTTCTTTATTAGTTGAAGATGTCATGTTGATAATGCTTAATCTAAGAACGCAAACAATAAAGTTAATAAATATATACACGATAAATTGTATTTACGATATCAATGACTCAAATAGTTTCGTTTACACTGTCCTATTTCCTTAGGTATCTCAAAATTGGTAACATCTTGATCAATGCTTAAGCATTCATTACAAATTATTCGATTCGCTCGAACTGCGCTGATCTTTATCGATAAATTTAACTTTCTCGACATTTTATGGTCAATACACCCGGATGTAATGGTTGTATCCCTGTTTTATTTACCTAAATAAATACATAACGAGTAATGTAGTTACCATAAACTTAACAAAACATTTACAATAACATAACTGAATTGTAACTACATTGTACTAGCCTTCCAAACTAAATAAAACTAGACTAGAATCCATGATGCTATAGTGTCAATACACAACATGTTATACGAGTATAAATGAGTCAAATTTGTAAAAGCATTTTGGGCTAGAGCGAGTTAAGATGAAGAATTAGGATAGTTTTCTGTTCATTCACATGTTCATCTGTTACTCTTTGCGATAACAAAAAGGCCTTGATGATTTTATTTACACTCCATCTTTTGAATAACATCTTCGAAATTATGTTACCTAATTCTGTTGGGAAACAGACAGACAGAAAAAGTAGACATCTCTCATTTACTTAAAGCAACGTAGCCATATGCAATCTAACCGTAAATGCATCAATACAATATGTTACACGTATAAACAAATCAAATTAGCTTATAAATCACTAATGTAATATTATAGTGGTAATAAATAACCAACACCGAGTAACCTTGACCCTAGATATGCGTGGGCTCAGGATGGAATAGGTAATCAATTTGTTAGTAAATATTATATCTGTGTAATTTAAAGGCGCCTCGCAGTGTACCCACCACACAAGCATTTACTAATTATGGGGCTAGGCGGTGCTTGTTGCAATGACCTGATATTTATTTTAATTATTCACTAGTGGGTGCTCGCGGCTTCGCTCGCATTAAGAAGTAAAACTTACATCCCCTATTTCACCCCTTTAAAAGTGGTATTTTCAAAAATCGTTTCTTAGCGGATGTCTACGTCATAAAATCTACCTTGATTCCAAATTTTAGCCCAATCCGTCCAGTGGTTTGGTCTGTGCGTTGATAGATCACTATATCAGTCAGTCAGTCACCTTTGAGTTTGATTTAGTGTTAGCCGCGTTATTCAAGGATTTTAAGTAGTGTATGTTTTAATCTAGGCTTTAATCTATGTCATTACAAAATATAATCGAAATCGATTTTACCGTTTAAGCGCAGAGAAGGACTAATCTTTCTCAATTACGAATTTTCACCTCTATTCCATTATAAGTGTGAGGTAGAATGTGAATATTTATAAGATAGATCAGTAAGAGCCATAAAAGTGAGGCATATTTGTTTTTGAGTAATGAAAATTTTAATATGAAATATGAAAATAAGAAGGCCAAAATATGACTAATGTAAATTTCTTTTATTTCAGGTAAGACAACCACGTTTCAAGTAATGCTGTTTCATCTTGTGTAAGAAAAAGTTTGGAGACCAAAATACAAAACATTTCTAGTAGTAACTCTAGTGCCAAGAGACCTTATCTTATCGTTAATTTATCTGCAAATCTAGAGAAGACCTACTATCTTTTTTCGGTCACCTATCCATTCACCGACCGTTGCTTTTATTGTAATTATATCCCACCTCAATCAGCTAGTGAACTTTCCACGACTATTCCTAAGCAACAAAAACAACAAACACAACTTAATAATTTGTACAATTACATGCCAATTTTAAATAATTATATGAATAATGTGATTTAAGATATAATATAATAATAACAATTATTTCATTTATCACATTATTTCACACATATTTTGTAATTATGTAATGTACTAACAACTTGCAAACTAATAACTTTCTGCAAAGTGCAAACCACGCTTCTAACCTATTCATAACTAACGTTGCAGATACTAGGTATCTAAATCTCCATCAGTAAATAGTGAAGTTCACATTTCCAATTGTTACTTTTCGGTCGCCCATTCACAAACTGACCGTTGCTACTTTTATCTCTCCTCAGAATACAGGTAGACTATTTCTGTATTCTGAGTCCACCTCGATTAGCGACTTTTTACTACAGTTCCAAAGCAAAATACACAATTTACTCGTAACATATTAACAACTCACTGCACACCACGTTTCTAAGTTTTAACCAGTTTATAAAGTAACTGACAAAGTTGCAGATGCAATCTAAACTCCATCGAAACAGCATCAGTAATTAGTGAAGTTCTCATGTCAACTGCTATCTCCTTTGGCTCTGTTGAGAGGAAAAGTTTATTGCTGAACTATACTGGATACTAATTGTGAATGTTAGAACTTTAGATGTGGTTTAGAAGAGGTTAATTAGCTGATTAATTGCATTTGCTTATACGCTTTTGGTGTTTTAGACTAGCTGTGCCAGCGACTTCGTCCGCGTAGAATAGTTATTACCATAAAAACGTTTCTAGTGAGTTAATCTTAAAAGATAGACATATCCTGTTGCAGACATTTTGTTAGATCATTTCAAGAGAAATAATTCTTTGATACATATTTTTTTGATATCTTGAACCATTTTCGCAGCACACGCAACGGAAGCCCTGAAAGTTGAATAATTATCCCCGTTTTTTTCACATTTTCCATTGTTTCTTCGCTCATATTAGTTGCAGCGTGATGTTATATAGCCTAAAGCCTTCCTCGATAAATGGTCTATCCAACACAAAAATAATTTTTCAATTCGCACCAGTAGTTCCTGAGATTAGCGCGTTCAAACAAACAAACTCTTCAGCTTTATAATATTAGTATAGATATGATTATGTACAACTTCAGTGGTTAGTTATTTAAATGTGTTAATAATTTTTGTTTTTTTGAAGTAATTTTTTTTTTCTATTCACAAGTTACCTAGATAAATCGTCATTGCCACCTGTTGAAAAAAATACTTGAATATATTTAGTGATAAAATTACCGAGTAAAATGTGGCCAAATATGTTTAGGAGTTGTTGTGCTTAATGGGCTTTAGAGATCTCATATTAAATCTGTAATAAAATCTTACAATCTAATTGTTTTTTTTCTAAAGGCTAAATATTATACCCAAAGATACAGAAACGTCGTTATTTTTTGTCGCGAAAATATTTTAAGACACAATCTCACTCACATTTTGAAGCGCTTTTTTGCTGTTGTAATAATTAACACTCTCAAGTGTTTTGAGTATTATTTATCACCTTGACTCTGCAACCTCTTGTAGCGACATTCATTTCTTGTACATTTTGTTGTAAACATCATTAGTTCTATTGTTTCTGCTATAACAAGATTAATGTACTTGCAAGTTCTGGTGTCATCATTTACCTCAAGCGATACTGGTTTTACCAGGCGGGTTAGCATGCACACCATTGAAATTTCAATTCTTTGATTCAAGTGCTGATTCAGATTTATAGACCTGAAATGCCAATATTATTTTGGTCAATTTGTATGTTTATGTTTTAAAGAATCAAATTTCTCCAAATTTTGATAGTTAACTTTGAATAGAATTAGTTAGCTATGAAATAAGAAAACAAATAAATACTGTGAAGTTTTGAAAGGGACTTATATGTTTATTATTTCTTATGAATACTTTTTTACATGTCCAATATTATATATACAACACACATACTAAGAAAATAATGGTACCTATTTACTAAACAGATTTTCCATACCTACTGGATTAAAAAAAACAGACTCCGGTAGTGTTTTCCAAAGTTACCTTGTAAAAGTGATTCATAGTTTCCGTACTTACACCATCGTTGTACAAACTTTATAAGAAAAGCTTCTCGTAAAGCTAAACTTATATGTAATTGGTATGTATTGAAACTTGTTAGTACATTACATGCGATTCACATGATTCTAGGCATCTTCCAGTTTTCTAGACGCTGGAGGCATAAGATCTGTTGCCATTTGCATAGAAATAATTAAAGTTGTTAGGCTAACCATCTCACTTAAAAATGTCTGTAAGATCTTTTTGTTCTCTTTTATAATTATTGTTTCTTGAGTTAAAGTTATTATTGTATGTGTTTGTGATTTTAAAAATATCATTAAAAGAGTTATGTTTTCTATCAAATTCAGTTTCATCGTTGTTTAAAAAAGCTTCCATCCATGGTTTACAACTAACATAATATTTACATATTAAATTTATCATATATGTACAAACAAACGACACCATCATCATTGACTGGCCTGTTACCTTAGTTGGTAGTGGCTCTGCCTTCTAATCTAGAGGTCGCGGGTTCGATTCCCGCATGACACAAGTAATTATGTACTTTAAAAAAATATAATTACTTGTGTTGAGTCTGGTCGTTTGTATGTATAATAAGTATGTATTTACAAAAGAAAAGTATATAAGTATTATATCCGTTATCTATTATAGTACCCACGACACAAGCGTTTGCTTAGTGTGGGGCTAGATGGCGCTGTGTGCAATGTCCCGAAATATTTATTATTATCACAGATTCTCGGGACTTACGCCCGGTATTTTTAAGGCATCAGTGGGGCCGTAGCCAACACTGAGAGGCCTTTTACAATATTATACTTAAAATTAAGTAAAAATTACAGATAGAGGATGTTAGATATAAAAAGTAACTATTGCAGACATGGTATTAATGTTACAGGCTATTGTGTTGAGTTGTTCATTGACTTAATTTAACTTATTTACTTAATTTTATTAACTTAATTATTATTATTATTATTATCATCATTGGCCTTATTGTATCTACGTGAGATGATTCTTAAACATATTTACGCTGTTCATAATTAAAATGAAGTAGCTGTCTGTCTATACATATAAATAAGCTGGAGAGGGTTAAAAACCTGAACGTAGAAGATATTAGAAAAAAATATATATTTGGATATACTTTGAATCCACAACAGAACACGTTTCATCGTTTTTTTGAATTTTATCTGTTTATTTAAACGATCATAACAAAAAATCGGCAAAACGGATCATCATTATTTTTGGTATGCAAGTAGTGTGAGGTGTATGAAGTGTCATAGGCTACTTTTTATCTCAAAATAATGCGAGCGAAGCCGCGGACGTCCACTAGTTTAAGTATAAAAATATATTTTACATCTCACATTTTTTTGTCATTTATATTTAAAATTGTCTAATCAAGATTACATCCGTTTTCAAAAATCTAATTTGCCTATTTATATTTGTACCACCTACCACGATATTTAAGTAAATGGACCATCAAAATACGAATGTATGAAACCTTGTCAAATATTTACTCCCATAATATGTTTGTTCTCCATTCCTCTCCGAATATTTGTTCTGGTTTTGTCTCTCTCAATAGTTTTACCGTATTTGCATATATTCAAATGTTTGTTTAAATATTTTCCGCGTTCTAACGTACTTATATCGTCTGATTCTACTTCGTATCATGGAATGATTATCTTATAATAGTTTTCTTTATGAAATCTAACTCTTTCGAAGTATTTTTTTATTAATGAAAAAAAAGTTACACCAACAAATAACTATTTAACCATTTCAGCATTTCAGAAGCAGTAACTTAATTTACAATATAATTTCGTCTTCTGATAAGGTACTAAATATACACACAGCCAGCCCCAACGGAAGACCAGCGCTGATTACTTCCAGTAATCAGCATTATGCTGAGTTGGGGCTGTGTTGAGGCAGACTTATTTATTTATTTATTGTATATATGTGTGTGTGTATGTTTTGAAGACTGTCTTAATAAATGATTTTCTATTCTATTCTATTCTAATCTGTATTGTCATATTTATAAGAGCAACTCCGATATGCATATTATTAGTAATTCTTCACAGCAATTAAGTATTTTAAGTTAGTTTTTATCCTGCATCTCCTGCAATTTAACTGGTCACACGCATAAGATTATATCAGCAACTGTTTTGCATTTAACTATGATACGCTCCTCTATACTTTCGATTATTTCTACTCTCATACTCCAAGTAATATCTCCGCTACTGTATAAATAAATAAATAAATATTCCGGGACATTGCACACAGCGCCATCTAGCCCCACACTAAGCAAACGCTTGTGTCGTGGGTACTAGATAACGGATATAATACTTAATATACCTACTTTCTTTTTGTAAATACATACTTATTATACATACAAACGGACAGACTCAACAAGTAATTATAATTTTTTTTAAAGTAGGTACATAAATACTTGTGTCATGCGGGAATCGAACCCGCGACCTAAAGATTAGAAGGCAGAGCCTCTACCAACTAAGCTAGTTTTATTAGTCTTCTTTTTATCTTTTTATTCTTTGAGAATTTCAACGTTTTTTTATTCTAGCCTTAATTACCACGCAGTCAAGAATTGACGTAGGCTTCTTTTTATTAATCGATAGTTATCTCTCTTATTTCTTTTTACATTCTTGCTTAGTTTGCGTCGACCACACACAATAAAGTGTCTCACATTTTATGAGTGTATTTTGAGATAAGCCCATTTTCGATGTTGTAGATTTGTGGATTCTCGGAAATTCTATTTCTATGAACACCAAAAGAGGGTTTTGTAACTTGCAACGCCGTAAATCTTGGTATTATTTATTTCTTCTTTTTCATATAAAACTTAAAATGTCACACTATTTGGGCATCTAATGTGTCGTATCCGCTTCACACCTAAAACTGGGTTAAGTCCACATTTCCTTCGTAATAGAGCGTCAAACTTGTTCCTTTATGGCTAGATCTTGTGAACACATTTATTGCATCACGTCATGTTACAAGCTAAACATAGCAATAGACATTTTCCCGATTCTGTCGCAATGTAGATTGATCGCGCGTTTTATCAGGCTTCAGTTATATTAATTTAGTTATCGATGCCGCCTCGGTTGTAAATTGTGTCGAATCGGCGTCAGTGCGTCGCGTAATCATTGCGTGCATATGAATGTCATATCTCGAGCCTTGCCCAGGTGTCTCGCCATGTATGTAACCTGCAAGTTTATTCGCAACTTGACAAGCCTGGTAAATTAAAAGTTGGTTTGTCTGAAGGTGTTTAGTCGAGCGAGCAACTGTTTCTACTCGGTTGGGTAAAAGTTTGAAGTCCGGTCGCGTGGTGGTCGCGCGGCGCGACGCCACCTCCCTCAGTCTGCTGGCGCTCCTCGCGCGGCGCACTCGTGTCTCACCCCCTCGACGCTCTCCGAAGCGAATTTGGAACAATTCCGACCGGTAAAGTCGACTTGACTGTCGCTTTTGAACAGTGAACATTCCGGCGACCGTCAAACTTCGCATTGCGATTCGGACGTGCATTGCTTCACCCTGTTACGTCCGATCTTAACAGATAACTGTGAAGGAACGTGTGTATGGGCCTGTGCAGTGCTTTCTGTGTTGTGGAAACGTGTGTTTAGTGCAAAGTGCTAATATCGACGTATGGTTCGAGACTCCTGATACGACTCACTGAACGCGAGACAAAAAGTTGTTTTGTGATCGAGTCCATGTGACTACCGCAGTATTGATGCGCTGTGCTTTCCCCCCGTCCACTTGATTTATGGTGAGTGATCCATTCCTATTAGAATCGGATAGCTTCCAGCACCATTAAGAGTTAATGTTCATGTAAAGCGTCTGCGATACTATTCCATACACAATTCTTAGAGTACAATTCTTGTACAGCGCGGTATGAACGCATTCTTCCAACGTGTGCGAGCTGAGGCGCTCCGCACGTATCCTTTGGACGTAATTAATTTAATGACAACTCGCAGTGGAATTCCGGAAAAGGTTACACGAGGCGGCAACGTCGCCACCAAACATACGGACAGAAACCTTCAACCTTGATATTAAATCAAAACTCGAAGAAGAAAGTGACAAGCATAAACTTATTAACAAACTAGCACGCATATTCATATCGATAAAACTTGAGAGCGTTAAACTTACGATCCGAAATTAATTAATAGAAGTGGCGAAGTGAATCGACAATTTCGAATAGTGGGTCGAGTTTATTAATTGCAAATCAGTGCGAACAACTGGTCTCGCCATTGTGTGCGAAATAAACTGGAACTTGAGAATTCCGTTCACTTTTTTCAAGACGAACTTTGCGTACAGAGTACCGATCGGTATCCGCTTAAGAAAACACCTTCAAAATGAATTAAACGGAGAAAGTTCCGATAGGTTAAGTCTAGGTCACACAATATCCTCGCTGTTATCTCGACTAGTGCTCGTACAAATCGCCTTTTGTTCTACACCAGTGGAGTGTAAACTGTAAACAACTGTCGCGATTACAATTTATTGCTCGCAACAGTGCCCGAGAGAGTTTGACCTAGGTTTAGATTGAATTTCCATGCTTAACCAGTCACATCGCAAACCATTTGTACACCACCGTGACCTTTCCGTCACGAACTAAGTAAAATATTGAGAGTCGTGAGTTTCAATTGTTGATTTAATGATATATTTGTTGCTTTACCTAATGGCGGTATTACTCAGGGAATTCACTTTCCACGGTAATGTTTTGTTGTGAACATTATCTGCGGCGATCTTTTCTAATGTTACGACAGAATTTATGACCGAGTAGTGGTTAGACGCGGCTTTTGTTGCTTCGTTTTTGTGTAGTGACTTCACACTTTTGACACTACCTGTATGCCAGTAATCACGAGGCTATGTTGCTATCACCGCATTCAGCTGTTAGATTCACCTTCTACCTATTCTTGTTAAAAACTAACTAGTTCTAGCATACCTAAAGCCATGATGATACTGGCTCTTTTTAACTTAACAAGCAGACCAACAGAAACTTTCGCTTTAATAATTCCCTTTACAATACACTTCTTTCGATTATGTTCAGTATATTGTCGTTCTCCAGCTGGGTTCTTACGAGCAGTGAAGGCGTTCCGTATCATAATGCATTACGTATTCTACAGTTAGAGCGTCGGTCACGACCGCGTTTGATCCATACCCGACTGTACCATAGACTAAATAAATGAGAGATATCCGATTAGTTAAACGTAGTTTAGTCCGGTCCCCAGTGCTCTGCTATCGTCCAGTGACGCAGAAATTGTAACACTTTGCAACCAGGTTCTATAAAAAAATATTTCGAAAAACAAGAGGCTCAAAGAGGAAGGCATAGACCAAGTAGCAGAGAAAGCAGATATTAATTTCAAAGAATAGCTCAAACCACGGAGAATGACATATTCATAGAAAATAGCACTCAAGTTTTGAATGAATGAATACCTGATTATTTACGAATCCGATTATCTACAAATCAATGTTTAGGCAATAAGTGCCACTTGATTTCATCAATGAATATAAATATGGGTTTAGTGTATTTGCAGGTCTGTTAATAATCCAATACAATATTACCAGTCCTGCAATTACACTAAAATCTAGTCAACTAAAGCGTCCATTGCGATATTGCAAAGACCAACAATTAATAAATCATTCAACAATAACTAACATAAAATAGCAATAACTATTTGCTAGTGACCCAACACGTGGTTTAAGAAATGTTTTTTTACCTATAATAAGGCGTCTATCTTGCTATTTTATCTATCACCTGTCTCATTGCACCATATTATCGTTTGCCTTTTATTTTGAATCAACAGCGGCCTCGAGTCTTTCGTTTACTATCTCCGTTGTTTTATTTGTGCATAACAATTTATGCTCAAATTTTGTCCACCTCACAAGGTGAGTTTAGCTATTTAGATATACCGTAAATAGTGTACAAGTCTAATTGTTTTCAATATGCCAGTTTTGTAAGAATAATGATTTTTACTTTGTATTGTAAAAGTTTTTCTTTTTTAATTTCCCACTATTTAAGTTACAGTTTGAATACTGAGTCAATAAAATTCAGTTTTTCTCTATTTGTACTATATACGTATAATGTAAGTACCAATTGATATTTTTTGCTAATTTGAAAGTTTTTTTTTATCGATTTATTAATTGTAATAATAACAACTTCAGCTTCAACCGTTTATATCCAATGAATAAATTTATAGGCCGCCACCGCACTTGTTCTAACATTTAAAACAATTACAGCAATGCGATAACAAATTTCATGCCATAATTTATCAAATCAAATCAAATCAAATCAAATATACTTTATTGTACACCAAATAAAAAGAACATAATTTACATAAAGGTGGAAGGTAACCAGGGACATTGGGCGACCTTATCACTAAAGTGATCTCTTCCAGGTAACCTAGTTTGGACAACACTAGAGGAATTTATCGTTATTTTGTTATAATAAATAGCTTTAAAACACGGAACCAGCTTAATGACCTAATAACTATGCAAGCTATAACTCTTAATGATATACGAATTAAGTTGAACATTAAGCATCATAAAAATAATATGATATATCAAATTATACCAGTTTCATTGATATTTGGGCTAAATTAAGGTTCATCATTAGATATCATTTCTTGTTTCATTCATTCTGCTATTTTCCCAAGCGAATTCCGGTCCCAAATAGCTGATGCGGAAATAGGTAAAATAAAACTATTACATTATTTGTTATAAACATTCTGAAGTCTACTAATGAAAGAAACGTTAATTAAAATCATGTTTTACTTGCATAGGTGTAGTAGGTTGTCAAACAAGTTTTACAAATAGGTTTATCTTTTATCATTGATCAGGGAACGTGCATACATACGTATATCTACACAATTATTCAAAAACAATCCTCTATATACCTACAAATAATAAAGCTGAAGATGGTCAAAAATCTAAACATAGAAGAAATAAAAAAAAATGCTTGGGTATTTAAATCCTTTATATATATATATATATATATATAAATATGTATATACAGATCCTATATAATATTATGTATATGATAGTTTCCTATCATTTATGTTTAGATATTTCCTTTACAAAGAGCATGATTCCCACGACACAGGGTAACCTTAACTTTATTATTATTATTATTATTATTATCATTTACCCATTTTTATATACCCTGTCTGATCCAATTTTCTTTAAGTGCAAATGATGTATACTAGTCTAAGGATTTTTGTGTGAATAAAGTAAATTATTAAAATTATTAAATTAAATATGTATGTAGGTAGTAAGAAGAAGTCTTAGAAGTGTCATAGGCTACTTTTATCACAAAATAATACAAGCGACCCGCGGGCGACCACTCGTAGATAATTCGCAAACAGAATGAATATTAAACCACAATTATCGGTTAATATGACACACATTGTCACCCTCCCTGACTATGCTAGTAAAAGGAAGTGATTCTGAAGTAAAGATTATTAAAAAAATGATCAGATTATTTCCCCCCTCTTCCGAACATCTCACAACTCCACCTTTGTCAAATTGAAAAAATAATCGACTAAAAGCAATTACTATAGTAATTCGATATCTATTGATTCCATTAGTAGCCCGCGGTCCCTCGATAGTCCAAGTAATTTTTATTCCTGTCGTAAAAGTCACGCCTTTTCATATATCTTGAGCACCCCTTCGGTCGTTTTCATTGTAATTATAGGGAACTTCTCTTATTTAATGTATTGGTGGTAGATACATTGCTTTGTATTGCTCTTTTAATAGATTAAATAAAAATAACGATACACAATGTACTCGTATGTGTCTGATATTCCTGGAATTTGAATGTATTATACAACGAAAAGTAAGTGTATATATGTATTATATCCGTTACCTACTAGCTGTGCGCGTGACTTCGTCCGCGTGGAATAGTTATTTTGGGCATCGTATTTATTTTTGCAAACTACCTCTTCAGCTTTATTAATTATAGCTGTTACCCAAGACTTGAACCGTTTTCGCAGCTCACGCAACGGAAGCCCTCAAAGATGAATAATTTTCCCCGTCTTTCCCACATTTTCCATTGTTTCTTCGCTCCTATTGGTTGCAGCGTGATGTTACATAGCCTAAAGCCTTCCTCGATAAATGGTCTATTGAACACAAAAATATTTTTTCAATTCTCACCAGTTGTTCCTGAGATTAGCGCGTTCAAACAAACAAACAAACTCTTCAGCTTTATAATATTATAAGTATAGATATAAGCTGTGTGTATGTACTGTTTTTATTTGTATATGATAATGTATCCTCGTTCCCGTATTTCTAAAGAAAAAGGCACGAATCATTTTGTTAAAAAATATTTTATGAAGTGTACATATGTGCTACAGCATATACTAACTTATTTGGAATCGCTATCACGCTATTACAAGATAAATAAAATTAACATCTTTCATTTATACATTCCATGCTATGAATATTTTGAATAAATTAATCGATATTAAAAAATTGAAGTATTCAGCTTTTAATGTTGTATTTTAGGAATGTGTTGTTAAATAAAATATATAGTACATATTACTTTTAGGTGCTTTACCCGTTGTTACATAGGTCGATGTAAAAATCAATTTGCTAAATATACTCGTACAATCAGTTTTAATATGTTGAGTACTACACTTTGTAGTATTGCTGTTAATGTAATCCTAAATAGTCTTAATTCATTGTTTATTTGCAGTTTAATACTATTAAATCGCCAAACGAGACAAAAGCCTCTAGAGAATGGACTCCAGTTACTCAACACAATCGTAATATGCTTCGAAGCGAGACGCGAGATTTTCATACTAATTGCTGTGGTCATTGCGTAACCGAGGATGCCGCGACCAAAGATCCACTTCCCTCAATACTATTCTTTTTTACCATAGTTTTACTTATAGCAACGTTATAAAGCTAAGACGTCTAATTATGGCGACGAAAATCAGTCATAGATAATATATAATATCACCGTCATGCCTTTGTTATTTCGCAAAATTATAGTCAGTTCTTCTTTCTTGCCCCAATAAAGCCACGTATAGCGGTGATTTTTAAGCATAGAGATAGTATAGATGTCCATAACTATTCATTCGCTATTTTTTACCCAAAATTTTGAGTAAATTTCCAGTTTCCAGTCCATATAAATATCACTTGGTACTTTTGTACACCATTTACATCTTGAAATTTTATTTATTTTTTATGAATACAAAATTTACAAACTTAAATATACACCGAAACAAAATAAACTTATATAACACAGACAAGTTCATAAAACACAAGCACACCGTCCATGTTTTCGCCATTCGGCAGTGTTCCCAAAGCTGGCAAGATTTTTTCTTTTTAATTGATAAGATAGATAGTTGTACGTGATGCGGAAGAGGAACACCCCAGGTTTTAGTGCGTATGCCGCCCTTCTGGCGAAGACTCCCGGGGTCGGGTGGTCCTTTAAAAGGTTTTCCTGGGTTTAAAACAAGATAGTTGTACCTGTACAATATTGTCGATGTTTCACACTCATTAACTTAGTGACTTTGAATTTATATCTCGTTTTGGCGGTTGAATATGCAAATGAAGGCGTGCTAACTGCCTCGCATATTAATATCCGTATCATGCGCTACTTCTTTTATGATCAGTATCTTTTTATCTGAATCTATTTAGGTAACTCTTTGTTCTCGTATTTGGTTTTGTGTACTAGTTTTATTATACCACCCATTTTATTATATCTATCAAACACGTTGATCAAATACAAAATCTGTTGCCACGTACATAACAGTATTTTACGGCAATAGGTATATTCTAGGTAAGCGTAACACCCTAGGCTACAGCAATGCTTAACATCAGGCAGGCTGAAGTCAAACGCAAACCTAACCCACGTATAAAAAAAACTAATCCAGAAAAAAGCTATACCTTATAGTCATTAATTATAGATCCCGGCCGTTAGTCATACTACGGCAGTTGTTATGCCATGTCAGAGGCCCTTGGGGCGGTTTGAAAACTTTCGACACCAGACTAATCCACTCTCATGCGAAGAAGAAGAAGACTTTCTTATAGGTACCACTTCTATAGGAAGCTCTTTTGTTCCAGAATGGCAATAACTTTATTAGCACATCCTTCTTAACAACGTTATCTCTCGATCGTATATCATGTTAGAGTAGCGCTCCGGTGCTCGAGTCACGCACGTCCGCTCTCGACGACGTCATAGATGCGAATGCAGCGGGTGCACTATACTATACAAAGATAAAATAATTCTAAGACGCATAAAACTTCTTATAAAAGAGATCATTAATCCGACCTCTACTCGGTATTTTATCTTGGTTGGTACTGGAGACAATGACAGGGCATCCACAAAAAATCAGGGGTTTCATGCTTCACTTTCTACCCGATATTCCAAAAGAAGAAAGATATATATTTTTTCAAATAATACTAATTACTATACTATTAATTTAGTTGTAATAACCGGCTAGCACTTACGTCAAAAAATTAACTTAAATCAAACTAAATTAAAAACTAAATTAAATCATGCCTTACGGGAACTATAATACAGTGATTACTATACTATTATTCTACTATAATTTGTCGGCCTTCAAGTCGTTAGTAAACTGGTTTCTTCTAAGCAAGCGCGCTAGATCGTAGATTATAACGTTGCTTAACATCAGGCAAGTTGCAGTCAAGGGCGAGCCTACCTCAAGTTAAAAAAAAAATACAAATCGCACCATCGATTTATCGAACACACGTACTACATTTCTTTCTACGTGATAATAAGGAGTCTATGTTTATTAATGTTATTGCCACAGACATGTCCGTCCGCGCGACACCGGCTAAAAGCAAAGTTCAACAGACGCGCCCTTTTCCGGTGCGCGCGCGCAAGCGTGCGATGCAGCTTTAGTTTTTAATATTTTTTGCCGCAAATTTTGGACCGACGCAAATGTTTAGGACTGGAGCTAAAGTTATTAATATGGTGAGGTTTTGGACAAATGTATTTTAAAATTAATTCACTTGGTAGTTTTATGAAGTACTTTTTTAAGACCATTTATTTAGAAAAAAGACGAAACATGCATAAGTTCTAACCATCAGTAATTTTTATACGAAATCTAGGAATATTATTCCTTAACTGGCAAAATTTATCTGAAAGACATTCGTAAAGTAAATAAAGAGCAATATTGCATATTACAATAAAATTCGTTATTTTATCTGACTTACTTAATAAAGGATACAAAGATCAATAAAGCAAGAACTAAGAGTAACACTCATCGAGTTCTTTGTATCTCTACCGTCTATTTCGTTTCCGTTTGCCACGCGATGCGTTAAATTGAGTTAACACTGTTTGTTTTATTTCGAGACGGACAAATTGCTATTATCTTATCTTTTTCTCACACTCAAACTTGATTTTCCTTCTATGCCCTGTTGAAGTTTAGTAGCAGGAAAAAATAACCGTCACGTTTGCACCTGTGCAATATCGTATAGTATAGAGCGGGACAGCAACATAGGTACGAGCGCAGAACTGTATTAAATTACATTTTTAGTATATGTTAGTACTTAGTTTTAATAACAGACCCTGTTTACCAAATTTTAGCTTAGCCCGAAGGATGTCTAAGGCCAAAGGTCTTTTGCACGAATCAATCTTCAATGTTATATTTAAACTCGTATATTAAAGCTTAGACGTGGCTTTTACTCATACCATATACGTCCACGGATTTCCGTTCTTAGAACTAAATGCAGCAGCAAAGTCATTCAAAATATGATGTATGAGAATTGTGAATGAATCATCGCAGGTTCGCTCGGTAGCTTTTAACTTGCATAGACTATTTTATTCAGAGACACGTAATTTCTTATCTATCCAATCCATCCTCTATTCAGAAAGTCCTGTCAACCATTGCCCGAATTTTTCAGTTACAATCCTATCCACTGTCATCTCCATTTCAAGTATTCCAACGGAATATTTAGTATGCAGACGTATCTCGATATATTTGTAGATTTGGTGTGATATATTTCCAGTCCCAAAATACTCAGAGGCAAAACTAAATATGGTGACCGCATCTGTTATTAGTTGTTTAGCAAAGGTAGCGCCCGTTGCTAAAAGAGAACAGCATGCAGAAGCGATAGATGCACTGCCATTATAAAACAGTCACATACACGAAGATATGCTAAAGGCAATGATAAAGTTGTGTAAATATTGTCGATTTATGATGTTATGTTCATTGGTTGTTTAGTCGTTGGCTTGTTATAGTTAGCTGCTGTATTTTAAATAACCATTGTGTGGAACTCTAACTATTCCTGATTCCAATGTAAATAATGTTATGTGTATGTGTATGTGTTATGTTTATGATATTTTTCTTTGCCCTGGATTAGAACTTGAGGTATTGTATTTCAAATGGAATATTGAAATTTGTAGAAGTGCTTGCTTACTGTTTTCAAAGTATTTTTAGACAAACTTAGGCCCGCCTGCACTACCAATCTAAAACGCGTTTAGCGTCAAGGTTACGTCGCACAAATAAGCTAAATGTAAGTGCAAGCAAATATTATACATCATCATCAGCCTACGGTCGTCCACTTCTGGACTGAGGCCTCTCCCAAGGCACGCGACATAAATATTATACATAATTTCAGTAAAATCTATAATATTTGTAACTATTCAATCATTTTATATTTTATATTCAGTTCATAGAAATCTAGTTCTAATCTAGCAGATGGTAGTAAATTGTGATTAACTTTATGGATATCAATCTAGCTTCGATTCATGAATATCAATGCTAATTGCCTAGGCTAGATTATATTCTCTGTCTTAATAGTGCATGGCTGGCGCAAGACCGACGAAACTGGCAGCGCTTGGAGGAGGTCTTCACCCTAATTTGGGTGCCCAATAAAAATATGAACAATACTTAATTTAAAATTAAAAATGTGTTACTAACGTAAACCTCATAACCACAAAATGTTAATTAAGTTACTGGGAATAAATGGCTTTATTTATTTATTTATTTTTAATAGTGTTTGTTTTTAATCATTTTGGCAAGTATCGAGGAATTAGTCGAGACTTTTTTTATTTCTTATAAATAACTTTATTAAAACTGAAAATTAGTGAAAAAAACACGAAACCATGACCAACTAACATTTTTTTTATGATTCGTGTATTAGGCGGTTAGAGGGAATATTTATGATTTACGTACTTGTTGTTATAAAAACAAATCTACAAAAATCTCAAATTCCATCAACATTTTACCGTGATTAAAATTTGACGTCGTCTTTAAGAGAATAGACGAAGATGATTAAATCGTTAGTTACTATTGTAATTAATGCACAATTAGTTGAAGTGGCGTGGTTAACAATAAAAGAGGTTTTATTAACATAAAAGAGGTTTTAAACCGAGGAGCGTGAGAGATTCCTGTTGTTGGTTATATCATAGTTTATTTAGTAGGGCTTTAGGTCGTTGAACTATGTCTTATAACCGATGTAACAAGTAAGTAATTTTATTGTTGTAGGTTTTACGTGTTTTATTCGGTATATTTATTTAGTTACTTGCTAAGGATTCCTAGTAAACAAAATAAACAATACCTACTAACTGTAGAAATAAAATCAAAGAAATAAATGACCTGCAGTGTGCTTAATTTTTTAATACGTGCAAGGAAAAGAAGGAATGCAGTAGAAATAGTAAAAACATCATCTTTATTTAAGTATCATACTAAGTATGAATGAATGGATATGAATTATATAAACTTAATAAGGTTCGCGTTGTTTCTAATTTAAAACGACTACCATTTCCGAAAAGTCATTAAATTTCAAAATAACCCAATAATTACTAACAAAAGCGTATAAAATCTGTGAAAAAGAAGCGCCGAGTAAATTGTACATTTGAAGCGTAAAATCAAAGGGAAAATTAAAGGGAAAGTGCGAAACAAAACCTTGACAATGACCGAAATGGCTGAGCTGAGATTTCTCACTTGTCTATTACAAGTCACAACTCTGTTAAACCTTGGAATGTTCCACTTGAATCTTATGTTTCACACGACTTCATATTCAAGAACTTGGATGTCTTCTTATCGAATGAAAGTGGCCAACACTGGTGTCGAGAGTTTATCAAGCCGACTTAAAGGCCTCTGACATGGCTTAACGACTGCCGTACTAGACAAACAGCCGGGACCTACAATTTAACGTGTTATCGAATACCCAAAATGGAATGCCACTTTTCGGTCACCCATCCAAGGACTGACCGCGTCAAAAAAAAAGAAGAAAAAAAGAAAACATAGATAGAAGAAAACATAACAGCAACAACAAAACATAGATAGATAGAAGAAGAAGGAAATATAAAAAGTAGGAAAATAAAAAGAAAATATAGATTTTAGATAGTGCTTCGCGACAATTGTTAAACGTTGTTTCTGCTCATGTTTAACACACTTAAGATCGACTCTTAAATGCGATTAAATTGAAATTATTTATTACATTTATAGTCTGAGGTGTTGTACCAAAATCCATAATAATCTTTAAAAAAATTTGAGTGAGAAGGAATTATCTTTTTGTATTCACTTAAACGTTTAAAATTTACTTATGACATCTTATTATATTAAAGATACGGTTGCATAGTCATATAACGCAGTAGACACCGTAGCTTTTGCACTCGCAAAAAATCAAACGTTAATGACACTACCAGTAGAGCCATATAATAAAGACAGCAGAAACAAACGAAAACTTTCGCACTATTCAACCCGGCATCCATTCATTAGCATAACAAGTTAGTCATTAAAAAGTATTTCTTCTTGTAATCTCACCGATTAAATCATTCTAAGCCCTTGGGGGTCAATCGGTATAAGCCGAGTTCACTTTCATTCATGATTAATGTACGCTACATTGAATTAGCGGTGCTTTAGTAGCTTTGTACCGCGGGTCTGTTTACAAGATTTATTGATTATGATTATTTTGACTGAAACCTATGAATATTATCTGAGTTTTTTTTATGTCTAAAATAACGGAAGTCAACAGCCTAACGTTTTTGCTTGTTGTATTCTTTTATTCAAAATTTCCTATCTAAACTATATGGTTTTGTAGTATACATAGGTCTTGTGTATTAAAATTTGTTTATACTAAATGAATTTCGAACTATCAAATAAGTTGAAATGTAACAAACTGACTAACAAAGACTCTCTAATTTATTATCCATACTAATATTATAAAGCTGAAGAGTTTGTTTGTTCGTTTGTATGTTTGTTTGTTTGAACGCGCTCATCTCAGGAACTACTGGTCCGAATTGAAAAATGCCTTTTGTGTTGAAGAGACCATTTATCGAGGAAGGCTTTAGGCTATATAACATCACACTGTAACTAATAGGAGCGAAGAAACAACGGACAATGTGGAAAAAACGGGGAAAATTATTCATCTTTGAGGGTTTTCCGTTACGTGCGCTGCGAAAATGGTTCAGAAAGTCGTGGGTAACAGCTATAATTTATAAAGCTGAAGAGGTTGTTTGTAAAAATAAATATGAAACCTAAAAAAACTATTCCACGCGGACGAAGTCGCGAGCACAGCTAGTTATTCTTAAAGCTTTAGGCTATGATATGATGTGATGGATTATGTGTCTTCTAATGGTTACGAATTGTACGAAATTAAATTACTTTCGTTACATATAAATGATAATTATGTGCTTATCTTTTATAACTTTCAATTTGCTAAGAAAAGTTATCCCATATTGCGCATCGCTTGGTTGTTTTCGAAACATTTCACCGATGTTATGTAATTATTATTGGTTTTACTTAACGATGAACACTTTTTTTTCAGAATTATTTATTAAATTATAATTATTTATTTATTATTATTTAACATACAAGTTTTGGAATAGTTAGTATAATATCCAATCACGACGCTAATTCCAAGTTATTTTCATTTCATTTGTTTCGTGGTTTTTCTTGTTTGGTGTTTGAATTAAATATTATTCTGAAGTAAGTATGTACCTACCTATGTTTCAAGCAATAATTTAAACGTTTTGTTGCAGTTTTAAACTATCTAAAATCTAACAAACATTGTAATGAAATGCATAAGTACTGACCGGTTCTAAACAACATGCAAAGACCCGTTGTCCAACATTCAGTAAGTAGAAGGAAACCAATCCACAATATAATCATAAACACACAACACACAGTCAATAATAGTCTACCAAAGAGGCACTTGTTTGCTGTCTAGAACTTGTCAATATAAACGCCTAGCGTTAGAAAGCAGACCTAGATTTGTGTTTAATGACTACACAAGAGGTGGAGTAGGAAATTTCTTCGCTGATTGACTTTTACCTGGGAACGACGTCTGCTGGTTGAGTTGCTTGAAGATTGCTTTTATTTGGTAAAGTTTCGTACGATATGTAATGTGTGTTAAGTTAACTGTCTCTCCTTCTCCTCTTTAGTTGCATTCTTCATTACTGAGGGTCGTGACTCCTTCTCAGAATCAATTCGTACATAAAATAAAATACGGCCCTTACATGTTTTTAATGGAATGAAAGTCCAATAATATTGTATTACTCGGTTCTTAATATGAACGTATTATTTAGGAAAAGGCAGAATATGACACAGACTTAAATTAGATACTCAATTAGGCCTGTCTTCTATTCATAATTTTCTTTTCCGTTTATTCAGATAGGGAAAATGTTCGTTATGATAGATTTTTTAAGAAAAGAAAAAAAATATTTAAAACAACACAGCCCTATGATTCCGCAATAGCAGTTTTTAAAATATTGAAAGTCTTCTAGGAGATCCAGTCAGTGAACCACAAGTATCATTGTTTTGTCATTTGATGATTCATGTCTACTTTCAGATTTTTCCTATTTACCATATTCAACCATTTTGAACAAAACGGCTGACGGCAGAATTAGCATTTCAAACAGGATGTTTGTCATTTGGCAGTCATAATATTAGCTAGTGTTTGTTTTGTTATTTATATACTAATATATTACGTCTCTTTACTACCATTGCAACTTCGGAATTAAAGCTGATTGATGCGATTTTAAATACAATGCATTTTCGAATCAATTCACAATATGTAGGTATTGAAACTTATTGTTTAGTCGTAGGTCATTGCAATTTATGCAAAGTTGAGTGTTTAAAAATTTCAAATTAACTAACTTAATATTTGTAAGATACAGGAAATTTTGTCTTAATGCTTGTGCAGCCCATTTGAAGAATCAATCTTAAGCGTTTAAGATGAATGATGATGATGAATGCATTTAGCCATGAATTGACCTAGTAATAAACTGCTAAATATGTATATAAAAATTCTTTGAGCGTGCGCGAACATAACCTACATTAAAGAAAAGATTTCTACTTTGATGTAGGTAACTATCAAATGGATACAAGCTATAAAACGAAAGTGCATTTTTCACCGCCATGCTATTTTTAGCGTCTCAATTTTGTCATATGTCATGTCTTTGACAACCACAATTACCCTTTCCCTTCAATTAGTCTTATGCAGGTGTGTTGCTATCTCCACTTGTGATCTTATATTACCTAAACAGCTGTTCTTATATTTTATAAACTATGACTTTTATGCGCTTGAAATAAGGTTCAGTTTTGAGTGTTTGTAAGTGTTTATCTTTTCATCTGCTTGAGACGTTTACGTAACCTATGAGTGCACTGTAATGCACATTTGCTGTTGTTTTTTTGTTTAACTGGTGTGTTTCTATTTTAATAGGATGTTAACTGCTACTGCTTGGGTTGAGTCTAGCGGTATTGTTTAATTAATTTGGTTTAGTCTTGTTGGTACATACTAATAATTGATACTAAGTTATCATCATCAAAGTATAATGTAAGAGGTACAACTAGTTACTCGTAGGAAACTTCAGAGATACATATTTTGTTTTTTGTGAGGACATGCAGCGTAGAATCTTTACTTATGTTATTTACGTACGATTGGTATGGTGGGAGTTAGGTTAGATTTTAAATGATAGCAGTATTTTTTGTAAGTAATACGATATAAATATGATGTTTCGAGTATTAACATACTTAATCAATTACTTAACGTTAAAAAGCTGAAGAGTTTGTTTGTTTGTTTGAACACGCTAATCACAGGAACTACTGGTGCGAATTGAAAAGTTATTTTTGTGTTGAATAGACCATTTATCGAGGAAGGCTTTAGGCTTCACGCTGCAACTAATAGGAGCGAAGAAACAATGGAAAATCTGGAATAAACGGGTAAATTATTTATCTTTGAGGGGTTCCGTTGCGTGCGCTGCGAAAACGGTTCAAGTCGTGGGCAACAACTAAATTTAT
The DNA here is from genome assembly GCA_964023185.1 of Macaria liturata. Classification (NCBI taxonomy): domain Eukaryota; kingdom Metazoa; phylum Arthropoda; class Insecta; order Lepidoptera; family Geometridae; genus Macaria; species Macaria liturata. Next base: position 3,962,441 of record OZ026828.1, on the reverse strand, counting down.
AAAGCTGAAGAAGTTGTTTGCACAAACAAATATGATGCCAAAAATAACTTACCACGCGGACGAAGTCGCAGGCACAGCTAGTCTGAAATAAAAGGAAATTATAATACACTTATAAATAAATAATAAACAAATTTTCCGGGATATTGCACAAAGCGCCATCTTACACTCTTCAATAAGTTTTGATTATAGTCATTTAAAAACCATTCCCAAGGAACAGCTTGGTCTTGATATCAGTCTAGGAACACGGATCGAACCTAAGATTAAAATAAACATCTAAGATAAGAAGCTATCTCCGGGATATTCCATAAGATTACACATTACAGACTACCGTTACAAACAAACAGCTTATATCCGTTCTTTATGTGTAGATAATGAGCTTTCCCTCTTTAGTCCATCGAGGAAGTCCTTATTCATAATAACTATTGCATAAAATGACTAAAGTACTTAAAAACATTATGAAATACATTTGTAAGCTAAACGCTATGTAATGGGAGTCTAGACTTGCCTAATGACTATGATAAATTGACATATTTCTGTTTTCTATGCGTTTATATGTTACTTCGTTAATGTGTCTATAAATTATGCCTCTCTCTTGAGTCGTATTCCTCATGACTGAGGGTCGTGACTCCCCCGCAGAATGAATTCGCTAGGGGCGTTTTCTTGGGCAGATACATCGTGATCATGAATTATGTAAACGATATGAGATATGAGTAATTTATTGGCTCATGAAAATGAGGATGCAATTAACAAAACACACTCTGTTTATACTAAATAGTATATGTAAATATCTTTCTCATATACAACGAACAGCCATATTCAGTTGGTACTGATAATACGATAATGATAAGTTCACAAGAAAATTTATTTTTCTTTTTTCTTCAAAAATAAGTAAGTACTAAATTATTACGTCTGTTATATATGTTTTTCCAATTTTTCCAAAGTAAGTAATAAACTGACAAAAAAGAAGAAGACTGATACTGAAGAAATTCAAATTTTGTCCACCACGCTTTATCTTCCAACTTTATAAACACGTTAATCCCACTCACAAATGTTTGCCTTTAATTAACTTGTTCTTGCCTTACCTAAGTCATAGCGTTCCAGTCAACAGTCCTAACAAGCTAGTTTCACACGAGCTTGGTTCTTTAAGTTAGACGCCAAGATACGTTGGAGATAATTTTACACTTAGCTTTATGTTTTTGCAATTTATGATATGACTAGAAAACCTGCTCTATCGTTGTCTATTGCGGCTATAAGTAACTAAAGCAGTTCGATTCCAGTAAAGGAATTCTCGTCATTCGACGATCTAGAAGTAAAATTTATCTCCTTTGTAAAATCTGATACGTTATGATTGGTTCGCTCGGCGGTGAAGGAAAACATCGTGAAGAAATCCGAGGAGATGTTAATTCTTAATATCCACATTGTTTATTATTATTTATTAGTGTATTAAGTATCTGAGTTTGTATTGTGTTCTTTCACTTATTTATTTATTTTACGTATTTTTGTACACCTCTTATTTATTTCTAAATCCTGTCCATCCAAAGGTTGTCTGGAAGAAATCGCCTAAGGCGATAAGGCCGCCCAATATGCATTAAATTAGTTTTTAAATTTCTTTCATTATGTAATTTCTTTGGTGTGCATTAAAGACATATCTTATCTTATTTAGGCTTGGAAGGAGGTCGATACGAATGACAAAATGTGGGCAAAAGCGCAGTAGAAGAATAGCTAAACCTAACTCATATACAAAACAACCAGTGCATGAGTACCACTCCTAACCGTTAAAGTCCAGTTTCATTGTTGACAAGTTTACGTGTGTCTTGTCAAATATCACAGGTTTAATTGGCGGGTGTTTACAACTAACGGCACTTGTAATGTCATGTTTGATTACTTGGTAACGTAGACCATGTAAACTAGAGATATCTAAGTATCGTACTTGTTTACAAAAAAACTTTAAATAAAATTAATACGTTAAATATTAGGTACAAGTAAGAAACCTAAAAAAGGTCCCCTACAACGTAGGGGGATTAATATCTGTGGAGGAAATAATAAAATAAAAAACAAGTATCGTCCTATCGTTGGTAAAGAATCAAACAACAGACATGTCAAAATGTACCAATCACTGAATTATCTCTCTGGCTATTGAGAGGATTTATCTAATACTAGCGGATGTTAGTATTAAGACAAATCACAACGTCTATATATTTTAAGATACTAAAAATCGTGGTGACGTGAAAGAGAAGCAAATATACCAACAAACACAAAAAAAATACAAAAAACATTACAAAAAAAAGTACCAAAATGCATTTAAATTTTTTTGGTCAGATATTTTTAACGTGGGATATCTGCGTTTGACTATTATATAGCCCCCATGATAATAATTATCATTACTGTAGCCTACGGTGTAATACGCTTATCTACAAGGATTTATTATTCATAGAAAATATTGGTGCTTTTAATTTAAAGAGGTGCCTAGTGAGAATAATGTCGCTGGTTTGATTGCTTGTGAACGAGTGTGTGTGGTTGGGCGTTTGCTAGTTTATTGTAGTTAGCAGTTTTGGTTAGTAAGTGGATAGTTGAAAAGAATAGTTGAAAGCTTCGACAGGGTTTTATAGCGGTTTGAATGATACTCGTATAACACGATTTTAGCTTGCTGTTGTTTCTTGGTGCTATACCTAAGTCTATAGAGATGCTTAACAATCGGTCAAAAGTAAACCTAATTTGTGTTTAATCTGAATAAGATATCAATTCTTACTTTTAAAATCTAACATCTCATAATCATAATCAAAATATTCATTTATTCATAAATACGTCATATTTTTTACATATAATGTTCATGTTCATTATACATTCAATAAATATAAATATACATGATCAGTTTAATATTTAAAAATCACATTACTGTAAATTATATTAAGAAAAGTAAAAGCAGTATCTGGGTTCAAATGTTTTAAGTATGTCGTACTGTATTTTTTTTTAATTTATGATTATTCTGATACTTTATGTTTTAGAGAAAAAAGCCAGATGACTCAATTGAAAATAAACATATGATACGAACGTTCGTGACATTAAACAATTTGTTTCGCGATAAATTTAGGTTGTTGCGTGTCGATACGAATAACGCTAACTTTCGGTGATTTTATGTTTAGTCAATTTTATGTTGTAGTAAAGTGCTTTCTGTTAAATGGACGTCGGAAATGATGGAGGCACATGTTATGTCTGATATTTGTATCACTGTGTTATTGTTATAGCGTCTTGTTTTATTAATATTAGCTTCTTTAGTAACTAAATTAATGTTCTCAAGAATCTCACATGGCTATTAAATGGTAAATTTTTCCTTTTTAAATAGTAAATATACTGTTAAAGTGATCCTAGCTTTTATTTTTAATACGTAACAAGAGTATTTTATTTATCGATTTTGGCATAAGTAAGTTACCTATACTTATCTAACTGATAAACAAGCTTTAGGCTTAGTAAAACCAATATGTGTTCTTACTTTTAATGAGCTGTTTGTTTGTCCTATGAAATAAAATATTTATTTATTTATTTAATAATAATCAAAACGGCCGAAGCCAATTACATTAATTATTTACAAGAAAACAATAGGTACTTAAAAAAATAGTACTAGCTATTCCTGTGGTTGTACATTAATTGCAGCATCTAGCGGTCTCCTTGTAACAGAATATTTGTGTGGTCACAGACTGGTTCGGCCAGTCAGGTGCTTCTGAGAAGCGTGGGCTTGTCTGTTTGTTTATCCACTCTATAGATTTATGGATGGATTTGTATAAAGGGTTATTGGTAACTAACGCATTTGCCTTAAATATGGAGATGTTAAATTAATGCTTTGTCAGAAGCTCTTTAGGCACTGTTTGAAAAAAACACCTTAACCTGTACATTTCATAAAAGCTTTTAAATTCCGCTTTCAAACCTCTGACACCAGAGATGGCCACTATTTAAACAGCTAAATAACACATTTTAAAGGAGGCTTTTATTACATCAAAAGAAAACAACTTTTGTACTACGCCTTTGGCATTCAAGAATGAAAATCAGCTTTTCCATACAAAATGTCCTCCATCCCCTGACAACATGTATGGAGAACTGTTTTTTTCTATTTTTATTTAAAATTCATATGATAAACATTGTTAGTTGCATTTGCACTAGATGCACGCATAAAACGTTATGCGTTAATTACCAGCAACTCTGTTTCATCATCATCATCATCAGCCCGTGACCACCCACTGCTGAGTATAGGCCTCCTCTCCAACTTGCCACACAGTACCCACACAGTCCGTCGGTCCCAACGGAAGACCAGCGCTGGATGCTTGCAACCAGCTGAGTTGGGGCCGGGTTGGGACAAGAAACTTCTTATGTAGGTACTCATATTATTTATTTTGTGTCTATTTTTTTAATAACTAGAACTGGTTTGCGCTTGGCCATAATTTGCCTGATAGCAAGCAAAGGCTATGGCCTAAGATGGAGCGTGCTTACCCGATAAGAACCGATTCACTCTCGCTTAGAAGTTCACTGGATTATAGTGCGTGGGGAACAGGGAGTCAGGCAGGGAGTTCCATGTTTCATGTTACAAAACTTAAATGTATTTTATTTTTCTTATTCAGTACGGTCTTCAGCCTGTTTATGTTTGTTCCAGCTCCTATCAACGTGCTTAGAAATTTCATATAACCTTGTATAGTTCATAGGAACTTATGGAAGAATCTAGTTAGACGTGATGATGGCTTTAGTAAATGCTTGTAGTGATGTGTTAGATTAGATTGTGTAGTTATTGTTTTGACTGCAGTTGATTTATTGTAAAGATGTAAGAAAATGAAATAAAATAGTGAGTGGGAGATTATATTGTTTAGTTGGGATTGTGACTATGTTTGATTTATATAGAAGATGAACGTAAAAAATACGTCAGATAGGCAGGATTTGAAGGAAAGATTTATGATTTTTATAACAACTGCTTACTCCAAAAGTGAAATCATGACTTAAACACATTTAAAGATAAAAGAATAAGAAATGTAGTAGCGAGACTTTTAAACAAATAAGAGTTAGATTAGATTGTGTAGTTATTGTTTTGACTGCAGTTGATTTATTGTAAAGATGTAAGAAAATGAAATAAAATAGTGAGTTCCGGAGATTATATTGTTTAGTTGGGATTGTGACTATGTTTGATTTATATAGAAAATGAACGTAAAATATACGTCTGATAGGCAGGATTTGAAGGAAAGATTTATGATTCTTATTAATACTGTTTATTCCAAAAGTGAAATCATGACTTAAACACATTTAAAGATAAAATAATAAGAAATGTAGTAGCGAGACTTTTAAACAAATAAGTACATACTTAAATGAAACTCTGGAGAAATATGTGTGTTTTTCCGCTGCGGCTGCTCCTTAACCGCCTTCAAACAAAAAACTTGATGGTTTTTTAGGTGTTTTATTTACAATGGATTTCCGAAAAGTAACGCCAGATTCAATATCTTAACAAATAAGTAATCGTGATTTCAGCTTTTCTACCAAAGTATCAAATTTACGAACTTCTTAAACTTTAGAACGTATTTACTTAGGTACTTACATAACAAATTCCCATTAAAATTCATAGCAAATGTGTTAAATATATTTGTTAGATTCAATGTCGATTGCAACCAGTATCGGATGCCATAATGAGTTGATCCAAGTGTCAGCATTCCTGCTATAATTGTAGATCAGATTCGCCATCTTGCAATTAAAAACTAGTTCCACGGGAAAGCATGGGAAATGTTACGGGAAACTGGGAAAAGTGGCCTTATTAATACATTTATCGATGATTTTTATTGATGTATTACATGTTTTTTGTGTTTAATTGGCGTTTGTAAAATTTACTTTTAATACTGAATTCATTTTGTCCCAACTTTCTTCAAAATTGAGCTTGCCGTATGAATACCTATATATATAAAAGTTACATGAAACCATCGCATACTGACTTAGAAACATTATATTGATATAAAATTAAGTACATATAAAGATTACTTTAAGTGGAATACAGTTTCAACTAAGAACTAAGCAAAAATCATCATCGTCATCAGCCTGTTATCGCCCACTGATGAGCATAGGCCTCACTTCTTGTACGCCACTCATCCCGGAATCTTATATCAAGAGCAAATTAGTAGGAGGGTTAAAGAATAAAGTAAATATCAACCAATTTAAGCTGCCATCATACTTCGTTTAATTGAAAAAATAGTCCTGTCAATATTTTAAATCTTGTCATTATTCAGGAAAACCGCAAACCTTCCTCGCCTTGATTTTTGTCGTTTCCGAACTTTATTTCATTGTACGCGTCACTTCGATAATTAAAAAAATATACAGGTTATTAATAAATTGCAGTCATTTTTTATGCTCAACTAAGTATATTCAAAATACTTAAAGCTAAGCAAAGGTTTAGAGCTGCAAATGAAATGTTCAATATTCTGATGTTTGACATTACATACAGCGCTGCTTGAAACTTACAACAAAACAAACATATAAACTTATTTTGGTGCTTTTTAAAAATGAGATTTTTGTTACAAAATAGGTAATTTATATACAATAATAAAATATAAAAATAAGGGAAGAAATACTAAACATACTACTTCTAACTACTACAAAAAAGGGGCACTTAGAAAATCTTTAGACAAGCCTAAAGAATATAATCTAAGTGCTCCAGCCCATTACCAGAGTACAGCGTGCCCAGCATACTGGCCGCATTACCACGCTGGATGGCAATGCTGATACGTTAAGCCAGAAAAAGGCCAGCATTTTGGTCATGTGTCGCGTCAACCAAGCGCTCCGAGAGGTTTTGGAAAATAGTATGGGCTCCCGGACCACACGGTCCCAAAGTCTCGACTCCAAAAAGCTCAAATATAGTTAATTCCGACTTTACTTAGATTTCACTTTAAATAGGTATTTGTAGTATGAGTTTCATACATTGTTAACCAATATTATAGAAAGAAATTCTACCCAATTTTGCCCGTTTTGCGCCCTCTTCGCTTGAACACCCATTTACTATACTATAGTTTTAAAGAGAAAGGTATACCTACAACTACATAATATATAGTATACCAGCATCAGGCCTATTGTTTCGCCCTGTAACTTGACCTCAGCTTGACCATAAATAGATTCTAAACTTGTTCTCGTATGAATGGTTAGTTTTTTTACTTGTTTCGAGCGTCGAGGCTTTCATTCAGCCAGCTGGGACGGAGAAGCGTTTTAAAATGTTAGTAATGGTTTACACTGGGTTACTATTTTCTAAATTCAAATGTCTTTATTACAATCACATTTTACAATTTAATGCTACCGTACATATGTGCTCCCTGTGCTTATAATCTGGGATACATGCTAAGACTATTAGACTATACTAAATAAAAACATGATCTTTTTGTTTTTGATACATAGGTTTTGACTTTTCTTTACAATATAGCATGATAGTTTTATTTTTTACAAAATTTCACTATTTTGTGGTTTTAGTTATACCTACTTAAAGACCATTACAAGAAGTTAGTATGATAATGCATCGATAGTGGGCAATATAATTTAACATTCAGTAAATAAAAGTAGCCACAATTTCTTTTACTGAATTTTAAATTATGATATTCACTTGGTCAATTTTTTTGGACGATAAGAAATACTCGTTGTATTTTAGCTGCTAAACAGCTCAGTGTGAACAAGCATTTAAGCCACATGTGAGGTCAAAATTAAATCTGTTTGCTTACCTCGTATATAATTTCTAAGCTGTTAATTTTCAATTAAGTTTCGCGGTGGTTATTGTAATTAGCAAGACAATGATTAATGTTTTAAAACACACCTGTTTAAAAGTGAAATTTAAATATTCAATTTAAAGCTTTTTTCACTTTACTGTGTGGGTTAAGTTATACTATAACAATGTATGAAGTCAATCTTTGGATGGGTGACCGCGACAAACTTTTTTTAAACTAAAACAGGATTGCTCTTGACTATAGTTTGCCTGATGGTAAGCAATAGCTATGGTTTAAGATAGATCGGGATTATCCAATATAAACGTTATAAAAAGAGCCATTTTATGAGAAGTACAGTTTTATAAACCGTATCATTTTATAAACTACAGTCATCTATCACTGATGTCATTCACAAATCATTTGTAAACGGTAACTACATAAGAATGCCATATAGTTATGGTTAGCTTTGACAATGCCGGGAATGTACCATTGTTTTAAAATTCCGTTATCATGAGATGGGAAGAATGCACACAATTTTCAAGTTAAGTTATACGATATCGGGATAATTTATTTGACTTATTTATTTATCATAGTATACGTTTGAAATAGTTTGCCATTTGAGAAAATATAATTGACAGTTGTTTTACTATTATTAAAACCTATACAAAACAATCCGGTAAAGTTTAAAGTTCCGAAAAAAAATCATATTACTTGTGGTTATTACGAAAAATCGTATTAAGTATTGGTTCAAAGTTTTTTGGTTTAGGCTGCTTGCTTAGCTAATTTTAGTTTGTCTCACTTATTATACTATAACTGTAACAAGTCATATATATTACACCTCGTTTTTTGACTCCATTAAAAACTGTTTCATGTTTTACATATATAAAACACATCTACATCTCAAATTGATCAAATTCATATTATTTCATTCATTGTTTCACACAAAGGCATTTTTGTAGGCATTTCTAGAATTACATAAGAACTAGGTAAATGTGGTTACTGTATTTTATTAATAAATGATCATGTTTTCTTCCTTCACAGGTAAGCCACAGCAACACACTTGATCGATTCGAGCTCTCAACTGAATTATGATGTAAGTCCTTGTAACCCACATTTTAGGACCACCACTGTTCCTAATACACACACAGACGATTTTCAACCCTAACTTTTCAAAATAAAGTCGATTATAATATTTCGGGTAGGTGTGGTAGTAATAACAAAGTTGCACCTAAATAATTATGCTTTAACAGCCTTAATGTTGTTTATTTCCAGCAAAATGTAGGCTTTGCTAATGTCTACTTACGTCACTTAGAACATGTAGAATGAAAATCACTATTAACTATTCCTACATTTTCTTGTAGTATTTCTCTTAACATAAAACATGTTTAAAATCCTTATTTATTTAAATACACAGTTCCATTGATTGATAATTAGTAACGGAACCTTACAATTTTTGTTTTAGTCAGTTCTTAACGACAATTCCCACAAAATGTGAGATTCCATCTTAAATAGTGCAAGGTTTATACAACTGTGTTTGGCTGTTAAAAGTTTCCAACATTGGTCCGAGGATTTCCAGCAGAACGTACAAAAAAAATCTAGCTGTATTTTTATATCTGATACTAAGAACCATTTTTCTATTAAAATTCTTACTTCGTATCAATTCTAATCTGTGACGATGAAATCACATCTATTTCTAATACTTCATATCTTGAATTTGGCCAAATCAGTTGTATAATATATTCGAGAACTACTTTATCAATTACATAATCGCCTTGATTTTCAAGATCACCTAATCTAATCATGTGAAATTTTGACAAAACTCTCACTCTATCATTTTTTGAAGATACATATATGTCTGTAGTATCATTGTTTTGTACCTATTCAAGGTTGACACACATAACATTCAAGTAACCTGGATACTACTTCTTCGAATCAAACCTTTTCGCAAAAGCCATAACAAAAAAAAAACAAACCTTAGAAGCCGTTTTTAATTAAAGAAGAGTTTCATGAATGTTGGCCAAATCAATCCATCCCTTTCGTACAAATAGAGAAGAAAAGGGAATAAATTGGTTTTGGTCGCCATTTATTATTGTTTTTTAATGTAATTATTATATCGACTGTTTCAAGGAACGCCTTATTGGCGTCTTATATACATTAGCGATCATTTTTTCATTCGTTTAACGGAATTGTCCAGATCTAAAGTATAATATTTGATCACCCGTCATGGAGCAATCAATCAGCTGATCCATTGTTGCCAAACTAGATAATATTTCATTAAGAACCAGAAAATTCTCATCTATACTAATATTATAAAGCTGAAGAGTTTGTTTGTTTGTTTGTTTGAACGCGCTAATCTCAGGAACTACTGGTGCGAATTGAAAAAATCTTTTTGTGTTGAATAGACCATTTATCGAGGAAGGCTTTAGGCTATATAACATCAAGCTGCAACTAATAGGAGCGAAGAAACAATGGAAAATGTAGAAAAAACGGGGAAAATTATTCATCTTTGAGGGCTTCCGTTGCGTGCGCTGCGAAAATGGTTCAAGAAATCAAAAAAATGTGTATGAAAGAATTATTCCTCTTGAAATGATCTAACAAAATGTCCGCAACAGTATATGTCTATCTTTTGAGGTTAACTCACTAGAACCGTTTTTATGGTAATAACTATTCTACGCGGACGAAGTCGCGCGCACCAGCTAGTTACTCATATAACTGTAGTATTCCGTGGTAACAGTACCTGAACTATTCGCAAGTATTTCATCAATACAGTCAATAGTACTAATCAACCGCGGACATCTCCCGGTATTCAACAGCGAAAGTTATTTCGATCTGAATAATTTTCGCGAAGACATTGTTCTCAGCTTGATACTTCTTTAGCAACACCTTATTGTAACTCTAACACACTTCATCAAGTTTAAAATGGACTTTATGACTACGCGTTTAAGGTTTGGTTTAGCTCAGTAAAGAAACAAGGGTAAACGTTAGTTCCCCATTGATAAAATCTTCCGAACGGTATTGGAACTTTCGCATTATTATTTAATAAGGGTTTTTGAACTGTAACAAACTTTCGATTTTAATCGGACCATTTATCGGTTTAAATATGATAATTGTTATTGGTAACCGGTTCAAACAGCCTAAGAGCCGCCATAAAATATCATTTAAAACAGTTTTCTCTTGCGTAAAGTGAGCGTAAGTTTCGATAAAGTTGCGTTGGCACGCTTACTTCCACTTGCTAAAATTTCTCGCATAACTATATCAGGATTGATGACAAAAAACAAATATTTCACTCGAAACTTTCGGACAGGTATGGATCAAATAATTGCAATCGGACACATTTAACATAAATAAATAACTTTCTTTACAAACCAATCTGTACGTGTAGGATCATTTTGGAACTGTTATGATCAATATCTAAATATATAAAACTCAAAGGCGACTGACTGACTGACTGACAGACAGACATGACATGTCGGGCTGAAATATGACATTCAGGTAGATGTAATGACGTAGGCCTTCGCTAGGAAGGATGCAAGTTTTACTTCTTGCCAGCGAAGCCGCGAGCACCCACTCGTCATAAATAAATTTGTAACTAGCTTATAAAACAACCTCGATGAACCAACTCTACTCTACAAACAGGAAAGATTAACTTTATCTATCTAATATCTAACAAAAACTGACCCAGATTCCTAATAAAGATAAGAATTAAGGCAATCTAAACATTATTCGGAAAGCAATAAAGAATTACTGAGATTGGCGTTAGTAGCACAAGTTTGTCGCATTCATGAACTGGCATATTTAAGATATTACGTGTAGATTTCTTTTAATACATGGTATCCCATTCCTGGTTCAAGAATTACTCTAATGAAAGTCAACATGCCAACGCCTGAAAACCTCTGGCCTTCCTCTCTCTCTCTCACTTTAAGTCGTATTTGAGTGTTGTGACCCCCGCAGAATTAATTCGTTAGGGGAGTTCTCTTGTGCAGATACATCTTGGTGGGCGCCCAGGTCCTTCCACGGAAGACACATGTCCTCGGATAGTGTGGTCCTCAAACATGTCGGTTTTGTCGATCTTCAGCCTAGAATAAACCGATATCTTTTAGGCAAGCGTGCTAGATCGTGATTTTTAAAGTTATTTAACATCAGACAATTTGTATTTAAGCATGAGCCTATCAAATACTAAAAAAATGGGTTAAAACCTAATCTTTTTTTTAACTAAAACGGGTTTGCACTTGACCATTGTTTGCCTGATGGTAAGCAAAGGATATGGCCCAAGCTGGTTCTTCTGAATGTTTGTAAACTTATCTAGTCTATTACTAATCTACTTCGTGGTTTATGTCGGTTCTAATACCAGACAGAAAACGATTGTTCTTTGCCATTCGATTGTAATTTATTGTAATCAAAGTTCAAACAATGGAGTTGAACTTGAAAGTTTGATTAATAGCTTCATTATTTCCGTTATGTTCTACTATGGTTAATGAAATATTAATTACTTTCTGAATCTATTAATAAAAAGTGAATAGCCTCATCTTCTGTGCTTTGTTTTATAAATTTTGTGGTTTTATTTTTTCTTATTATCAGAAAATAACACGAAATGTGATAAGGAGACCCTATATATTCTGTTTCTTCTCCGCCGCGAACCTTAAATCTTCATTTCGGAGTTCAGAACTTCCCGCAGAATAACATTTTGAGGAGATACATAGATAGATAAATAATTCTTTATTGTCACACACATATAAAATAAAAATAATAAAATTACATACAGAAACTACTCTAGTGCCACAAGTGGCGACCTTATTGCTAAAAGCAATCTTTTCCAGGCAACCATTGGATGGAGTGGAATAAATAAAGGATTATAAAGGACGCGGTGTACACCAAAAATATCTTCTATTTCCCTTGGGAAGATCTCTTGAGTAGATAGTCAGTAATATTACTTTTAAATATTTTTTTTACACTCAAATTCTATCACAAAAACCTACATTACCTCATCGATTCCAAATAATACAAACAGAAGTTTCCACAAGGAAATTCGATAACGCCTTGCAAGGTTTCTGTAAGATTTATTAACTTACAAATTTATTGTCCTAACCTTAGCTTTATCTTTGTTTATCGTGACTTACGATATACTACTGGGCACTAGAGTGTTTACTTTGGCGGTCTATATAAGGATGCCGTTTTACGACCGATTGTAAATATTGTATGTTTGAACGTTATAAAGCTCTTCCTTGGTTTATTGTTTACTATTTTGCTCACATGACCTAATTTTTAACCGGTCTAAAAAGTTGCCTTTCTGAATTATTTCTGCGGGAGAGTTTTGATCCTCAGTAAGGAGGAATTCGAATCGATGAGGAGGAAAAAGTAAAACTAGGGAAACATTTAAAGATAAACTAAACTAACTTCTATCTGGAAATTAAAACTGTATGTTTTAACAAAAAATCCCTAGAAACCCCTGCAACTTCGCAGAGTAGCTAGTAGCATTCGTACAATATTTGTTATACGTCTTTTGGAATTCGTGAAACATATATTTCTTCTCCATACATTTATTTTGTGTGTGGAGATGAATTTCACAGCCAGCCCCAACGGTGATTGCTTCCAGTAATCAGCATTATGCTGAGTTGGGGCAGAATTATTTATTTAATTATTGTATATGTGTGTATATATATTTGCTAAATGTCTGTAATTCTGTCTCAATAAATGTTTTTCTATTTCTATTTATTTTTTTATTACGAAAAGCTTTTTTTTCGCGGATATTGAAAAGTATGTGATCGAGAAGATGTGCAGAAGTTTATTTAATTACTTAGGTTGTTATTAAGGAAGTGTATAAGTACATACTTTTAGATAAATATACTATGTATACGATAAAAAAAAATACTTTCCTTATAAGGCTTTCTGCTGTAATTCATGTAGTAGTCTACCTTTTTTTACCGTAAACCTTAATTTGTAACCTACTTTGCTACCACGTAGTGACCTATATTCTTATCTACCTTCTATTCTAAGTTAACTGTAGTAACTTAGCAAAGTAAGTAAGTTTAAGTTAAGTTACACGTTCTCACGATCGTTTGTGGAATTGACTTTTGATTGGACTCAATTTGATACGGTTTGTTTTTGTGAGAGAGTATTTATTTATAGAATCAAGTTCAGAGTTTATCGAAGTTTTAGGATTTTTTGTAATGTAATCTTTGCAATAATCTGGTTTTGCTTAATCGCATTTTCAGAGCGTTATGTAATAAAAAATAAATAGTGATTGATTTGGAACGGTAAATTTATAAATGCAATATTTAGTTTTCATCAGTTAGTATTTTGGGTTTCTTTGGTAAGTTTTATCTTATTTATATTGCTAAGAATGCAAATATGTAGTATTTATTACTTTAAACATAGACCTACATACATTCATTTTATTAACTTTATTTATTTTACAAAAAATAAATAATTAAAATAAATAAATAAATAATAAATAAATATTCCAGGACATTGCACACAGCGCCATCTAGCCCCACACTAAGCAAACGCTTGTGTCGTGGGTACTAGATAACGGATATAATACTTATATACTTTTCTTTTGTAAATACATACTTATTATACATAGAAACGACCAGACTCAACACAAGTAATTATATTTTTTTTATAGTACATAAATACTTGTGTCATGCGGGAATCGAATCCGCGACCTCTAGATTAGAAGGCAGAGCCACTACCAACTAAGCTAACAGGCCAGTCAAATTAAGTACTACATCAGCCGATTTTATCCGAATAAGGCTGTAAGGTGTGTGTGTGTATAAATAATAATGGAATAACAAGATTTGTTCAAGAAAATGTTGTAACAAAATCTTGACCCTTTAACTGTATTCCGACACACAATTAACTAACTTATTCCTTTGTTTTTCACCACTCATTAACAACTTGTTAACATAAGTACAAAACTTTACGCGTTGTAATTAACATAATTATGTGAAAAATACTATTTACTACTAACCTGAGTAGGTTATGTTTTCTTTTACATATAGGATACTTGATCAAATCTTTTGTTTTAGATCAAAACCAGCTTAAATTGTAGATTTAATTTAATTTAGGGACATATTCTGTTCTGTGTTCTGTATATTATAGCTAATAAATAAAATAAAATCTCACCCAATGAATCATTGATTGCGGTCTTATGATTTGACATGATCATCTAGAAGAAAACTATAGATGGACAAATTCGTTTTCGACAATTTTTTTTTTTTGTTACTTCATAAAATATATTATTCAACTAGGTAAACTATGCCAGGTAATTTGCTACTAGCCTTATAAGGTTTTACATTTTTTAAATCAACAGTATTTCAAATGGTAGGAAAAAACAAATGTTCAAGTTACATAAGATACAGGTAGCAAGTAATTGTAAACCTGATAGTGTGGTCACCAAAATTGGTGATAACTGATAACAGCTTGGCGGCAAAAGTTATAAGAGGATAGCGTTTATTAGAAAGCATTCAAGATTTTAATCGACTTCAAAACAAAGATAGAATAAAAGAAATATTTTGATTCGGTTGTAGACGAGCAAAACCCTTTTTTTGAAGGAATTAAGTAATGCAGCTGTAGGGAGACCTTAAGTTTTGGATCTATAGTTAATAGGTATCTTCTAGATAAGATATTGAATCAGGCGTTACTTTGCGGAAATCCATTGTAAATGAAACTCTGGAGAAATATTAGTGTTTTTCCGCTGCAACTGCTGCTTAACCGACTTTAAAACAACAAACTTGGTGGTTGCTCCATATACCACCGCCACACCTCTCCTCCTAACCAAAATAGCCTCCGTGGCTCTTAAGATCTTACCAACACCGCACCTTGTGTCTTCAAATTTTGTAGTTCTCCTTCGGCAAGATATTCTGTTCAACACGTGTTTCGCCTCTTCACGAGGCATCCTCAGAACGTTTGACTCCACGAACGTCGGTCCGAAAGAAAGACACGCTTACCTAGAAGGTATTTCCTTTCAAAAAACCAGCACGCTCCCACAAATCAAAAAAGCGGCCCGGCCAAAAGAGCACAGCCGGGCCTTGCATGGTTGTAGTCGTGAGTCGCAAAAGAAAATGCCGACCAAAGGAAACCCACCTCTAGTAAATTCCCTGGGGTTAGTATGCCCCGGAGCCCTGCTCCTCTAAAGAGATTAATCTCGATGAGACCCTACCAGCTCCCCTCGGGGACTGGCAGACGATCACGTGATGATGATGATAGAAGGTATTTTCTTGGTAAGCGTGTTACACCCTAGGTTGCAATGTTTAACATCGGGCTAAAAAACTAATCTCCGCTAGTAACTGCAATGTGCTAGTCACTAAACATTGATTTCTCTATTTTCTCTTTTCTCTATTCTCTAATTTTACTGAAAAGATCTGCTACTTAAGCAGGTATTTTTTTAAACTATTTGATACAATTCCTACTGGCAAAGTTTCACAAATCGTTTTAGCTTTGGACCATAAAATGTATCTCCTAATAAGGTTATCTAGATTTTACAAGTTGCTACTTTGTCCTCAGTATGGCCTACCGCACCCATTTAGAGTTAGCACAACTACTAAGATTAGATACAATTCAGATGATAAAATCATTATTATCATTTATTTAGAAAAGGGAAGATGGTTGGCCACCTTATACGACATGACGAATTTATGAAAAACATCATTGAGGGAAATCATCAGAAAAAACATCATTGGAAGCCTGAAGAAGAAGAGAAAGGCCGAGAAGGCCATACATAGACCAAGTAAAAGAAAAGGCGGGTGTCATGTCGTATAAGGAGGGCAAGGAATTGGCAAAAGATCGGGAAGGCAAGCGTATGCTCCACAGACAAGGGCCTTGCCCTTAAATTTGTGATGATGATGATCATTTATCAAGAAGACAGATTTTTTTAATGTCAACAAAATAGACTAGGTATAGTTTGTTTACAGACGACCTGATCATAAACATCACTATTAAGTACAAACAATTTCAAACATGTCTGTATAGTTATCATTTGAAAGCCTCAGGATGAAACCGATTCAGAAACCGTTTCCATACTGCTAAACTTAAATAAAAATCATAACAAAACAAACTCAAACATTATTATTACATTATTCAAAAATAAAACTTAGATTTTAAATAAATAAAATCATATTATGAATCACACAACAATTCACTGTAGCACTGCTCAGGGCGCTGTTTGTTCCACAAATATTGCTCATAATTCTTAGAAAGAAAACCGAATCGCTACAACTCATAGCTGGGGTCTACGAATAATAGATACAATGGAATTGTACTAGAACTTCTTACAAATATCGTGGAGAAAATGCTTTCACATTTCACCTTTCTTCCACACACCACTCGAACGAAGCTTGCTCGGGATTGGTTATCTCTCTCTTGAATCGTATTTCCTCATGACTGAGGGTCGTGACTCCCCCGCAGAATTAATTCGTTAGGGGAGTTCTCTTGGGCAGATACATCGTGGTGGGCGTCCAGGTCCTTTTTTTTTACTTTAACGGCACTTGCACTTGGCCATAGTTTACCTGATAGCAAGCAAAGGCTATGGCCTAAGACGGAGCGTGCTTACCCGATAAGAACCGATTCACTCTCGCTTTGAAGATCGCTGGATTATAGTGCGTGGGGAACAGATAATAGTTCCTTCCACGGAACACACATGTCCTCGGATATTGTGTAGTCGTGATTGGTTACAATAGCCAAATGCTGCTGAATGCTTAATCGCAGCTATTCACCCTTTAGTTTAATGGTTTTTATTTTGTTTCATTTCCCAGTAAATGTATTTAATATTCTTATTCTTTTATTAGCTCACCGACTCAACCACTACGGCTGCGGTCAACCATGTCGTGGTTTTTACAGATAGTTACGTTTCTACAATAACAATTATTCGTAGGCTGGGGTCTAAAAGGTATATTTGACCTGCGCCATGTTTGGTATCGAGAAAGTGGTTAACGACGCATTGTGGCTTTCTTGTAAAACATGGTAGCTTTGCCCTTATGTAGGGACATTATTGAAACCATGATAGTAATATGGGCCTATGACATGTCTAGGTCAGTACTCGAGGCGATTTACGACTTTACCTAGTAAATAAACTTGTTAATGACTTTGTAGTTTAAGGGAGCGCAAATCGTTGTAAATGGTTTTGGATAAAGTTAGGTAATACATACAAATATCAAATAACGGAATATAGTAATTCATATTTGTTTCTATGGTATCTGACTGTCAAAAAAATCCTTGTCTGTTTTATTGGTTTGATAAAGGTATTAAATGTGAACAAATGAAAAACCTTGCAAATCTTAGTTGCCAAACAACAGTGTTAGTCACTTAAATATTACAAATAATATTAAAACTAGAAAAGGGAAAAAACTTGCTTGATTTTAGTAGGAATATAGTATAGTTTTCTTAACAACAAAGAAACCATGAAGTATTTAATTTTATTATTGTGATAGATCACGGAAAATCTATATAAATGCACAGTCGCGATAAGTAATCGAAAGCATATCAATTGATCGATCATTTCCCATATCTATTTCCCCGCACTAGTATGCGATTCATCATTCGATTTTCTTCACTCGAGTCGATTTATTTCTTTCGTTCTCACTCGTATAGCTTTCTTTTTAAATATGTTTATGATTTACCGACGGTTTTGCGTAGGTTTTTACAATGTAGTTGGTGCAACTTATTAAGTTTTTACAAGCTTTTACTTCGTGTAACTTAACTGGCATGTTCTTGAAGTGAGGTCAAACGGTAATTTCCGTTTTACTTATTCATTACTTAGTTTACTTTCTTGTTTGTCTTATTGGCTATATTTTATTTATATAATAATAAATAATAAATATTTCGGGACATTGCACACAGCGCCATCTAGCCCCACACTAAGCAAACGCTTGTGTCGTGGGTACTAGATAACGGATATAATATCTATATACTTTTCTTTTGTAAATACATACTTATTATACATACAAACAACAAGACTCAACACAAGAAATTATACATTTTTAAAATGCATAAATACTTGTGTCAGGCGGGAATCGAACCCGCAACCCTAAAGCTAACAGGCCAGATATAAAAATCTTTGCTAAAAAACCTATATAGCAAATAGAAATAAGACTAATTTTATTGTACTATGCTGTAATGACTTATACCTAATGTAATTTCATAAAATGTATAATGATCCAAACGTAGTTAAATATTTCTGACATCAGCCCAAAAGAACTCAGCTAAAAAAATACAGAAGAAAAGTGCAATAAATTGACTTTTACTGGCGATTCCATGTTAACAAAGTCATATTATTTCAAAGTGATATTTAAAAGCCTATCGTAAATAATGTCCCTAAGCATAGAAAACCATTCTCACCATAAAACTACTAATCTATCTTTAGCATAAAAACATACACCCATATAATCCCTGTAAAATCATCTCAGTGTGAGCTTATGTTATATAAAAACCGTTTTATGCCAATTTTCTTTCAATTTCGCTTAAGCAAATGTATCTCTATATCAAAGGTTATAAGTTTAAATTTTAAATCAATTATTGTGGGTCGTATAAGATTTTTTTCTCGGTAAGTCGAGACAGATATTATAAAATGTTTATTATGTTTTTACGTTCTTCATGTTATGTAATTCTTATTATTGCAGTATTCGTGGGTTTATTTCTGCCCACTTTTATTGTTTGTATAAGCTTTTCACATTCATTTAAGCCATATTAGGTCTTTGATGTGATTTTTACTGGTTTTGTATGGATTTTCGATGAGATTTGTGTTTGTTTTTTATGCTATAACTTATTTTAAATTTACTTTATTTTGTAAAGTAAACATACGTGTTTCAAATTTTCCCGCAATATGTAGGTCGCACTGTTTGTAGTATATTAAAATGATAAACTGGTACATAAAACATTTTTATTAGTATTATTTTATTTATCGTATAGTCTCCACTTCATAGACTTAGTGTATTTAAATACGCAATAGCATATTAAAATCCTCCTCTTGTCCTCATACTTAAAAAACATAAAATATGTATGTTTTAAAGACTACGTAAACAACATAAGTGATTGCAATAATACCAACCAATTTAAAAACATGGCGTATGTCCAACGGAAATGCACCAAGTATTTAATTCATACAGTTCTGTATCGATCCAACGAACTTGCCAAGGACAACTAGAGCTTTATACAGGGTTATTGATGATCATGATGCTTTTTTTACATGAGATAGGCTCACGCTTGACTACAACTTACCTGATGTTAAGCAACGTTAGAATCTACGATCTAGCGCGCTTGCTTAGAAGAAACCGGTATATGTGTTGTTGTATATTGTAGCCATCTTTTCAAAATCAATTAGTATTTTTTTCTAAACATACGTATAAAACTCAAAGGTGACTGACAGACTGACTGACATAGAGATCTATCAACGCACAGCGCAAGCCACTGGACGGATCGGGCTGAAGTAGACATCAGCTAAGAAAAGATTTTTGGGAGAATGAACTGGGAATGGAATTGAACTTTTAATGGGGTGAAATAGGGGATGCATGTTCTACTTCTTGAGGCGAGCGAAGCCGCGACCACCAATCAATTAGTATTTATGTAAATTAGTGAAACTCAAATGTATACTCAATATTTTTATGTAATAAATGATTTACCAAATATGTAGGTATTGCTTGATGTTTGCATTGAAATTTTAATTAAATAAATTGTTGCACGTATAAACCAAGTAATAAAATTACGTTTGGAAGTAACTATGCCCGTATTTAAAGTATTTTTGTAAACGCTCTTAATGCAAATAAAATTCATAAAAACGTTTTTTTAAGAAGTTTTTATATATTTATAAGTTACCCTGTAAAAGCCACTACAAACTGGCAGTCGGTGTGGAGTTGTGGGATTACTTGTTATTTATTCAACGAGGCAATTTGTTAGGACAAGGTTTTATGTGCTGGCACTACTTTTTTATTTAAGATCGCACTCTTTGGTAGGTTCTTGTTTTACTAGTTCTACTTACTTAAGTACGACCTACTTTATTTCTTAACGAAATGTATATCATTTTACACAAATAATTAATGGTTAAACGAACTTACCTTAAGTGAAGTTCGACCATAATTATACGAGACGAAGTTACATGCTCGAGATTTCTTTATTAACTATGTATATGTTAAGCACTTTAGCATAAACGTGACCAACACGTATCAAAGATCGTAATGCTTGCATACCAAACGCTAATTTACAGTTTGCTAGATCTTTGATTGTGAACAAAATTTACCTAATGATGCTAACAATAGCTTATTTGAGAAAAAAAAATACAGATTGAAGAATAAGTTACAAATATAAATTTGTATTACAAGGGATCAACTTATCACATTTTATAATTAAAATTGACTCTGTGAAAATATTTTGCTGTCATCTGCTCTGCTGTAATGAGGCGCTTATATATTTCGGCGACTATAAATGATTTACATGACCCTATTTGTTATACAATTATAAAGCAAAGTCAGCTGCAACTTGCAGTTGATAATCTATGCCCTTATTGTAGCAGAACTAGCATCAATAATTGATTTCTTAGCAGTTAAAATTGGTTTTACCGGTGGTGGCAAATTTCTATAGTTATTTTTTGGTGAAGTAACACATAAAGCTTTTGCAGGGCAAATTGCCTCTCTATGAGGAAAGAGTCTTGTAAGTTTAGGTATGACCCTATTTGGGACCGATGTCTTAATCAAGACACTAATATGTATGCCTATCCTCAAATCACTTACATTAATATCAGTTAAACATATTGAGGATAGCATCTGCCTGCACCCGCTGTGCAGTTGAAAAATGTGAGTAGGTACAGCTACTATTTGGTCTGAATGCTGATCTTTACTATAATGGGTAGGTAGGTAGGATATCAGATTGGTGGTATACTTTAGGAAGACGATCTGTTTCTGTATGCTTCTTTCATGAATCGTATGATTCAATCATCTTGAGTTTATTTAACTTGTATAAATGTGATTCTGCTTGATCATTAGCCAAAAAATCTAAGATTAAGATTACTTGCATTATAATAAAAATGTATATATATATTATGTTTTCTTACAGCAAAGTCTTAACAGTAACATTATATTGTTTAAACGAGCTTTCAGCTAGTGCCTATTACTATATATGTTATTATATTAATAGCAGCACTAGATAAAAAAGGATTGTCTTTATCTTTATACCTTTGTTAGAAAATATTAAAAATATTAGAGTAAACCGTTGCCCAAACGGAATAAGAGTTCTTATAGATGATAATAATAATGGAATTTCTGGGTTCAAGTAGATTAACTAACCAACCAAAAAGACATGAAAGTAGATAACATGGCTTACTAGGCAAAAATGAAACGATCATTATGCCGTTGGCGAAAATTACGTATAATTAATAAGTTGTAACTTCCAGTCTATTGTGAATGCATCTGTATTATAGGCTACAGGAACTCATTCCTAGCATATGCCCATATTATATTCCATTTTGCCGTGTGGCAAATAAACCAATGTCAGGAACCTAAAATTTTTTGTAAATTTATCAAATATGTATGTAATAGTAAGTAAGTAGTAGTAATCTCAACATTTATGTTTAAATGCTTCGACCTCTTAATATATGAGTCTTATAATACGTCACACAAAAATTAAAGAAGAAATCTCGAGCATGTAACGTCGTCGTAGTATAATAAAGGCTTAACACACATTCAATCTAACTTGCATATTAAGTTAATCAATATTTAAAGCTTGGCTTAAAATAATTTAAAGCTAAAATTTATTTAAATCATATCACACTACTATATCAAAAGCGAAAGTTTGTATGATCTTGAAGTTTTAACAGTAGACCTGGCTTGGTATAAACATTGATTAAACCTTGGATTAACTAATTGGCTACTTTTATCCGGGATTGCATACTTGTTCATAAAAGTCATAAATACAGAGAAATAAATAAGGTACGAGATTTCAGTGTAGTGAATATTGTAGAATGTTGTGCAGTAGAACTGTATGAACACAATATTATATTCGTTTGTGTTTATAGAGCACCTAAAACGGATAAGTCATCAAAAAAAGTATTTTTCAGCTGTTTAGAAAATATTCTTAATTGTACTTGTGTCAAAAAGAAAAAAGTTATTCTTTGTGGCGATTTTAATATCAATGTTCTAGAAGATAATGATACCACGAAAACTCTTGAAAACATTCTGAAAGCCAATAATTTGAAGATATCATTACATGAGCCAACAAGGCCAGCTAGTGGAAAATGTCTCGATAACTTTATGCATAATGTGCGCGGATCTTCATGTGAGGTATTGCAACTGGCTTTATCTGATCATAAAGCACAATATTTTAACTGTCCGGTCAAAAATTTTTTTCCTTTTCGGTATTGGTACTCTTACAGGCGAGACTATAGTTTAGAAAATTTAGATAAATTTAGGGAATGTTTGAGTAACTTATCATTTAAAGAAGTTTATGACAGTTATTGCCCAAATGAAGCTTTTAACTATTTCCATGACATCTTTAAATTGTTGTACGATCTTTGTTTTCCTTTAATAAGACGGAAAAATAATATACATAAAAAGGTTTTGTGGATATCTAAGGGTATAAGGAAATGTTCAATTAAAAAAAGAATGTTGTTATGGAGGTATAGACGGTGCCCAAGTATTGAGAATAGAAATATTTTTAAAAATTACGCTAAACGGTTAAAACATATAATGAATTTAACACAAAAATCTAGGAATAACTATGAAATTCAATCTGCATCCAACAAGTCAAAGGCTACTTGGAATGTAATAAATAAGAATACAAATGTAAACCCTCCTAATGTGGACATACAAAATATAAAATGTAATAATGAAATTCTGACAGATCCCAATGACATTGCGCAAGCTTTTAATGACTTTTACATAAATCAAGTACAATTAAATAATTTAAATAGAAATAAGGCTAAATTGACTCATGTTAATAGATCAAACTCTATGTATATGCCTCATTCTACTCCAAACGAAATTTTAAAAATTGTTATGTCACTAAAAACCACGGAAAGTACGGGATATGACGATATATCAACTAAAGTAATAAAGAATGTCTCACTCATTATATCTCCAGTGTTGAGTCACATTAACAATTTATGCATAGATACTGGTATTTTTCCCCATAAACTGAAATTAACTGTTATTAAGCCAGTATATAAAAAAGAGGATAGGGATAACATTGCCAACTATAGACCTATAGCATTAGTCCCAGTTCTCTCAAAGATATTTGAGAAGTATATCCATTCAAAAATCTATGCGTATTTAGAGAAATATGATATACTAATTGAAGAACAACTTGGTTTCCGGAAAAATAAATCGATAAATATAGCTATATATAACTTCTTACAAAAAATAATACTGGGATGTGAAAAAAAGGAATCAGTTGTAGCTTTGTTTACTGATTTAAAAAAAGCTTTTGATTTTGTGGACCATGGTATTTTATTAAATAAATTAGAATCTTATGGAATCAGAGGTAATATATTAAAACTCATAAAATCATATATTAGTGACAGAATACAGAGAACCCAAATTATACGAATTTGCCCTAAATCAAAAAATTAAAGAAAGTACACTTCTACCGACGAATATGTCAAATGTGGTGTGCCGCAAGGCAGCGTACTGGGACCACTTCTATTTATATTGTATATAAATGATTTGCCTAGTGTTATACACCATCCTATGGTACTATTCGCCGATGACAGTACAGCAATATTTGTAAATAAAAAGAACGAGATTCCGGAACTAGAAATTAACTCAGGTTTAAATAGAATAATCGAATGGTTGACATGCAATAATCTATTAATTAATTTAAGTAAAACAAATATTATGACATTCTATAAATATAAGAAACTGACATCTAAAATACATTATAATGATGTTGACATAGAGAATATTGACATAACTAAATTTTTAGGTCTGTACATAGACAGTGAATTAAAGTGGACGAAACAGGCTGAAGCAATATGCACCAAATTGAGTAGTTTCGCATATGCTTTGTATAGGTTGTCTAAAGTAGCAAATCAACAAGCTGTACTTGTGTCTTACCATGCGTATGTAACATCTACTTTACGATATGGTGTTATATTCTGGGGGAATTGTTCAAAGAGGAATGCTATTTTTATTGCACAGAAAAAATGTCTAAGATCAGTGTGTCATTTGCGGCCAATGGACTCATGTAAACTATACTTTTCCAAACTAAAAATATTGCCATTTCCGTGTCTGTATTTATTTGAGACTGCAATGTTTGTAAAGAAAAATTTGCATATGTATAAACTTGCAAAAAGTAAACGATTGAATACCAAAGTATGTATACCACAACATAAAACCGCTCTTTTTATGAAAAGTATTTTAGGTATGGGACCAAAAATTTATAATCATCTGCCGAAATCAATCCGTCAAATTCATAATTTGTCAACATTTAAAAGGAAATTGTTTAATTTTTTGTTGTCTAAATGTTATTATTCTGTTAAGCTATTTTTCAATGATAAAATTACTAATTTATGACATTCATTAATATTATCTCAATTGACATTTAAGTATTTTTGTTCCAGACATAATTTTTTGCATACCAGTAATGGTTAAGATGTATGATTCCAAATTTTTAGCACTTACACAACATCTGTATTATCAAACTACATCTTGCAAATAAATATATCTTTATCTTTATCTTTATCTTTATTACCTCGTGTAACACTTCGGAATAACACTATATTTAGTAAAGCGTTTTTTCGCAGGATATATGCTGCATAAAACCTAATTAACCTACCTAATTAACTAACCTAGGCCGCATTAGGAGCTCAACACTTAAACAATACAGATACTAGAACTTAGTAATAACATTTAGAACGTGCGCGACGTCGCAGCCAGCCCCAACGGAAGATCAGCGCTGGCTGCCTCCACACAACCAGCATTATGCTGAGTTGGGGCTGTGTTGTGGCAGATTTTATGTTTGTTTGTTTATTATGTTCTTACTTGCGTTTGTTTCTCTGATAAATCTGCCATAATAAATGTTTTCTTTCTCTCTAGAAAAATACATACATCTTACTTACGAAGTAATTGAAAATAAATGTTTACCAATAAACGATAAAGCCTGCTAGCCTGTCGCCTCCATTGCAGCATGTCCTAAAGTTCACACAGTTCCCGCCGAGCTTGCAAAACTAGTAGGGCATGGCAATACACATAGCACGCCTTAGATGAATCTTGTTTGTTAGTGTTAATTGATTTCTGCTGTATGTTTCTAGTTCGAACAGTGATATGATTACATTTAGAGATAATAATCAATTAATTGTCAATGTGATGGACACCTTTGCACTTTTGGGTATTTAAATGACACAGATTTTATTCAAAAATTTCTTATCTCTCTTTATTTTACTTCTCTGTTCTGTGACTGTAATGAAAAGTTGACAATTTGATGTCTGAAAATTACTAAATTACTGTTTGGTACTTAATGAGATTTTAAATCACATATTATTAGCATTTTCACCATTAATAGTCATTCAATTTTCATTTTTTTGAAATGCAGCTAGATTAATGAAACGAACTAAATAAATTTGAATCTGGAAGTAAGTAGATTTTTTGTGATTCAGACTCTGAATTACGGTACACAAAAACAATGTATGCTAACCCTCCTGATATTAAGTAGTAAGTAATGCTTTTAATGTTATAAGTTTATAAGGTCAGGTCAGGTAGGAAGAGTAATAAAATTTGTGACCTTTTATTGACAGTTATTGTTGTTCTGGGGTGGTAAGAAATTGCTGTACTCTTTCTGATGGATGTGGTAATCTTATGTTTCTACTAAATTACTTTGTGCTTAAATTTAACACTAGTATTTATGGAGTACTAATGGATGGCCACGGCTTTACTTGCTTTACATCAATCAAGATAAAAATTACTCTACTTATGCTCTCAAGAGCTTATCATTATTTGTGGTGTCAAAGTGGGTCAAACTTACCATCAAACCGACGTTCCCAATATCCATCATACTTTTTTAAGAATATTAGGATCGAACAAGACCCCAATTGTATAGCCTCTTCTTTAGGAAATCAAATAGATATTTTGTGCCAAGAAACAAAAAAAGTTACTTGATTTTGGACGGAGTAAGACGCTTCACTGAGAGAATGCTGCATGCTACAAGATTACTAAACTTATGCAATGATAATGTTTGTGAATTGCAATGTTATTCATAGTTGCTATCGGAGGATAGGTGAGTTGGTATATAATAATCTTAGAGTATGTATTTTACTTACAGACAAACATATCAGGGATGATTTATGTTTATCACAAATTGTCTCTTCTTGCCTTATTTGTATTTTATACGATTTTTTCTTAAATTTAATAAAAAAAAAAACTATTAATTACAAATGTAGTGACTGCGATAAAAGACATACATATCTCTAAAATCATTAAAACAACACCAAAGACCTGTTAAATCGTGCATAGTAAACAGACTAAGCACAAGTAAAAGGCGGGTCCAGTAAATTAATTCGATTGCGGCGATCAGGGAGCGCCCCAGGACACTATCTAACTGGTGATAACGCCGCTTTCACTTATCACTAGCACTTGTAGTATAGAGATAGTTTGTCGTAATACATAGTGCTGATATGTAATTTTCTGGTGTGAATTTGCACTTGTGGTAATTGGTCAGTATTTTTTATGTAAGCTAGTCTCATTCCATGCAACAACTGGCCTGATGTTTTTTTTTTACATTGAATAAGCCAATGTTTGACTACAGCCTGCCTGATGTTAAGCACCACTGTAGTCTGAGATGTTGCACGTTTGCCTAGAAGAAACCTATTTACTCTGAATTTGAAGACCTCTGGGTTATAATTTTCTGGAAAAAGGGTTCCAGGTAGAGAGTTCCATAATCATGATCAAGCTTCGTTTCGCAATACTAATAATCTTTCTAAAAACAGTCATGTTATTCGTCATAACCCACGACCCAAGCGTTTGCTTAGTGTGGGGCTAGATGGCGCTGTATGCAATGTCCCAGAAAATTTAATTTATTTTATTCAATGGAAAGATATTTAGGGTGAATGATGATAATGCAAGTAAGTATGCCTCAAGAAACAATGTAGGTATTTTTAGCAAGAAATGAGTTGGATAGAATGGAAAGATATTTATAACTTGTATGCATATTGTCTTAATAGCCACAAGGCGCGAGTTAAAGTCAACCCCTTATTAGTGCATGCATTTGTGTACAAAGTTAGGTGAACAGAATTTCCATATCCTGTAAAAAACTTCTCTTTCAATTTTATCCACATTTACGCAAACCTTGTGATGTTAAAGCCTGAACGAGGCATTCTTAAGGCTTCATTGCATACGTTTAGAATTAGTTTGTGGTTACACGCACTGTAGCTACTTCGTGAGGTACATATTTTAGTATTAGCTATAGACGAACGTGGTACTATTTATTAGAAATTGCAGAAAAATCGTTATAAATTCACCCTGCCTTTCAATATATCCGCCACCGATATAAAGTCTATAAGTCTGTTTTACCTAGTGCCCAATAACTGAGACCTATATCTAGAAGTTGAATCACTCAATGGAGAGCCTAATTACACTACAAATATATCCATACATATTTACCCACAGCGCAAACTGATCTCATATAAAAGACGACAAAGAAAAAGAACATATATATCCTTAGCCTACTAAAAATAATAATTTCGGATGGGACGGTGACTGCAAAGAAGCACGTGATAAAATCAAAACGGTAGCCATCTTGTTACACTGCATGGAAGTAATAATAATAACACGTACGTAAAAGAATTCTGTTAGTCTAAACTGCAAGGAAGCAGAAAGCCGTTTTGGTAATGAGTATAAGATTACGTAAATATTATGCATTCTGATACAGTTTGGTTCCGTTTATTTCTGTGAAAGATAAAGTTTTAATGTGTTTTTAATTACTACAGGAGTCGTTTTAGCAAGTTTTCGTATATTGCAACTGAATGAAGTATTCGATAAATTCATGTTAGTATTTTTATTAAATTTATCAACATTTTTATTTAAATTATTTTGCCATTGTGTCTCGCTTGCTACTCTCAAAAAATAGAAGGATTATATTTTAAAATCCATATCCGAATGATTTCTTCCCTCAGCCATCGTTAACTACTTAATAAATAAATGTATCATTCTGATACACCTTCACATTAAACGTACCTATAGTAATATTGCACCGGAAATATGAATCACGCGGAAACGGCGCCGCCGCGCCGCCGGTTCATATGCTGCTACACGAGACGGTTAACAACAAGGTTACTGTTGGTATATATATATGTATATAACATTAGTCAGGTAACAAAAATAAGTAAGTGAGAGTGACCAAATCTAGTGTCGAGAGTTTTAAAGCCACCCCACAGGCCTCTGACATGGCTTAACGACTACCAACCTACAAACAGCCGAGACGTAAAATTTAACGTGTCATCCGACATATTTTAAGTTCAAATTACTTAATCTACTTAAAGCACTTAGACCATCTTAACTAAATATTTTCTAAGTGCTCTTTTATATTATTTTACAGTAGTCAGAAGTAGTGTGTTAAGTATTTCCTTCCATTTCTCTAATGATTATCTATCTAATACATAATATAATAAAGCTAAAGTGAGTCAAAAGTCTGAACAATGAAAATATTTAAAAAAATGTTTGGAGATACCTTAAAATATTATAACAGAACACTTTCTAACAATTTCTAGAAATTTTGTCTGTTGGTCTAAACGCTCGTCACGCAAAAACGTAGGTATGTATGTAAGTAGTATGTGGTCTTAGGAGTGTCATACGCTACTTTTTATCCTGAAATAATGCGAGCAAAGCCGCGGGCGTCCACTAGTTATTAATAAAGGCTCAATTTATCTACTTAAAATACGTACATTAAATTTATACCTACTACAAAATTGTAGTACTTAACCAATTCTCGCTTTCTTCTACCATGAAGAACCTATAAAGCTATCCAATCACAAACCCTGTATAAAATTCAGAGGTCGTTATAGATAATGAATCCAAGATGGATGACCGTATAGTTTTATAGATGTCCATTTAGAAAGCAAGCCGGAAGTTGATAAATGCCGCCATTACAAGAAAGATGCTGACGATCCAATCAATCAAACGTTGCATTATTTAGTGATTATTCAATCAATATGACACTAATTACGTTAATTGACTGGCGATATATGATTGCTACTTATGATTATGCAATTTTATGGAACTTACCAAAAAACCACTCAAACATTTCTTGAAAATAAGACGGTTTCTACGTTGGAATAAAGTTGATTTTTCTTTAAATCTCTATAGGTAGTTTTTTTTACAAATTTACCCGTAAGGTTGTTTATTGTCTTACCATATGATGTTTGTTAATTAACATTATTTTGTTGCAGGTAAATGTCAAACTAATCAACACAACCTAAGGGCCATAAGGGAGCTTTCGTAAGTTTATTTAAGGTCAATTAATATGAACGTTTGAGTAGCGATATGTAAAAGACAACAGAGTTTCCCATCAAAGTATTGAAAGTATAAAATGACCCAAGT
The DNA here is from genome assembly GCA_964023185.1 of Macaria liturata. Classification (NCBI taxonomy): domain Eukaryota; kingdom Metazoa; phylum Arthropoda; class Insecta; order Lepidoptera; family Geometridae; genus Macaria; species Macaria liturata. The sequence continues at coordinate 3,932,230 of OZ026828.1, read as the reverse complement.
GAGCCGGCAGCCTAGTTTTAGAGCTAGTTTCATGCAAATACAGGCATTGTACAAAGTTATATTTTATGCTTTTATTTTTTATAAAAAATTTAGTTTGTGTTTTTAAAGCTTTGATTTATTGTATTAATAGAAATAAATAAAATAAATAGTTTTTCCGGGACATTGCACACAGCGCCATCTAGCCCCACACTAAGCTAACGCTTTTGTCGTGGGTGCTAGATAACAGATATAATACTTATACACTTTTCTTTTGTAAATACATACTTACTATACCTATACATACAAACGAACAGAATCAACACAAGAAACTCCTAACACGTTTTGCATTTACGTTTTCGATCATCGATGTAAAAGGTTTCGCATTCGATACAATCAAGACGTTAATTTTGTACACAAAGAACATTAATTCAATCTAAACATTAGTACAAGATAACTAGCAACAATCTTTAGACATTCACCTTCATCGCGCAGGCGCCGGTGAAGTAATATCTACTTAGATTCAGCTGTTTGAAGCGATTTAGTTCAATTTGACAAGATCTTTGACTTAGAACTTATAATAAAAATATTTGCTTATGTTTACTTCAATCGATTAATATTATCTTCATGTGATGTAGATTTCTATTAATTAACAATACTTCTTATGTGATTTAGATGGTAATATTAATATTATGGTAAAATAAGGGGAATTGAGAGTTTTCATTTAAAAACTTTCCTTGTACTACACTATACTTGATAGTTTTTGAAAATAAATAATTAACAAAAATACAAAAATACATACTTAATACGTTTCGCACAAAACGCCCTAATCAAAGCTATGTTCCCTATAACTACAAAACACTATCAAAACCTAAACATTGCTTAGTCATTATCAGAGACTGTGCCAAATTCTTCAGCTTAGGTATCCAAAGCGTAAAATATTTAGCACAGATACTAAACAATCTAAATACTAAAATACCAAGATTCCATCTAACTAGCTTACAAGTTATATAAAGCCTGGCCTTGAAGACTAAAGCCTTATTCAGATATACAGATTCATTTTGCGTGCGGATAAAATCTGAACTAAAAAGTTCAAACTGAAATATTATCTCGTTTTTCTTCTTCTTATCTAATGAAAGCGGCCTACGCTGGTGTCTAGAGTTTATCAAACCACCCTAAGGGCTTCTAGCCCTAGCTTAACGATTGATGTACGACTAACAGCCGGGACCTACATTTTAACTTGTTAATTTTATGATTTTGTTAACCAATAATAAGTTGTAAAGTGCTGACATAAATCACATTCAAAATTATCTTGTCTCAACTAGCCAAACTATTAAGTAACAGACTATAAAATCGCAATAGATCTAAAATAGGTACCAAGTGCGACTTGTTATATGATTTGAAGAGGAAAAGGTCTTAGGTTATGCAAGAAAGAACAACAAATTGCCAACGCAAAAATAGCATATCTAAATCAAATCTAAGAACTGTTAACTGTGATTATGAAATTGATCTGGTAAAGGTAACCTAGTAATATAATAATTGGTACTTGAAAGAAGTATTGTTGTAAGCCTAGCTACGCCCCGTGGTTTTGCTGTGATTATATGTATATTATATTCATATAATCACAGATATTTTATTAGAACATATTGCCTGGAAGAGATAGCTGTTGCGATAAGATTGTCGCACATTTTTTTATGTTTGATGTATTTTTATGACATCAGTTTTTTTTTTCATATATGTTGCATTATTTATTCATGTGTGTGAGCAAAGAGTTGTTTATTTATTAATAACCTATCAATCAACATTTAAGAAAAATAGATATGTAAGAGACATGAAAATAATAAAACAAGGGAACAATAAAACAGATTATAAACGATTTAATGTTGTAAATAATTTTATCGATATCACAGACTATCAATTTGTTGACATAATTTTTATCTCTGAAACATCGGTAAAGTTGTCATTGTAAGCTTGTACCTACCTCTGCTGAGTATAGGCCTCCTCACCATAACACATCACAATAACTGCCTCATCCAGTTTCTACCAACATGTCTTACAATGTCATATGAAATCTGAAAGTGGTTCACAATGTAGATTTCCAATACATCATCAGAATTCACCGGATCTATAACTAATCTGCCATTTCTCAAATCACGTTTTCCTCATAAGCTTCACAAAGCTTGGAAAGTACATTATTACTTTCCCAACGTGCATTCTCTAATACCTAATTGACCGAGCGAGCGAAGTGAGTGAGATGTTTGTGCTCATATCTATGGACACTTTTTTATTGGAACTTCACACATTCCCCCAGCCTAAACAACATTACTAAGTTTTATTAATTAATGGTAGAAATGTTGTAAAATAAATAATTGGTATAAGTTATGTCATTAAATATATAATAATATAAGTTATGTACAATTGTAATTTCTAATAGACGTGTAAGCTTTTGGTTACAAATAAATTGTTTATCTGTTATAAACTGATTTTAAAACTATGAACTTAAAAAATCGACAAAATTAGTTTGTCATCCGTTCTTATGCATGTCTTAATTTTGTGCTAATTTTCTTCAAATCCATCTCTCAGGGATCTCCAAACACAGACTTAATAGATTTCATCTAGGACTGCGTGCTACATATAAGAATACCACAATGCTTAAGACGGGGTGCTATGTCAAATCGACATTTCATAAAAATCAAATAAAATAAAGTATATAAGATAGAGCTAATTTTTTTTCAGTTTAAGTATATTATTTTGATTCAGTGTTAAGACAATAAAAAACGCCAAAACACGATTACGTATACTTCGCTCGATAGTTTTGTTTTTTGAAAAATAGTTGTTTTGATATATTTTTCACCTTTTTTTCCAAAAGTAGTACAGAAATTTAAATCAAAGGTAATGTTATTATTTAGAGGAGTAGAAAGCCATAAATAGAATATTCTGAATTGCTAATTTTATATGAATTTATTTCGTCAAAAACGTCTGCAAAACTGCTCAAATTGTGCAAAATTGTTTGCGTATGGACGGAGCTATGCGCGCGATGCTCGCCCTTGCTGTCATGTTAATACGGCGTGGAGTTGCATGCGAAAAAGCAACTGTAGGCATTTTTCCAAGCGCAAAGCGTGGCCTTAACTTCAGGCAGGATATAGTCAAACATACCACCCATAGCCGAAAAGCTTGCAATATTTACAATGTAGCGGCCTACTTTTCATGTCAATTTCTCTAGTTTGCGAATGACATTGAGAAACGAGATCTAGTGCATCTTTGGCATTGTATGTGAACATCCGCTTCGCACCTTCCGCGTTATGTACTTTTTATATCCTATTGTATGTTTATAGCTGTAATCTGTAACTCATTGACCTTGATGCTGGTTTCTCGTGAGAGCTTCTTTAATATTGGCGAGATAGGTAGATAGATTAATACTGTATCGGATACACAAATATAAACACAATGCAAAACAAGAGAAATACATTCACAAAAAAAAATTGCGGTAACTATAATACAGTGAAAAACATTCACATTTATTATTAAATTTTAGATGCTGCTTTTGCTATAATTTTGAGTTAGATATTATGAGTAATAGAACAATTCAAACAACTATGTCTGTTAAATGTAACCGTGACTTCCCCGGCGCAGTATTTAGGGGATTCATTTTCAAGTTAATAATGATCAGGCTTCTCTTATTCTTCCTTAAAGTAGCCTTTTCTTTCTCTATGTCTTTATCGAAACTTTTTTTCTTTTATTGTATCTAAAACTTCTGAAAACTCCTAAAACGTGTTCTGTTATCGATTTAAAGGCTTTTTTTTTCAAATATGTTCTATATACCTACCGATTTTTCACTGTCTTTAGCTTTATTATATGCTTGATACCATATCAAACGCCCATGTATGTACTCAACTCAACAAAGATTTTATACACTTCTATAAATGGAAAATACAAAATGGCGGCTTCTACTCCACTGTTGCCGGCGCCGCGCGATGGCTCACTGAATTTTTAATGCAACATTCTTTACCTTGACACTGTAACTTTTAACGGTATACTTTATACTACAGCATACCTAGTAGACTATATTAGAATGCAAAACACTATGGAATTCATATTATCCAATTTTTTTGTTCCTCTTAGATTTGGGAGAAATATCCGTTTTTATACTGAGGGACTGACTTCAAACGTCCGCATGCATATCAGGTTGGGAAGACCAGATGTCAGATTATTACAATACTCATGTTTATTGTTACCGTTTACCTAAGCGACACAGGGGACAAACATTAAACGTATAAACAAACTGATCAATGCTTATCAGGGCTAATCAGAGTTTTAAACAGGTGCTTAGCTAAAACATTGCTTTAAAAACGAGTTTAAAAACAAACATTAGGTATGTGTAAGTAACTTCATAAAGTACCCAAAACAGTAAGTATTTTTTGTTTTGTATTGTATTGTAAATATTCTCTCCACCCTTGAGACCTCCAGCATGGCTTACCGACTGCTCTACCATGGCACAGACAATATCTACAAATTAACGTCTCATCCGATACACTAAATGTAAAAGCCACTTTCTTGGTCATCCATCCATTAACTGACCGCATCGGCCATTGCTTACCTTTCCTATAATAACAAAATAAGTAAGAAGAATATCTTTTTCATTTAGTAGAGTTCGAGAATCGATAGAGCTGGTATCATAATTCCTAATCTTCTGCAGTATTCTTGACCTCCTTGTAAGATATGTCTTGTATCCTTTTTTTACACGGAATAGGCTTAATAAAATTAAAATAAAAAAGCCTTTATTTGCCTTGAAATGATATGAAACTTATTCTAAAACAAAATTAATATACTTCATCATACACTACATCATCACACAGGTGCTGACCTAGTTTGATGTCCAGGGTTCACCAACTAGTGTATAGCCCTAAGCCCTATTTCATAGTTATTACAATTTTCAAATGTTCTCTATTGCTATACCTGTTTCTTTTTATTGTGGTCAAATAAACGTTATTATTATATTATTATTCTTCTTTAATTTAGTGTGTGACGTCAGGGCACTCAATGTTGAGTGAAGGCCTCCTCCATGCTTCATCATGTGTCTCGTTCCAGTGCTGCTTGGCTCCATGTTATCAACAATTCTAGATTTTCTGAGAGACTGCTGCAAGACAGCAATTTTTAGCTTTATTTTTAAGTGTGGTAAATATGATCAGAAATTTTTTGGTTGTTATTTTTTTTTAATGATATTTAGTTCTTATGTGAGTGGTTTCGAGTGTTTTTGATGATTGCATTGCGTATGACATGAAGCGTCGTAGTCATTAAACTCCCGCGTTGACCAAACGTATTGGGAGCGCTGAACGTATTGGAAGAGCGGAATAGGCTTACTTATGACTAAAAACCGCTAGATGTTAGCACCGCTGCAGTCTAAGATGTAGCAGGCTGGCTTAGAAGAAACCTATTGTTGGTAATTGTTCTGTGTATGTCCTTCTTGGCATTTCCCTTGTTAGTAAAAACAGTATGAATCCCATGATGTTTTAAAGCCTATCGTAAGTCATGTAATGCAGTAATGCTAAAAATAGTACGGAATCGATAGCTATATATAATCCGGTGTCTGGATTGGAATGCTACAAGTTTTATGCGCCATTTTTTTTTTAAGTACTGGTATGTTGAGTACGTGCAGTGTATGATGAAATGTAAGTAGAGTTTTACGAATCGAGTGCTTTAAAGTTATAAAACTCAAAGATAATTGACTGACTGACTGACATAGTAATCTATCAACGCACAGCCCAAACCACTGGAGGAATAGAGCTGAAATTTGGCAAACCGATAGATGTTATGACGTAGGCATCCGCTAAGAACGGATTCTGGAAATGCCACTTTAAAAGTGGGGATGCAAGTATTACTTCTTAATGCTAGCGAAGCCGCGAGCACCCACTAGTACTTCATAATTAGTCGACAAGGTTATTATATCGTGTTTAAACCAATTCTGTTCAATATCAAACCTATTTAAATGGCATGTTAATCTTAAAGATTATAAAAAGTTAACTTTTTTACCGTTCAAAAGCTACTTAGTATATGAAATTAATGTTGTTATCAAAGTTTAATAGTTCTAAGATAAACTAGACCATCAAAACTAAGTACGAACAACAACATAATTGCAACAAAAACTTGATAAATGTTCTAAAATTAAAAACTTTATTGTAAGAAGTTTCCGCATATGCTTGAGCAAAGTTTTTAATCTGTGAAGATTAATTATCAGCTTAATTACTGAAATTAAATTCAACGGCACGACACTAAACAGGCAGTTAAAATTTTGTTTCTTTTTTATTTTGCTTCTTGGCCGTAAAATAACGTTTCCCGTTGTAATAAATTATTGTTTTGCGTAAAGTTTCGTGAAATATTTTCTTCTTATACACATCGCAATTAAAACTTATTTACATGCTCTATAGATTATTGAATAATAAATAAATAAATAATCCCTTTTTATAAGGAACTACACAAACAAAATAATCACAATTTACATTTCAGACAATTTACATGTCTTTTGTAAGTATATGTTATTCTGACTTGTCTAATGCTTAACAGACACACGAATGCCTCTTTTAAGAAATAACTAAATAATCTTATAATATAAATTAAATTAAATTAATTTAACTAAATCGTGCAAGGATGTATAACATAGTAGAGGTTAGATTATGTAGGTCACGCCTTTATCTGCCATATAAAATTTTATGCATCATCACAAACGAAATGGCATATCCAATGACTTTTCTAATAAACCGCAAGAAATCTAACATAAAATAAAGTCTATGCATACATTTACATAATAAACATGTGGTCGCTATTAAAATATAATATTCCTTTTAAATTATGCGTTAACTGCACTGTAATGAGATGCATTTAAATGCACTTACCGCTACTCGCTCTAAAAACTCTTTTCAAATAGGTTTTTATGTCTGCGCCGGCGCAGGTGTCATATGTCTTTTGTTTTCGACTAACGCGTTGACATCTGATATGGTGGTCTCTTTTTAACTGTCGTGTTGTTAAAACCTTGACTGTTTTATGTGTCTTTTGATTGTGTGAGGAATTCTGCGGGAAGTAGTACGTGGTTCTAATGGAAGATGAAAGACGAGTGTCTTTGTAATTAATTAATTAATGATTCTGATAAAAATAAAAGCGTGTTTATAGGTAGATATAAAACCTAAGGGAATGAGGAATGATATATTCAGATTTCAGCCATCAGGTAGTAAGTTTTTGAATGATAGACAAACATAATCACGGCTGGACATAACTAACTGTGATTTTAAAGCAATTTTATAGGTATCGGTTTAAATAGTGGTGTTTAGTAACCCATGAAAACCTTAAAACTTGAAAATCATTATCATAACCAATGGCACAAAAACCAAACTTGAAGGGAAAAAGTAAAGAAAAATATTTTAATCTTTACCTATCTAATCATCCACAACAATTCTAACAGAAAAAGCTATATTAAAAAAAACTCAATACAAACATAATATCACCGACGTTAAGATGGCTGTTTCCACACAACATACTTCAAGCATGTGTCATCATATTCTTACTAAGAACATGTCAAGAGCAAATCGAACAAACGCGACCCAGCCGGTTCTTACTAATCGGTTTATCAATAAATGTGACTTAATCACATTTTATAGACGTAAAAACGTGCTTAGCTTGATAAAGAGTTGTCATAAGTGGCAATTTGAACAATTCACTGGTTCTATCTTAGTTGAAATAAACAATGTTATACAGAAAAAACCATGCCAAAAACATATTGCCTATACTTTTCGAAAAATCTGTAAAAAAAAACATTAATTACATCCATAAAAACATACACTTACAAACTTTGACACACGTGTTTAGTATACATATATGCCTAAATAAATCATTATCCAAATTTTGTCCAAATGTTGACAAATTACAAACAGACGGGTCGAATTTATTATTGTTTTGTTCAAGGCATCGGTTTAAAATTACGAAATTTGTAACAATGCTAGAAGGTTACTATCTCAAATCGAAACTTGAGAGCTCTTAAGCTGATTAAACTGATGCAACTTAAAAATGGTAAAAGATGAGATTATCTTAAAATAGCTGCTCTAACTGTATCAAAGTAGCAGATGCGGACCACCAGTGAGAGAGATGATTGAGTGAATTAAAGTAGATCAAGAATCGAAACTATTTATAAAGATCAATAGAATGTTGATAGGTCTTTGTAATTCATTGTACAATTGTACATGTAACTTTGTAGGTTTTGTTTTAATACAATTCGTATCCTTGATTAGTTCCTATCAATGGTTAATGATATAGAAAAAAGGTAGGTTTGTGAATTTGTGAAGTTATTCTATTCGAATCCATTATGACGGATATTTGTAACAGCGAATTCTATTCCAGGCTAAAAAAGAAATATGACTTTTATCACTGTGACATGAATAATGTTGATTCGTGTTACAGCAATAATATTTTTCACAAATACAATCTGAGTGATATATTCTGAGGCACCGTCAGTTGAGCTACCTGTAACTCCAAGTTTTTATCAATCTATGTTTTATGGCCTGGCATTCCAACATCTATTTTTATTCGCAAAATTTACCACACACTGCGATGTCTGATTGGAATACAAAATATGAGCGCTGTATGAATGTATGACTAATAAAATAAATAAATAAATAAATATTTCAGGACATATCACACAGCGCCATCTAGCCCCATACTAAGCTTACGCTTGTATCATGAGTACTAGATAACGGATATAATACATATATACTTTTCTTTTGTAAATACATACTTATTATACATAGAAACGACCAGACTCAACACAAGTAATTACAAATTTTAATATTCATAATTACTTGTGTCGCGCGGGAATCGAACCCGCACCCCTAGATTAGAAGGCAGAGCCACTACCAACTAAGCTAACGGAGCAGTTAATAATAAAAATTCACGATAACTTTATTGTTTTGGCTTCTAACAGTATTTGACATTGTTATGAACAATGAACAGGTACTAAGTATTGGGTCAGATTTTCAATGAGTTAACTAACATGAGTTAAATTTGAAAACAATTTTCCAAAAATACGCATAGCTGTGAAGACTCATAGCTCAGCTGGCAGACTTACTTGTAGGTGATTACTAATGTTAAGTAACAGTCGACGCGGTCAGTCCTTAAATGGGCGAGCAAAAAGTGACATTCTATTTGTATATTATATATTCTAATATTTTTGTACCTCGCATATAGGATACATTACCAGATCTATAAGATGAAAGACTTCGTAGAGCAATAAAGACACAAAAATATGTTTTTTTTTTTCACTGGTTAAAACTTACATGATTTTTCACGTCGGTTTAACATAACTCACTATTTGGACAAATAACCTACCTGAAAAATCACGTAAGTTTTAAACATGTTAGCAGAATAAAACGATATAGTACAAGTCTTACGTAAATTCTCCACGTTGTGTGACTTCTTCTTTTTGTATGACTGGTATAACTTTGGTGTCGAAAGTTCATCAAGCTGCCCTAAGGGCCTCTGACATGGCTTAGCGACTGCCGTACTAGACAAACAGCCGGAACCTACAATTTAACGTGTCACGACCCACGGAAGCGCCCAAAATGGAATGCCACTTTTAGGTCACCCATCCTATAAACAGTAGATAATTACATGGTTCTTGCTAAAAATCTTTGCAATACTCCATATTTATGAAAATTTCTAACTTCTATACCGCAGAGGAAAGATATCTGTCTCTATATTCCATGTCTCCATTTCCATTAACTTGTTACTTTCTTACGTTCCTACTAACTTTCGTTTAGCGAGGCGTGTCCCGCACTATTACCACAATGGCCAAACTGCTCAATTCTCGCTCTAATCACAGTTCCGAGACTAATAACCCCAAAAGCACGCCGACTCATTTGAATATCCACACACAGATACCAACTTAGGTTAATAGGTCCCAATTGGAGATTAAGGCTATTTTTTCATGTGATATTTCATTATTTTCTATTCTCTGTGTTGATCTTTCATTAAATTTATATTAGCCTGAAGCGACATTGTTAGTTTTTGAAAATATGCACGTACTTTCCTACTCGCCTGTTTATTGAATGTTGATATTTATAGCAGTGAATCCTGACCGATAGTTACGAGTACCTACGAGTACATTAACTTCTTTCTAATATTGATAAACGACTTTAATAGATTATAATCATTATATTTATTTATTGATACTCGACTGTAATGTGTACGTAACTTACCAAGTAATTTTCTATTCGATCCAAAAGTTACATAAAACATTTCATACCCAGCCTTTTCCGATCAAATGCATTTTAGTCTTCAAAACTAGTGGTCTTAATTTCGAAGCCTTAATCCGCCCCACGCTCGCGTGTTTCTCGCACACTAAACGTAGTAAAACGTAGTGTAACTGCCGCCATATTTCAACCCTGCGCCGAGGGCTGCCTCCCCTCGTTTGTAAACCTAACTTCACGGATATTATTGGTGTCGTTTGACACGGAAGTTGGCAGTAGCTAGTTTTGTTGTGCCCATGTTTTTTGCTAATAAATGCTATTTTGTGTTTATCTCGTGAGTTGGTATTTGCCTTTTATTAGTAGTTACTTAAAACACGACGCTTTGGGATTGAAATAGTTAATGTTTTAGCTCCATTTATTACCAGTTTGGAGCATGTTTATGAGGGCTAAAATATTAGTTTTCAGGAGGTTAATAAGATAACAACAATAGATTTTTTACAATATTGCTTAAGACTGAAATATCAAAATATGTCGACTCGGTATCAACAATTGTTTTGTTGTTTATATTTCTATTTATGATATTTCTAATATCGTTTATATATAAATAAAAAAGTTAAGTCTTATTCTATGTAAAGTCACGTAATACGACGTTGCGTAGGCTTTAATGCTGATTTAAGTATACTTAATAAGTACATAGATTCAAGCTGATAAGCTTGATTAATGAAGGTAATACTATCATTACGGAAACTTCAGGTTTTCCATAAATATTTTACTTAAAGAGATTTGTGTGAGATTCCTTAGAAATGCCTTGCAGTATGCATTTAAATATTTTACCATGTAAATGTGAAACATGAAACTACAAAAGATCAGTAGGCCAAAATCTCTACGTTTTTTGCTTAGCTTAAACCCTTAGACGCACTTGCCTATCAGTTCTCTCTTGAGTCGTATTTCCTCATGACTGAGGGTCGTGACTCCCCCGCAGAACTAATTCGTTAGGGGAGTTCTCTTGGGCAGATACATTGTGGTGGGCGCCCAGGTCCTTCCACGACCTTCCTATCATCTACCTACCACTTACTATCTACTTATATCTTAGCCTATCTTATGTCTGTTCAAATGTCCACTACTGAGCGTAAGCCTCTTCCAATATTCGATTCAAAACAAGGACTTTCTGTTTCTGCATCTAAAGCTAGGTAAGGATCTAAATACTGTATAATATCTAGTTTTTTTTAATACAATAACAAATAAACATATCGCCTGATGGTAAGCAGTCAAAAACCTGTCAAATACCATAAGGCTACCTATCCATTAGTCTACTCAATGATATTAAAATTTAATAGCTCTTGCGTGCATGGCTGACTCCTCAAATATTGCTTTCTCATTTCTACCTTTCATGGCCCCTTATCGGGGAGCTAATAGAATTTCCACAATATTGGTAAATAAACGAAGTCACGCGCCTAAAACATATACGCAATTCTAACCTCTATTTTCTTTGTTATAAATTTTAAATTTGCTTGGAGATTTTCTTGCATTTTGTTGTACTTTAGCAGCGCCCTTTAGGTAATAGTCAATAATATTTTTCACAAATACAATCTGAGTGATATATTCTGAGGCACCGTCAGTTGAGCTACCTGTAACTCCAAGTTTTTATCAATCTATGTTTTATGGCCTGGCATTCCAACATCTATTTTTATTCGCAAAATTTACCACACACTGCGATGTCTGATTGGAATACAAAATATGAGCGCTGTATGAATGTATGACTAATAAAATAAATAAATAAATAAATATTTCAGGACATATCACACAGCGCCATCTAGCCCCATACTAAGCTTACGCTTGTATCATGAGTACTAGATAACGGATATAATACATATATACTTTTCTTTTGTAAATACATACTTATTATACATAGAAACGACCAGACTCAACACAAGTAATTACAAATTTTAATATTCATAATTACTTGTGTCGCGCGGGAATCGAACCCGCACCCCTAGATTAGAAGGCAGAGCCACTACCAACTAAGCTAACGGAGCAGTTAATAATAAAAATTCACGATAACTTTATTGTTTTGGCTTCTAACAGTATTTGACATTGTTATGAACAATGAACAGGTACTAAGTATTGGGTCAGATTTTCAATGAGTTAACTAACATGAGTTAAATTTGAAAACAATTTTCCAAAAATACGCATAGCTGTGAAGACTCATAGCTCAGCTGGCAGACTTACTTGTAGGTGATTACTAATGTTAAGTAACAGTCGACGCGGTCAGTCCTTAAATGGGCGAGCAAAAAGTGACATTCTATTTGGGCGCTTCCATAAGTCGAAGACAAGGTATATTGTAGTCTTTAGCCGTTTGTATAATACCTTCGATCACGAAGTATCACACTAATTAAGATATGTTAAAGTCTTGCAATGTTCGACCCTAGATTTGTTAGGCCATTCTTATAGGTATGACCAACCAAGAAAAAAAAGAGCCGTAAAGTATTGAAAGTATCGTAGTTAAAGAAAATAGCCAGATCTTATTTTTACTGGTTAGAAAAGACGAGTAAAATACAGCTATTTCCTTTGAATTTAAAATAGTATTTCTTAGAAGATAGCTATTCTTAAGTCCCTGATTTTATCTGAGGTACGGTCACAGTTTAAATTAACTTTTGTTAGTTCGTGTTTGGTTGAATATGTTTAGTTGTTTACTCGTATTTCGTATTGTTTTGTTATTTTTCATTGCTTTTTATTTTAGTTTTACACTCACTTCCATAAAGACTTAACTACATTTAGCGATTATTTTTAAGGTATTAATGACGCTAAATGAGTTTAAAAGTCGTTGAGCAGATGGATCTTAGTGTAGTGCCTAATTAATAAAAAAAGAAATAAGTTTTATCATGCTTATAACAAAAAAAAAAACGGATTTTTCGTCTACTATTTCGCAGTTCGTGTAACTATAATTCGTTAATTCATTCTAGGGCACATGTCTTTAAAATGAAACACACTTTCATTGCTATCAAACCATTAATCTTTATATAAATTTAATAGCATAAACAATCATTGACTTACTTGACTTATGTTCCTAGGTCCCCTGAGTGGGGCAGAGGGCGTCCACAGTGATTCTCCATCTCGTCCTGTCTTGGGCTTCATGCTTCACTTCTGGCCAGGTCTTGTGGATGTACTTAATTTCGTCCATGACGGAGCGACGCCAAGTTTGTTTCGGACGACCACGTTTCCTCTTGCCTTGCGGGTTCCAGTCCAAAGCCTGTTTAGGGATGTGGTCCGGAGCCCTCCGCAGTGTGTGGCCGATCCAGTTCCACTTGCGTCGCTTTATTTGCTGGTCTATGGGGCTTTCGTGACATCTACGCAATAGCTCCGCGTTGGATATCTTTTCAGGCCAGAAAATCCGCAGTATGTGCCTTAAGCAGCGATTGACGCAGACCTGAAGCTTGTACGTGAGGTTTTTCGTGACTTTCCAAGTCTCACATCCATATAGCAGCACAGTTTTCACGTTAGACCTGAAGATCTTCAGTTTGATCCACCTCGTTAGCTTCTGCGACTGCCACACCTCTGCTGTTTCTCATTGTTCTCGATAGTATCATGATTCGGGCCAACAAGAACAAACGACGCGGAATAGAGTGGGGATTATCGGAAATACTAGACGATCTAGATTATGCCGATGACCTCTGTCTACTAAGCCACAGATGCGCCGACATGCAAGCCAAAATCGATGACCTTAAACAAGAAGCAGCAGCAGCAGGACTTAAAATCAACACAGGGAAGACAAAAGAAATGCGATCTGGCGTGAATAATGAAACTCCGCTTCATGTGGGCCAAGAGCAGGTTGAGAGAGTCCACCGATTTACTTATCTTGGGAGCGTCGTGTCAGTTACTGGCGGGACAGAAGAGGACATCACTTCAAGGATTGCCAAAGCGAGGGCCACTTTCGCATAAACAATCATTAGATACAATTAATGAAACAAAAGTCGAATTGTGTAATATTTCCTATACACAATGAATCGTTAAGTTACCTAATATAATTATAGTGTTTTCACAAGTTAGTTTGTAAGTAGCATAAACAATATTTCACTGTATTTTAGAAGCGTTTATTGCGTGTAGGTGTAATAAATGTCTAAATTTGTTTGTAGGTATGATTGATTGTGTATAAGAAAATTGCTTTGTACACATCGTCATTTTGTCGACAATTTTCTGAAAAGGGTAAAAGAAATGTCAAGTAAAAATTGCATTTATTAATTATTAAATAATAAGATATTACGCTGTATCTAAACAAACATTAAATTAAACATGTCAATCGAAATGAGTACAGCGTAAGAAAAGTCAAATTTACTAAGATTAATTACAATATACCGCCATATTTAGAAACTTGATCGTTATTGTTTAGGTGAGGTATAATTTAGATGATACGTTTTTGTTTTGCCTTTAGCTTTTGTTTCATGAGAAATTAAAAACATGTAATCATTCATTAATTAAAAATAAATAATTAACGGAGAATCTGTATTTATAAAACTCAAAGGTGACTGATATAGTGATCTATCATCGCACAGCCCAAACCACTACACGGATCGGCCTGAAATTTGGAATGAAGGTAGATGTTATGACGTAGGCATCCGCTAAGTAAGGATTTTTGGAAATGCCACTTTCAAAGGGGTGAAATAGGGGATGCAAGTTTAACTTCTTAATGCGAGCACCCACTAGTTCATTATAAACCATTATCATACTTAAACCATAGTTCTTTCAAGTGGTTCCAAAACTCTCAACAGCAAAATTCGCCATACTCGAACGAATTTACTTAATAAAACCATGATTTAACTTGGAGGAAGAATTTTTTTTTATTCATAATCAATTAGATACAGTGGTTATAACTCCTATCAAATCTAAAGATATCTATTTATGTAATAGCAAATGGCCAGTTCCGTCCCGGTCATAGCTCTCTATTAGCATAATCAATCGATTAGTGGAGCAAAGCACAAACTTATATAGTTGGTAGTCGTCAGTCGACCCGTGTAGGTAACTGCGGATTCATTGCCAATGTTTGCGAGATTGGTGAGGAAATGGCGGGTACTTATTTGAAATTTTATATTAGTATTAAAATTCTAGGTATTTTTAAAAGTTCGCTCTTGGTCAGTGAGTCCTTAATATTTTTGTACCTCGCATATAGGATACATTACCAGATCTATAAGATGAAAGACTTCGTAGAGCAATAAAGACACAAAAATATGTTTTTTTTTTTCACTGGTTAAAACTTACATGATTTTTCACGTCGGTTTAACATAACTCACTATTTGGACAAATAACCTACCTGAAAAATCACGTAAGTTTTAAACATGTTAGCAGAATAAAACGATATAGTACAAGTCTTACGTAAATTCTCCACGTTGTGTGACTTCTTCTTTTTGTATGACTGGTATAACTTTGGTGTCGAAAGTTCATCAAGCTGCCCTAAGGGCCTCTGACATGGCTTAGCGACTGCCGTACTAGACAAACAGCCGGAACCTACAATTTAACGTGTCACGACCCACGGAAGCGCCCAAAATGGAATGCCACTTTTAGGTCACCCATCCTATAAACAGTAGATAATTACATGGTTCTTGCTAAAAATCTTTGCAATACTCCATATTTATGAAAATTTCTAACTTCTATACCGCAGAGGAAAGATATCTGTCTCTATATTCCATGTCTCCATTTCCATTAACTTGTTACTTTCTTACGTTCCTACTAACTTTCGTTTAGCGAGGCGTGTCCCGCACTATTACCACAATGGCCAAACTGCTCAATTCTCGCTCTAATCACAGTTCCGAGACTAATAACCCCAAAAGCACGCCGACTCATTTGAATATCCACACACAGATACCAACTTAGGTTAATAGGTCCCAATTGGAGATTAAGGCTATTTTTTCATGTGATATTTCATTATTTTCTATTCTCTGTGTTGATCTTTCATTAAATTTATATTAGCCTGAAGCGACATTGTTAGTTTTTGAAAATATGCACGTACTTTCCTACTCGCCTGTTTATTGAATGTTGATATTTATAGCAGTGAATCCTGACCGATAGTTACGAGTACCTACGAGTACATTAACTTCTTTCTAATATTGATAAACGACTTTAATAGATTATAATCATTATATTTATTTATTGATACTCGACTGTAATGTGTACGTAACTTACCAAGTAATTTTCTATTCGATCCAAAAGTTACATAAAACATTTCATACCCAGCCTTTTCCGATCAAATGCATTTTAGTCTTCAAAACTAGTGGTCTTAATTTCGAAGCCTTAATCCGCCCCACGCTCGCGTGTTTCTCGCACACTAAACGTAGTAAAACGTAGTGTAACTGCCGCCATATTTCAACCCTGCGCCGAGGGCTGCCTCCCCTCGTTTGTAAACCTAACTTCACGGATATTATTGGTGTCGTTTGACACGGAAGTTGGCAGTAGCTAGTTTTGTTGTGCCCATGTTTTTTGCTAATAAATGCTATTTTGTGTTTATCTCGTGAGTTGGTATTTGCCTTTTATTAGTAGTTACTTAAAACACGACGCTTTGGGATTGAAATAGTTAATGTTTTAGCTCCATTTATTACCAGTTTGGAGCATGTTTATGAGGGCTAAAATATTAGTTTTCAGGAGGTTAATAAGATAACAACAATAGATTTTTTACAATATTGCTTAAGACTGAAATATCAAAATATGTCGACTCGGTATCAACAATTGTTTTGTTGTTTATATTTCTATTTATGATATTTCTAATATCGTTTATATATAAATAAAAAAGTTAAGTCTTATTCTATGTAAAGTCACGTAATACGACGTTGCGTAGGCTTTAATGCTGATTTAAGTATACTTAATAAGTACATAGATTCAAGCTGATAAGCTTGATTAATGAAGGTAATACTATCATTACGGAAACTTCAGGTTTTCCATAAATATTTTACTTAAAGAGATTTGTGTGAGATTCCTTAGAAATGCCTTGCAGTATGCATTTAAATATTTTACCATGTAAATGTGAAACATGAAACTACAAAAGATCAGTAGGCCAAAATCTCTACGTTTTTTGCTTAGCTTAAACCCTTAGACGCACTTGCCTATCAGTTCTCTCTTGAGTCGTATTTCCTCATGACTGAGGGTCGTGACTCCCCCGCAGAACTAATTCGTTAGGGGAGTTCTCTTGGGCAGATACATTGTGGTGGGCGCCCAGGTCCTTCCACGACCTTCCTATCATCTACCTACCACTTACTATCTACTTATATCTTAGCCTATCTTATGTCTGTTCAAATGTCCACTACTGAGCGTAAGCCTCTTCCAATATTCGATTCAAAACAAGGACTTTCTGTTTCTGCATCTAAAGCTAGGTAAGGATCTAAATACTGTATAATATCTAGTTTTTTTTAATACAATAACAAATAAACATATCGCCTGATGGTAAGCAGTCAAAAACCTGTCAAATACCATAAGGCTACCTATCCATTAGTCTACTCAATGATATTAAAATTTAATAGCTCTTGCGTGCATGGCTGACTCCTCAAATATTGCTTTCTCATTTCTACCTTTCATGGCCCCTTATCGGGGAGCTAATAGAATTTCCACAATATTGGTAAATAAACGAAGTCACGCGCCTAAAACATATACGCAATTCTAACCTCTATTTTCTTTGTTATAAATTTTAAATTTGCTTGGAGATTTTCTTGCATTTTGTTGTACTTTAGCAGCGCCCTTTAGGTAATAGTCGATGGTTTTCAAATACATCTTTTCACAAATTCACACTTTCGTTTCTTTATTGATGTGTAGAAATGAAAAGTGATCATGATAAATGAAAGTGGTCAATTCTTACAATTGCTATCATTCTGCTGTTTAGAATGCTATGAATTTTAATACTCTAAAGATTGGCAGATTGGTTGCCTGGAAGAGATCGCTCTTAGCGAGAAGGCCGCCATTTAAGGCGCTAATTTTGATTTCTATGTTTTTTTTGTATTGTTTTTTATATGTGGTGTTTTGATAAAGTATTTATCTATCTATCTATCTAAAATGTGCAACCTGTAAAAAACCGAAAGACTGGCCACCTTA
This sequence comes from Macaria liturata, assembly GCA_964023185.1. Lineage (NCBI taxonomy): Eukaryota > Metazoa > Arthropoda > Insecta > Lepidoptera > Geometridae > Macaria > Macaria liturata. Next base: position 3,913,958 of record OZ026828.1, on the reverse strand, counting down.
CGGCGGTGCTCAAGGCTTTGTAATTTTGAGCTACAGAACAGAGTGAGTTATTCGCGATAAGCATTTTAGCCCGCTTCTCAAATTTGTTTTCCGCAAAAGATCAAGTTCTATTTCATCAATTCCATTATTACAATTAAATTATCGGTCATAATAGGTTTTTCTGACTGTAAAAGTTTCAATAACATGAAACCACCATAATATAAACTTCTAAAAATAAAATAAAAAAGCCAAATTTACCACACATAAATTATAGTTTGAACAGACAGAAATGTTAAAAAAAATAACAAATTTCCGAATACAATTCCAATTTGCACAATTTACTCGTACGTAACAGTTGTAGTTGAATGTTTACTTTCTTAGCAATTTAGTTGCCGCTTCTAAATGGTCAATCATGATCAATCATCTTCAAAGCAGTTCACTTTCAGGCACCGATGTGATTAATACAAACATAGTATGTATACACAGAGTTATCTACTATATAAAAATAAGTCGGGTTTTCCTTCCTAACGCTATAACTCCGGAACGCACGAACCGATTTCCACGGTTTTGCATTCGTTGGAAAGCTCTCGGGCTCCGTGAGGTTTAAAACAAAGAAGTTTCAGGAAAAAAATCAACAGAAAAGCGGGAAAACAGGGAAAATCGTTTTTCACATACAGCGCCATCTCTGATACATAGCATGTACTACATGTGAAACGGAGTTCGCGGGGTTTGCTAGTTAGCAATAAATACCATTAATCTAGAAATCTAAGAAAAACCATCTTAGCTCTTAGCGATAAGGCCGCAATTAAGACGCTAATTTTATTAATAATAATAATAATAAGGGACAGATACAGAAGGCAGTGATCCTTGACACGGCGCGTATTGTCCGTAGGTTCCTTTCTTTGTAGCCTCTACCACCGGTTGCTTGGGTCCTGCCCCGTTGCCGGCGGCATCACTAGTTTTAAGTTTTTTATGATATTTGTTTCTTTTTTTTTTTATACATATATTGTAAAAAAATTAAAAATAGTTGTAAATAAATGAATATGGAAATAATAATAAAAATAAAAAACGTTTATTTGACCTTATTAGAAAGAAACAGGTAAGTATAGCAGTAGTGAACATAAAATTTTACTATGAGATAGGGCTTATGACTATACAATAGTTGGTGAACCCTGGACATCAAACTAGGTCATCACCTGTGTGATGATTTCCAGTTATTTCTAATAAACAACAACAAAGCTAGTTGTTATATTAAGGAGGAAAGTTATGAGTTAGTGTGGTTTTACATTGAGCAAACTTTGCACAACACAGCAACAATCTTTCCAAACGAAAACTTTTTAAACTACAGAATGATTGTGTGCTTAAAACTAAGTACCTACCTGTAGTGCCTTGATTTCAATCCAGTAAAAATTATTGTCTATGTTTTTTGTATTGTTTTTTATATGTGATGTTTTAATAAAGTATTTAACTATCTATCTACCATTTTTTTTTTTTTTTTACGTGGGATAGGTTTACGTTTGACTACAGCCTGCCTGATGTTAAGCATTGCTGCAGCCTAGGGTGTAACACGTTTACCTAAAAGATACCTATTAACTCTAGATTTGAAAACCCCTGGATTGTAGTTCGCAGGAAACACAGCTTCTGGTAAAGTATTCCAAAGCTTTGCTGTTATAATATAATTAAAATATAATATCATTAAAATTAAAGTCAATAGTACTCGTGCATACTCGTCCCTATGAAATATCTTCAGAAGTTCGATTAACAGGCTGATCCTGAGATATAAAAAAAATACCATATTAAGTTACTTAGCTGAAAATATAAAAAAAATACAAAATTCTAAAAGAAAATTTTATTCGAAATCATGGGCCATATTGCGTTCATTTAAATAAAGTATAATGCGTGAACGCAATATGGCTTATTTTGTTTGTCAGTAAATAAGAGAAGTAAATATTTATTATTTGGATTTTATTGGGATAACGAGATATTTGACTTTGTTATAACAAAGTCAAATATCTCGTTATCCCATAAACCCTGATCAAAGCACACAAAGTTACAAATGAAAGTGCAATGATTCAACCGACGACATTGATAAATGTATGCTTCAATATTTTGGTATTTCGACATACTTACCTATACCAGTGGTGAGTTTCTGAACTACCAAATATTACTTACTTCTTGTTAAAGTTTGTATTACAAGTGACGCCCCCAATGAATGCATAGATAAGTTTGTCTGTATATGTCACAAACCGAAATATCGTCACGTTTTGTTAGAGCGACGTCGATATGAAATGAAAGTGAAAATGAGATTTTATCGCATTGCAATGGTATTTATTGACTTTGACTAATGGGAATGGCATATAATAATATAGCTATATAAAAATATCAATTGTGACATAATAGTGAGAGATATTATGTCAGATAATATAGAATAATGGGTATCTCTTGTTGTATTTCTGTTATCTCTGGATCCATGATCTGATCAGAAATGTAATAAATTAGGACATGAATTTGTTTGAAAAAGTATAGAGCAAACACTGGTTATCTTATAGTACTAGTGGACGCTAGCGGCTTCGCTCGCATTAGGACTTGCATCCCCTATTTCACTCCTTTGAAAGTGGCATTTCCAAAAATCCTTTCCTAGCGGATGCCTACGTCATTACATCTATGTACCTGCATGGCAAATTTCAGCCCGATCCGCCCAGTGGTTTGGGCTGTGCGTTAATAGATCACTATATCAGTCAGTCAGTCACCTTTGTGTTTTAAATATTTAGATTCAAATGGCTATTAGACTATAGTGATACTTAATATCAGGCAAGCTGTAGTCCAAACAAAACTTTACTTTATATGGTAAAAAAATAAGTTGGTTTGGAAATTCTCAATAACATACCTAAAAGATTTTAAAACGAGAAAATGTAAATATATGTACTTTGTAAAATAATAGCTCTTTTTTAAAGTCCAACTCAAAATATAACGTACTTACATTTTTTCTCTCAATCCTATCATCTCATAGACCAAGGCTCCATAAACCCCATTACAATCTGGGCGTGTCACATTCCTGTACATAAAAAACCTATACTTTTTGTGTACCCTGCAGCGGCAGGATTCGTCTTGCTACAAGTGTAAAATGATTGCTTGGGGAGATACAGGATGAATAAAAAAAAAAATTCAAAGAAGAGACTATTGCATGATAAGTCTTAAAAAAAATCAGATAGGATTTTATCTGCCTGTTACTTAACACCTTATTTTATTACCCTGCGAACTATTTATCTAGCCATCCTCGAAGCGTGAGTAAATAGGTTCTTACTAAATAAGCGCGCTCCAGATCGCTTACCATCTGGCAAATTATGATCAAGAGTCAACCTTTTTTAGTATGAGTATGAATATGAATAAATTAAATAAAACTTAGGAGTGGATGCGAAGGATCGTTAGAAAAAAATTAAGCTTTAACTATTCAAGAATTTCCTTGCCGTAACGTGCCTTGAGAGAGGCCTATGTCTAGAAGTGGACGACTGTAGGCTGATGATGATGATGATGATACGTGAATCACATTAATTAGTCTTGCACAGCATATACAATTCACATACTTACTGTAAAGTAAATAAAACAGTATAAATAAAGGCTTGTCAGAAATGTAGACAAGACGATTAAAAATTAGAATATTACAAAATGGCACAACTCACCACATGCACTTATTAAATATCTCAAGATAAGATAAATTCACTGTTTGTACTCTCATAAATCTTCAAGTAAAAACTAGTTATACCATTTGACACAGATTTTAAAATGTCTATCTTAACGTGCATCTTAATTGATTTTAAAACATTTTATGGCCTAAGATCGAAAGTTTATTGTTATGACAATACACCTATTTACCTACGTTAGTAGTATTACTACGTACTGTTTGAATGTTTGTACAAAAGCAACGACTTTGCAATTAATAGACGGGCCGTTAATTATGATATTACTACTCTAAGTTCGTATAAAATACATAATCAAAACTAGTATGTCATGTTCAGTATTGTCAAATCACAAGATGGAACATTTTCAAATATAAAAAACTAGTTTGTACAATCGCGTGATGGAATATTTACAAATATGATGATTTACTGATATTATAGGATGATGATCGCCTCAAGCAGTGTTGGGCAAAATGTAATAAACTACAAATTAACAATACAATCACAAATTGTAATTGGCGACTTCAATTACAAATTACTTGAAATTATTGATAAGTAATTCAATTCAATGTATTTGTGGCTTGAAGCCCTCAGGCTTCAAGCCACAAAAAGCTGCGGCGTTACAGAGAATTATAGAAACAAACCAACAAACACGCTTTCACTTCTTATTTTATTCGTATGATTCTGATATTTAGGATAACATTCAGTTGTCATGAAATTATTAAGTCATTGAACAAAATGTACAAGCGTGAGCAATAAACAATATTTTCTATGCCTTCAGCAAAAAGAGATTTTAGATAAGTGAAAGTGGTTTAAGATAAACAGGAAACGAGGTAAAGGTCAAGTTTAACCACTTAACTACTATAAATATTTGCGTCTCGTAAAATGTTTGAATTAATGACGTTTTAAATACTTTTACGACTAATGGACTGTTAATTAATAACCTGTCATCACGACAAAAGTATTGATGTGTGAAAGATGTTGTACTAGAAACAATTAAAAATATCATATTTAAAACCAAATCTATACTAATATTATAAAGCTGAAGAGTTTGTTTGAACGCGCTAATCTCAGGAACTACTGGTGCGAATTGAATAATTATTTTTGTGTTGAATAGACCATTTATCGATATTTAGGCTATATTACATCACGTTGCAACTAATAGGAGCGAAGAAGCAATGGAAATTGTGAAAACGGGGAAAATGATTCATCTTTGAGGGTTTCCGTTGCGTGAGCTGCGAAAACGGTTCAAGTCGTGGGTAACCGCTATAATTTATAAAGCTATCAAAAAAATGTGTATGTAAGAATTATTCCTCTTGAAATGATCTAACAAAATGTCCACAACAGTATATGTCTATCTTTTAAGGTTAACTCACTAGAACCGTTTTTATGGTATTAACTATTCCACGCGGACGAAGTCGCGCGCACCAGCTAGTATCGTATATAAAACCAAATTTTAGTATAAACCATATAGATGCTTGATTACTTTTTACATGCGACAATTTTCGTATTATGTTTTACGAAATACGAGTACACAGAAAACTGAATATTACTTATACTAATCACTCACATTCTCTCTTGAGTCGTATTCCTCATGACTGAGGGTCTTGACTCCCCCGCAGAATTAATCCGCTAGGGGAGTTTTCTTGGGCAGATACATCGCGGTGGGCGCCCAGATCCTTCCACGGAAGACACAATATGTCCTCGGATATTGTGGTCCTCAAACATGTCGGTTTCCTCACGACGTTTTCCTTCACCGTTAAGCGAGTGCAAATCCACACATAACTTGAAAATACAAGTCATTGGTGTAGGGCCGGATTCGAACCCGGGTGCGTCTGAATGAAAAGCACACACTGGAACTGCTACGCCACACTCGCTTGCAATACGCCACACTCACATTAAGAAACATGATAAGTACATAAATAAGTATTTCAGGGCATATCAGATAGCGCCATCTAACCCCATTCTAAGCATATGTTTTCAACATACCTACACACATAACTACACCTTCGTGCTCTAAAAATATTATCGATTTTAACGGTATATATTTTTTAACAAAATCCTTGGGTCTCCATGACATGTTCACACATCGTGTACCGCATGGGACACTTATTATGAATAGACTAATGTTATTACTGATTTCGCCTTTTGGTGTTACTCGCTTTAATTCGGGATAAAAATATATGTAGCGAATCTGGTCTCTTTTATAATTTCATCCAAATTTTATTTTTCCGACAATTTATTTATTTTTAATTAATACATGCATGTGTGATCGATCACCCTCAAATTTATAATGTCATTTATGTTTATGTTTCTTTTTAAAATCTAGATTACACAGATAATTTTTGCATACCTTAGCAGGTTAAAACGTGGCGTGCCTAATATTAATGTATTATGTATATAACATCTATTGTGATACCCATGTTTTGCACAAATAAATAAATTGAAATTGAAAACAAAAAAAAAAACAGTTCTGTCAACGTGTATAATAGATAAGTAAATACATTTACTACATCTGGCCTCTCTCAAATTTCCTTCTATATAATAAATATTTGATAATTTTCCAAAGTTTCTGTTACACCCTGTACTATAAAACAGTACTTTACATCCTGTCCGTATCAGTATCCTTTCCATTCGAGATAATTGCATCATTGTGTGCGTGATGCATCTGAACTCTATTCGGGATCGATTATATTCGATCGAGATACGATTCGATACGGGAAGGACTGGAACAGGTTGGTAAAAAAGCGAAGTGAACAGTACGATAATAAAAAAAACATTCAGTGGAATGAATTACTTTATTTGAGCGAAGTCAATGAATGGAACAAAATATTGAAAGCACTACTAGAATCTTACAGAGTCGCTTGAATGCAAAAACATATGTTTACTTCTGAATTTTAAACTCAATGATCGACGCAGCTGTCACATTCAAAGAGAGGCCTATGCGCAGCTGTTGGATAGATAAGGCTGTGGATGATGATGATGATGTGTTTTATCCTCTATAATGCATGTCAATATTTTTATCGAATTAAATATAAATTAAAGTGACAGGTGTGTAAATATTTTCTATGAGTATTGCAAACTCATAGAACATTATTATACCCGTCACTCACATACACAATAAAAGCCACGTCACGATAATTTCGTTCGACAGAACAGCTCATTAAAATGAATTCGATTATAGTCGGTATTGATCGTAATCGATCCATGTGGCTAGGTCAAGATCAAACTACAAGGCTTGTTTATAGGTTTGTACTACTCGTATATTGCTTTAAATTAAAAAAAACACACATATGTTATTTTATTATTATTATGAACTCATTAAAAACCACTGCCGGGCATAATCTCATATTTTATATGTTATGTCGTGTTATTTTTTCTTATTTAGTGGTTTCTACTTTTTCAACTCCGACATTAAAATGTAAGTTGTGATATAAATGTGTCTGACAAATATATGTAGATATGCTTCTGTACGTAACATCAGAGTTTCAAAGTCTATCTTATTTTTTTAATTGTTTGAATTCTAACTTTATCTACTACGAATCAATATTTACCGACGACTAGCTGTACTCGCGACTTCGTCCGCGTGGAAAATTTATTTTTGCAAACTACATATTCAGCTTTATAAATTATAGCTGTTACCCACGACTTGAACCGTTTTCGCAGCGCACGCAACGGAAGCCCTCAAAGATGAATAATTTTCCCTGTTTTTTCCACATTTAGCATTGTTGCTTCGCTCCTATTAGTTGCAGTGTGATGTTATATAGCCTAAAGCCTTCCTCGATAAATGGTCTATTCAACACAAAAAGAATTTTCAATTCGCACCAGTAGTTCCAGAGATTAGCGCATTCAAACAAACAAACAAACTCTTCAGCTTAATAATATTAGTATAGATTATGCAAAATTTCAGTTTTCAGTGCTTGCTTAAAAAATTACATACCTTGCAGAAAACAACAATGAAAGCGTTTATGGGTAAAGATATAAATATAAATTACTTAACTAAGTATTTGGATGATCTTTGCTAAAAGATAAAACACGCATGAGAAAAACGTATTACAAAGTGAAGACAATGTATGAAAGAACTTTTATGGCTATATTTTGTTTCATAAAAGCAGTTAATTTCGACCGTCCGATCGCTATCAAGCAAAACTTTTCTTTCATTGTTCATCAGCTTTCCTCCCTTGATTACAAAATGATTGACTCAGCCTTACTAATGTAATAAATTTCACTTTTAATTATTCAATAGTGGCTGTATTATCTCACGATATGGTTACAACTTTCTCTGATTAGTTAACCATTGTGTCTTTTTGGCAAAACATTCTTTTTGTAACATGTAACTCATTATTTTAATCTATGGCAGGTGATCTTGACAGTTGAAGACAGGACGGTAGAACATAGTTCAAAAGTAGATTTTAATTGAGATGTGTGATTTCACTTTATTATAATATGAATAGTACATTAGACATTGAAACAGGAAGCATTTGAAGTACATATCCTGACATTTGTTACTTTTATTTGACTCTTATATTTAACTAAGTTTTAAGATATCGATTGTGCAGATCTTTACAGAAATGCATTGTCGATGGTAAGTTTGGAAACATCTCTAGTGTTATTTTATTACATACTAGTGGACGCCGACGGCTTCGCTCGCATTATTTAGAGATAAGAAGCCTATAGCACTTCTAAGACGTAATACTAACTACATACTAAAAATCAAGATTATTCGTTCAACCGTTTTTGCGTTATGAACGTTTTAATAAACAGATAAACAAATAAAAATTATAAAAACTGCTGAAACATGTTCTGTTGGCTTTAAAGTATACCCAAACAATTTTGTTTCTAATATCGTTTATGTTCAGATTTTTAAACCTCTTAAGCTTTATTATATGTATATGTTACGGCTAATACCCGAAGTGCGGCTACACCTAGTTTTAGCCGGTTAGAACTAGGTGTAGCCACTTAGTCTTGGTTAAACCCCGAATCGAGACATGTTTTGAAAGAAGTTGACTCCTCCTCGCTTCGCTCGTCGTCGCATGTGCGTGGTAGAAAGCAACCTAACGAACCTAATCTACCTTCTGTCACAGACAAGTGACTTCGAGTCCAACACTTGCACTACAACAGGACTTGAGACCTAGTTTTACCCGAAAACAATGGGCTAGTACTAGGTTTAACCAAGAGTAAGTGGCTACACCTAGTTCTAACCGGCTAAAACTAGGTGTAGCCGCACTTCGGGTATTAGCCGTAACATATACATAGATTATATGTACTAGCTGGCTACCAGCAATAAACAAATGTGCAACAACAGAATGAACATTGTTATGTACTTGTAGAACCGCAACATTCAAACAGACGGAAACTCTTTAGTTTTTTTTCTATATTTTAAACCAATTTGGTATTAAAGTCTCTACTTATTTTACTCCTGAATTTGCCCAATGTCCATAGTTAACCCTAACGTAGACTTCTAGAGATTCCATTAAACAAGCTGGTCATTAAATTTTAGACTATCAATCAAAAGTATATACTTTACTATGCGTATATATACGCAACCAAATCTTAAATTAAATCATACAAACTTCAAAATACCTCAAGATATTCGAGAAGCAGTTAAATGCAATCAAATACCACTCTGTTACCGCTTAATACCACTTAATGGGGAGTTGAGTAAGCACAATGCTTACTTATACTTACTTGAAGTTATCTCTGTGTCATATTGTTGTGAGTGATGGGAAAGTAATAGTCATCGTGTGATACACACGGCTTTTTAAGTTAGTGAGCTTTCTAAGAAATATTACTGATTCGTGTGTAGCCTTTGTCACTCTCGGGATCCTATGTTACGAATAAACAAAAAATCACGATGATCTATCGCTTCGTTGCGGCATCGAAGAGGAACACACTTTCGCTATCGTAAAATTTTTCAGCATCCGCAATTTTGTCAATAGTCATTTAAAATGGTACAATACAAACATACAAAAGCGTTATTTTCGCAAAAATACAGTAGCTGTACTGTACATTTTGCTATATTTAAAAAAAAAGTTTACTAATTAACATAAGCGTACATTGCTACAAATACCTACTAAGCTTCGGCTAAAACTCATTGAAGGACAATGATTTTGATAAATGATTTGTTCGCAATCCTATTAAATCTTGAGTCATCTCTCTCTCTTGAGTCGTATTCCTCATGACTGGGGGCGTCACTCCCCCGCAGAGTTTATTCGTTAGGGGAGTTATCTTGGTCAGATACATCGTGGTGGGCGCCCAGGTCATTCCACGTAAGACACATGTCCTCGGATATTGTGGTCCTCAAACATGTCGGTTTCCTCACGATGTTTTCCTGCGCCGCTAAGCGAGTGCAAATCCTCACATACGAGTAACTTGAGTCAACACATCACATTAACTTGAGTCAACTACTTACTTGTCAAACACCTCTCTAAGCTGGCAAAGTGCTGCAGCACCTCTCGAGTTGCAAGTGTCCATAGGCGACTATGACTGCTTACCATCAGGCAGATAGTCTGTTTTTTTGCCACTTTAAAAAAAAAATAAGGTCAAAAAACACACGGTTCCACATTGGTGCGGACAGTGTGTCGCATTGTTACCTCTTTCTAGGTCATTTTGATTGATGTCTACTCGATTACAATTCGCAAATTACTTGTTTTTCTCAGAGAAAAAAATAGGGACACAAGATTGCAAGATTAAAATTAAATAAGCTTAACCCATATTTACTCCTTATATACTGTTATTTATTATGAAGTAGCGTTATTCCGCAATACCATTGTGTTTAATATATAATAATAATATATATTTCAGGACATATCACACAGCGCCATCTAGCCCCATACTAAGCTTACGCTTGTATCATGGGTACTAGATAACGGATATAATACATATATACTTTTCTTTTGTAAATACATACATACTTATTATACATAGAAACGACGTTTATATCGAGTATATTCTTAATCTTAATGTTTGTAATGTTTTTATTTAAATGTTATCATTTGTTTGTTAATATTTGTTTGTTAAAAAAAAAAAAAAAAAAAAAAAAAATTGTCACTGATTGTTTATTTGTGTTAATAATATATCATAAACAGGGAGAAGCCATCGCCTCCCGAAACACAAGGCAAACTAGTTCGGAAGGCTTTGGATTCTAATTTCATTTTGTTGAACCCTAAATAATGCATATTAAACAAATTTTATTTAGTCATTTATTCTCTCTTTGTACCAAATATCTATGTAAGTTCAGTCGCTACGATTTTAAGAATGCATAATCTATACTATAATATTATAAAGCTTAAGAGTTTGTTTGTTTGAACGCGCCAATCTCAGGAACTACTGGTCCGAATTGAAAAATTATTTTTGTGTTGAATAGACCATTTATCGAGGAAGGCTTTAGGCTGTATAACATCACACTGCAACTAATAGGAGCGAAGAAACAATGGAAAATGTGGGAAAAACGGGGAAAATTATTCATCTTTGAGGGCTTCCGTTGCGTGCGCTGCGAAAACGGTTCGAGTCGTGGGTAACAGCTATAATTTATAAAGCAGAAGAGGTTGTTTTTAAAAATAAATATGATGCCCAAAATAACTATTCCACGCGGACGAAGTCGCGAGCACCGCTAGTCACACACAAAAATAAATACCTAGTTAGTTAGTTACGCCCTCGTATAATCATAAAATGCCAATGTAAGGTCCCAAAACAAAATTTAAATAAAGCTTTTAAACTAACCTTTAATTATGTATCACAAATCTTAGTGAAAGTCTCATTTAGTTTAAACTTCTGTCATTGTTTTGACATTCTCACGAGCAGATTTTGATTAATTGCGCATTTGTGTTGAATGTATGTAACCATTTGCTTTGAAATTCATACAACTCATTCATCTTCTATCTGACATCTTGTTTACTTTTACTTCTTTGTCGGTAATTTGTGAATGGGAAGCACTGAACACGATTTGCGTTGTATCTTCCTCAATTAATGTTAATTTCTAACTGAGATTTAAATGGCGAAATTTAAACACAATGAGATCTTTATTGTGTTGGAAATGTTACAATAAACACAATGAATGATTTACACATGATTGCATTATATACTTATTGTACCAAAAAATGTTATAGACCTTGGTAAAAATAAAGTTATCTAATGTTAATTTCAGAATTTCTTTGTTTGCCAATGATTTTGGAGAGATAGAAGAAAATTAATTTGTAATCACATCATATTTCCATAGTAAAATATATAATTTTGAACTCTAAAAGTTTGGGATTGTCTTTTCTCTTTTAGCGTTTTTAGTTAAATGCGACTGTTTCTTACACTTCGAAACCAAAACTTTGACAGTGGACTGTTTAATTTTTTATCTTTGTGTGGACTATATAAAACAATTTTGACACAGTGTGATATGGGCACATCAGCAATTTGCTGCTCGCCCATTATTCAAATAAATAAATAAATAAAACTATACCATAACCAAGACAAAGAGTTCTAGTACAAATAAAACAAAATAAACACTCCACCGCACGCCATTGTTAGACCTAAATAAATAGGCTTAGCCACAATAGAAGGTCAAATGTTTGGGGTCAGGCGGACCCTGGTGGATATAATATAATAGCTATAGGAGAATGTTAGAAAGTCCACATGATCTGAAAATGTAGTTCATACTTGTCAAGTACTTACTTATATAGTTTGCATGCCAATTTAACTATACATCAAAGCAAAAACTATTACCTCATACTATCACCAACATCATGATTATCCGCTCAGCGGTTTTTGTGTGAGAATCACTTAACGCGGGATGCTATGTGAAATCGACATTTCATAAAAATCAAATAAAATAGAAGTATATAAGATAGAGCTAATTTTTTTTCAGTTTATATAATTTTGATTCAGTGTTAAGACAATAAAAAAACGCCAAAACACGATTACGTATACTTTGTTCGATAGTTTTATTTTTTGAAAAATGGTTGAAATGTTTTTCACCTTTTTTCCAAAAGTAGTACAGAAATTTAAGCCAATTTAATTATATCTAAAAGATAATGTTATTATTTAGAGGAGTAAAAAGCCATAATTAGAATATTCTGAATTGCTGATTTTATATGAATTTATTTCGTGAAAATGTCTGCAAAAGTGCTCAAATTGTGCAAAATTGTTTGCGAGTGGACAAGACTCGTCGGCCGGAGCTATGCGCGCGATGCTCGCCCTACGGCGTGGAATTGCATGCGAAAAAGCAACTGTAGGCATTTTTCCAAGCGCAAAGCGTTTTCGGGTGAAATATCGTGGCCATAAACAGACAAATAGATAAAACTCTAAATACTGCTGAAACGTGTTGTTATCTATTTTAGATAGATTTTTAATCTTTTTTCCGAATATGATCGTTGTACAGATTTTTGACCCTCTTTAGCTTTATTATATGTATATAGATAAAGATGTATAGACAGAATTTATTAACGTGTTATTTTTTCTCTCTTTTCAGGACCGGCCGGCAAAGAGCAGCGGGTGCGGGACAGAAGCGTATCGTAACCAAAATGTGACCACCGACGTAACAACCAAAACAAATACACGAATTCATGAATCCGTAAGGAGAACATGATTAATTACTATAATTTATTAATTACTTATTTATGTTAACGAATCTAGTCTCAATAGCACTTTGTTAAAAACTTAAATTAAGAAACGAAAATAAAACGACGGAAAACCTGCAACAAGATATAATAACAAAGAATAATATTGTTATTACTAGAATTGAAAAGGCAAAGAACTGCAATATAAAGAAAAATAAAAAGAAGGAACTTAAAAGAAGAAAGATTGAAGAGTAAAATGCAAGAGTACAAAGACTAAAGAAGAATAATAGACAGTACAAATCCAAGGGGACGCTAGTATCGATTTTTATCTTAAATCGATTTATTCAGATGTTCCCAGAAAAATTCAACAACATGTCTACCAGTAAGTGTTCATTTTTATTTTGGTTTAAAATTACGTAAATTAATTTGCATTTTTTATTACTTAAATTTAAGGGCGGGTTATTTAGTTAATATGACATTTAGTTTGATTTGACATATAAATATATAATATAATTGTTTTGTTACTGAAAAAAAGTTAAGTAACTTAAATTAGTTCGTTAAAAATGTTTATGAGCCTTTCACGCTCTGACATTGTTAGTTAAATAAATTGTTTGTGAATAAAATTACATCTATAAACATACTTTTATATTAATATTTGAACCGCCATTAGAGCTTCCGAAATATCTTCACGGCTGCTATATGTATGACTGTGACCGAGCTGGGAATTGTACAATTGAAAAAAAACACATTTTGTTACACTTATCTGATAGAAAAGTAAAAAAAAACATATCCTTACCGTTCCATAAATAACAGAGTAACATACTTTTCAGAAAACTAAAAAAAGTGTTAAACAAAGGTCGATGCAGTCTGTCTTTGGGCGGGTGACCAGAAAGTGGCATTCCATTTTCCGTGGGTCAGATGACACGTTAAATTGTAAGTCCCGGCTGTTTGTCTAGTACGGAAGTCGTTAAGCCATGTCAGAGGCCCTAAGGTGGCTTGATAAACTCTCGACACCAGAGTTGGCCACTCTCATACGATAAGAAGATGAAGAAAAAGAAGTGAGCTTATTAAAAATCCCCCTTCTGGTATACATAAACCTAACAACTGAACACATCTCCAATATTCCAGGTTTGGAGCACAGCGCAATGAAGAGTTTCTCTCTATCCTCGCTGCGCAGCGCACAGGCGCCGCCTAGCGGGGCCTGCGACCAACTCGAGCGGCCCTACCACAGCCTCACTAAGAAAAGGTACAATACAATACAAAATGGGGAAAATTAAAAAAGGTATTCCTAAACATCTCTCTGAGGCTGGCAAAGCGCTGCACTGACGTTGTAAGTCTCGCTACATCCTCCTCGCGACGTGTACTTCATTACCAAGGGTTATATTCATTAGGGAAGTTTTTTTGAGTGACCGTCTGCTTTCATACTGCTGCACTCTAGTTCGAGACCGACCCGACACCCATGACTTGTACGTTCAAGTTATGTGTGGATTTACACTCGCTTAGCTGTAAAGGAAGACACCATGAGGAAACTTTGAGGACCAGAATATCTGAAGACATGTGTCTTCCACGGAAAGACCTGGGCGCCAACTACGATGTACATACATAGGTATATGCCCAAGAGAGCTCTTCTAACGGGAATTCTGCGGGGGAGTCACGTCCCTCAGTCAAGAGGAAATACAAATCAAGAGATACGCTTTAATCAAAATGAGTGAGATTTTAAAAGTTTATTTATGCGTGCATATTTTTCTAACATGTCTTGTATACATGTTCCAGGAAAGAGCCATGTCGCGAGCTCTGGCGTCGCTCGTGGGGCTCCGCGGCCAGCGGCGGGAGTGCTGGGGACGACCTCTGGCCGCTGCTGCAGCACCACTACGACTACATCATGGATAACCAGATTATAGACACTTGCAAGGTAATTAAAGTAAACAAGAATTATACTTCGGGTCAACCGAAGACGAGTACACAATTTACTGGCAGCAGTACCTACATGGAATTGTACTGTCACTGTCTTACTTTTAAATACTCAACTACTTTAAAAAAGTAAAATTTCACATCGGGTATAATAAATAGACGAACAACGACATATTTATGTACATCAAAGGGGTATCCCATTGCCATCTCTTCCAGAAAAGGCTCCTTCTTCTTATCGAATGAGATTGGCCAGATGACGAGAGTTTATCAGGCCGCCCTAAGGGCCTCTGACTTGGCTTAACGACTGACGTACTAGACAAGCAGCCGAGTCCTACAATAAGACTTAGGATTAATTAATAACTGTACTAATATCAACAACATTTGATTTCCAGGAAGCAAACGGCGAGTTGCTCTCAATCAACTCGTCAGCTTTGTACTCCGGGCCTCGTCTGCTCAACCCTACCTCAGGGTTCAACCGGCAGTGGTCGCTAAGCCAACTCATCGCTGAGTTCGACGAGCTGTGTCAGTGGCTCACACATGTGCAGGAGGAGATATACTCCAGCGCTGAGAATGTGGCCAGTAGGAAGCTCAGAATGGTAAGAATGTCAACTTTTTACAATGTCACGATTGAAAATTGTGATTTTCTTAAATGTGACTTATGGAAAAGTTACACGATTGCTCAAAATGACACATTTCCAACACGTTTACCATTAGTTAGTATAACAATACTAATCACACTACAAGTCAACCAAACGACACAAACCAGTCTCAAAGGAGCTCTCATATTTAATAGTCAACCCTACATCAATGGTAAACAAGACTGTGTGTGTTTGAAAGCTTAAGTTATCGATCCACATCATGGTAGTACTTACTGGTAACCGCCTGGCTAGGTATCCCTCTCTAGTATAAAATCTATCTCCAAGCACCTTACGTTGTGTTGAGGTAAAATGGTTTAAAAGTGAGTTCTATTTTAATACAGTTGTACAGAAAAGTGGTATTAAAAGAGACAGGTGCAAGCCTCACTCTTTTGATATAGACCCCATATAGGGACAAAACTTGCTGTGGATGATGTAAAAAATATGTATTCCAGTGGTTTAGGCTGTGCGTTGATAGATTACTATATCAGTCAGTCAGTCACCTTTGAGTTTTATGTATTTAGATTTTAATAACTATTTTCTATAAGAATCTCCTCTATAACATTTCAGACTCGCATGACGGAGCTACTATCAGTGGAGCCGCGCCGAGCCAAGTTCATCGAGCAAGGGACCGCCATACTTGATAGGATACCTGAGGCTAGCGCTGATGTAAGTAAATTTTTATAATTAACTAGCTTTTGCCCACGGCTTCGCTCGCCTTATTATACACATAACCTTACTCTTGATAACTCTCTTTTAAAAAAATGCATCAAAATCCGTGTGTAGTGTACGGAACAAAGTTGTATAAGTACCTACATTTTTGCTAAATAAAGTTATCTTTATCTGTGTAGTTTTAGAGATCTAAGCATACATATACATACATAATATATACATACATATACAGACATAGGGACAGATGCGGGAAGAGACTTTGCTATATACTATGTAGGGATTGGAAATAGTGTAGTGTACGAATAGGTATTTACATTTTGTACATTATCTGTGTAGATAGAATAATAGATAAGCGTGCTAGACAGAACACTACAACGATGCTTAACATCAGGCGAGTTGAGATCAACCGTGAGCCTTGCTTGCATTAAAAATTTCGTAATCTTCTACACCACTATATCATTTGTATATGAAAATTAAGCGAATTAATCAAGAATTTTTTATAAAATTTCAGGTGACATGGCGTATCGAGCATCTCAACGTGAAATGGGAAGGAGTACGCTTGCTGCTGAGTCCAGAACAACAGAACCGAGACGGAGAAATATCTGATACCGTTGGTCAGTATAACCATGCATTATAACTTAAGTTATACCTCTTAGTTATATAAGACATTGTAGAAAAGGTGTAAAAAGTTTTTATTTATCTGTTTGTTCTGATTTGAATTTGCTCCGAAAACCACCTGAATCCGAAGATTTATTTTCAGTTAAACTCAGACAGAAAATACAGCTAGCGCCATCTAGTTACGTTTTGTGGTACTATGTAATAGGAAACCAAACGGTAGGCAAATGTTAGGCGCGAGTAGTTTGTAGATATGGTTATAGATGGCGCTTCTTTTCCATTGTATTAGTTTTATAGAAATGCATAAACTTTTACGTGTCTGATTCGAAAATCATAGAAAAACTGTGAAAAAACGAAATTTAATAACAATGATACAAATAGAGCTTTTAGGATGAACTTAGAACTCCTTCGATCAACAATACCAACTAGAACTCATACAAAATGCTAGTTCTTGAACCTTTTACCATAGATCACTAATTCGTTTCTAATTTACTCATTTTGAAGGAAATAAAGATACTTAGTTAGAAAAAATGGTTTGCTTCTTCTTTCTTATCGAATGAGAGTGGCCAACTCTAGTGTCAAGAGTTAATCAACAGCTCTGACATGGTTTAACTACTAATAACTTAATTGTTTGCTACAAGAAATAAAGCATACTATAACATGACTGGCCTGTTAGCTTAGTTGGTAGTGACCATATTTACTCTATGGTAGTGGCTCTATCTTCTAATCTAGAGGTTGCGGTTTCGATTCCCGCATGACACAAATATTTATGAACTTTAAAATTAATAATTACTTGTGTTGAGTCTGGTCGTTTATTGTATAATAATATTTACAAAAAAAAGAAAAGTATACAAGTATTATATCCGTTATCTAGTACCCACGACACAAGCGCTTGCTTAGTGCGGGGCTAGATGGCGAGGTGTGGAATGTTCCGGAATATTTATTTATTATTTATTTATTTACTTGTGCCATGAAGAATGTATGCGTGCATGCGGGGGAATCGAACCCGCGACCCCTAGATCAGAAGGCAGAGCCACTACCAACTAAGCTAACAAGCCAGGCCAGTCAATAATACAGTAATACTGTACCTAATTTTTTTTGTTGTGCTTTCCTAGCAATAATTTAGTGTTTGGTAGGTATGTTTGTTTGTTAAGGTATCTGTCATGTTGTAGTTTGTACGCCATCGACTTTTGACATGTTTCTTTCCTAGCGATCTTTAGTAAGGTTGCCTGGAAGAGATCGCTCTACGCGATAAGGCCGCCCAATGTACCTATGTTACGTAATATTTCTGTAAATTGTTTTGTATTTTTGTTTTCTGGGGTACAATAAAGCCATATTGATTAATTTGAAAACCCCTGATTTTTTACAAGTAATGGGTTTGCTCTTGACCGTAATTCGCCTGATGGTAAGCAATCATTACGATCTAGGATGGAACGTGCTTACCCAGTAAGAACCGATTCGCTTTCGCTTTGAAGATCGCAAGGTTATATTCCGCGGATAACAGGGAGTCAGGCAGGGAGTTCCAAAGTTTAGCAGTTCGCACTATAAAAGTGGAAGCAAAACGCTTAGTGCGAGTCTTGTAATTCGCAGGAAACACAGCTTATTTAACATTGTTCCAGACACTGGCCACGAGCTCCGCTGCCTCCGACGCTGGCTGCACTGCATGGAGGGCCGCCTGCCGCCGCCCTCGCTCGCCGCCGCGCGTGCTGCCACGTACCACGAGCTTATCACTAAACTACGCGAGCATAAGGTAAGGTTTTTCATTTATTCTCATAAAAAAACGGAGGACTTTCAATTACCCTGTATGATTTCGATTCGGTATCTATATATAATACTAGCTGGTGCCCGCGACTTCTTCCGCGTGGAATAGTTATTACCATAAAAACGGTTCTAGTGAGTTAATATTAAAAGATAGACATATGTTTACTTTCGCGGACATTTTGTTAGATCATTTTATAATCATTTATTTAAAAACACATTTCATGAACACAGTATTCTAATTATGTTACAGTATGGCATACAATGTTGCTATTAACAATTTACATGTATACAATTAATTTTTTTATTTTTATTTCATTTATTTTATTTTATACACATATTTTTGATATCTTGAATCGTTTTCGCTGCGCACGCAACGGAACCTTCAAAGATGAATATTTTTTCCCGTTTTTTCCACATTTTCCATTGTTTCTACGCTCCTATTAGTTGGCAATTGTATGTCTCTTATGGTGGCAAATTTAAGCAATAAATAAACGCGTACTGTGCGCACATATCAAGGCACCATTGTCATAAATAAAGTGTATAGCAAGTGGTCTGCTTTTGATGAGGACAGTAAAATAATGAAGGTAGATTGTATACATAACAAAAATAAATATTATTAGGCATGTGACGATGCCCAGCATAATTAAAACAATGAGAGATGCGTTGTCAACTTCTCGCGAGTCTCGTCCTATCAGAGCCCAGGATACCGTATCAACCAATCAGAGCACCTGTTACCTACTTCACCATTTGGTCACCAGAGGGGGTGGTGGATCACCTTCCGCCATTGCGTCGTTACTTCTCGAACTGAGCGCACGTTCTTAAAAATAAAAATCTTAAGTGTATTTCTTGTAAATTCAGTGCAGATTTATAGTTTTTTAAATGCAACGATTTTTTCAAAAACCCAATGGACTATTAAAGTGTGTGATTTAGTGCTATTCTTAAATATTTAAATCTAACGGTTTTTCGTAAAAACCTTATGGACTATTTCGTGCGTGAAAAGTGCAAAATTGTGGCCCGGTGGCTCATCGATAATCGGGTCGGCGAAGATCGTATCATGTCGTCTTCAGCAGATCAAGATTTCGGCAGCAAGCGCACAGCCTGTGTGCTACTTCGCGCAGGTTCACTGATGCAGAGGCAGCTCGTGCTAAACGGCAGCGGCGCGGTACTGAGCGGCCGTGGTCTTCAAATATACGAGATAGTTGGACTCTTCAATTACGGAAGGATCAAGTATCTGGGTGAAATGGAAGTGATTTGGTGAGTCCATTCCCATTTGATTTATATACATATCTAAAATATCAAGCCTTTCTTATTCAAAGCTTGATAGACCAGATCGGCTTCTTGAGAATTATTGTTCAATATTTCTAAGCATATCACGCTAATCATTATAATAGCTGGCCGCATTTGGCAACTTATAATTTTTTGAAGTTACTTTCAAATTCATTTAATTTTAATAAACGGCTAGCATTTACGACAGTAATTGCGTCGAAAAGTAGCTCGACATGTGCTATAGTACAGTTACTTTCAAATTATTCGTGAAATTTCGATCATCCTATACCGGTGTAGTTTCCTTGCGCCTAGCCCAACGGTTGAGGTTGCATTAAATCACCTTGCACTGGTTGACACAATCGCCTATTATTATGAAACTTTAATGTACTACGTTATAAAACCTTAGCATTATACGTCATTGTAAAGCCCCAACAACAACAAGCCTCAATCTGTTCAAGGCAGTACCCTGAACATAATGGACAACTCGTGTGTTATATATTTATAGTTATTTACACATATAAGTAATATGTGTTATTTGTTATTATATATATTATATAATATTGAATATTTTATTGTTTGTATATAATATTTTCTCTTTTTTGAACACCCCATCCTTTATTTTTCTTTCGACTCCTGTCCATCCTACGGTTGTCTGGAAGAAATCGCTATTAGCGATAAGGCCGCCAGTTGTAGTTTGTGTTTCTGTTTGTCTTTTTTTTCTTCTCAATATGTGTTACAATAAAGAGTTTTATCTATCTATCTATCTATCTATCAGTTTTCTAAACATATGTTGTATGACTGATTTATTAAATCGACTAATTAAATTTTCGTCATGATTTCATCTGCCTTACTTTTTCTTTTCTATTTATTCGACTGCCTATTTCTCTTTCATTTTACCAATACTTTTTTTTTATTAATGGACTCTGCGGCACCGCCGCAATTTCGCCAATGTTACCAATACTTATTTTATTTGAAAGCAACCCTGACAATATACAATAAAGTACACCTTGTCAATACTAAAATTAGCCAAAATGACACTTAGAACGTTAAGTTCAGCTTTTTTTGATTTTGGTATGATCTTATGCCATTCATCTTGGTAATCGAGCAGTCATCTTGGAAATTTATCTGTTTACTATTTGTCATTTACGGTTGCACCCAGCCACTGGTCTCCGAAAGTAAAAGTATTTCGCTACGTGTTTATAAACTTGACTATCAACATCATCTTCAGCCCTTGTTGACCCAATGCTGTGTATAGGCCTCCTCCCCTATGCGACATTGGTGTTGGACTTGTGCATTTTTTCTCCAGAAAGGCCCCTCGATGGATATAAGCTTGACTATAGTGTAGGTTATGTTTTATGTGACCCTGCGGTCCCATAATATATAAATAAATAAATATTTATATAAATATTTCAGGACATATCACACAGCGCCATCTTAGCCCCATACTAAGCTTACACTTGTATCATGGGTACTAGATAGCGGATATAATACTTATATACTTTTCTTTTGTAAATAGATACTTATTATACATACAAACGACCAGACTCAACACAAGTAATTATAAATTTTTAAATTTCATTAATACTTGTGTCTAGCGGGAATCGAACCCGCAACCCCGAGATTAGGAGATAAAAGAGGGCGGGCGAAATACGTCCATATTTCTTTAGGTACAAGGGACTAGGCTTGTTTATACTCGTAGGTTTTAGTGTTTAGGTACATGACTAGCATGTTTCATAATATCATTCTAAACCCATTTATACTGATTGTGTTTGATGATAAGACATAATGTGACTATCTCTTGCCTACCTGATATGTATGAAATTCGACTTGCTTTGATTTAATCGATGATTCAGATAAAACTAGGTAATACCTGTTTTTATCGAATTTAATCAGTCTGATATCTTTGAAAAGGCCAGTTCGATAAATCCGATAATATGGCTTAAAAAGTTTTGTTATGCGTAATGCCTATAATTAAGCAAGACTGGCTTTTGCCCGCAGCTTCGCTCGCCATATTATACACCTTTCTCGTGAATCACACTATCTAATAAAAAAAACGGAATCGAAAATACGTTGTGTACGTACACACGTACATACATATTACAGACAGACGCAGAAAGCGTCTGCTTTATACTATGTAGTGATTCACCTACCTGTACTCATTATGTTTATGTTTAAAGTAATTAATTATCACCCTGTGCATTTTTTTAAAATATGGCTTCATGTTTTTTGTTTTATTCTATTCAATAAAGCAGAATTATATTATTTTGTTACCATGATTATTTTTTGTACGAAAGTAGATAGATAGATAGATAGATAAATACTTTATTAAAACACTACAAATGAAACAATAAAAAAAAACATACAAATTAGAATCAGCGTCTTAATTAACGGCCTTATCGCTAAGAGCGATCTCTTCCAGGCAACCATGACAAAGTACATTCAAAGTACATAGTTAGAGAATAGCACTGTCTGATTATATAATCCGACAGTGTGTATGTATGTGTATTTCACTTAGCTAAATACATACGAAAGTACTCGACTGCACAAAATTTGATTAATTAATTTATCATCTGAAAACATCGGTAGCGGCGTTCGCTGCCTCGGGCGCATCGGAAACAGTCGCTTTATTTAAATTAGGAACGCTCGGGTTAACGGATTTCAATCGAATGAATTGAAATGTCTGTAGAATATTGGAACAATCTGTAGTATAGAAATCAGCTTATATTCTATAAGAGAAGCAGAATAAACTACCATAATTATCAGCAAATGGTCTAAAATAGCATGACTATATACTCTAAAATAAAACCTATGTCTGTCCAAATTTACTGTTAAAGTAATACTATTGTCACAATTGATATAATGCTTTAAGCAACTGCAAGCGACTTAGACTTAGTTAATGTTTCATCTAAATTGAGTCTGTAGTTTTTAAGCTATTTTTACTTATTCATGCTTATCTAGAACAGATTTTTCTTAATTATCTTTTAGGCTTAAAATATAGTTCAGAGAAAATTACTGTAAAATTTTATAACTATCTTAAAAAGTACCTGTTGACCCAATTTAGATGTAATTTTGACAGTTCCCAAAATTGAAAAACACTGTTATTAATTAACACAAGAAAGCGCACGTTTATGTACTTATATAGGTACAGTTTTTTTTTAAATTTTTATTATATTGCGAGCAACTCAGTAGCGTGATGGTATGCGACACGCTTGTCATTTCTTGTTACAGATAAATTTGATCCGTTAGTGACGTCTCGCGTAAAGAGCATGCGTAAAGATGAATATCTTGATCTTTGATAGATGGAGAAAGCGGTTTTGATACTTTGTTGTTGATTTACGTCTTGTTTTCTCGTGATCATTGTCCATTTGTTTACTAGAGATTCGGTCGAAATTTTCAAAGTGAATATTATACATAAACTTCTATAAAAAAACTGATCTTTTGTAGCATTGGATCGATTTGGTTTTCTCTGTGTTTCAATAAAAATATGTACATAGCCTTTGCTTGCTATCAGGTAAACTATGGCCAAGTGCAAACCCGTTCAAGTTAAAAAAAAGTATGTTACCTATTAAAACTTTGTTTGAGGTAGAAATGATAAAGACAAGAGAAAATTATTTAACTTTTTTTATACATAGTATAAATATTTGCCTTATAAAATTACACATTTTCGAGATCACAACCATCACTACAATAATAAGTAGACTACTTACAATTAACCCCCACCTTAACTTACTAAAATAGTTTATGGATATGTACATGTTTACAAACTTACTAAAAAGTCCCAAGTTTTGTCGTCTAGTACATTTATATCTCACCACTTCACATCAAATATATACCTACCTAATTAATTTTTTTCATAACTAACTCAAACTTAGGCTGAGTTGCGGCTGTTCTGGACATCACAATCTTTACATCTAAGTTTAGTAAGTTTGTGTCTCAATTAAGATATTTCTTTCTTTCTTTCTTATTTAAAAAACCTAGAATGTCTTTACCTTTTCAACTACGCTTTCCCTTCGTCAACAATTTCAACATTCTTTCTCCCTAAAGCCGTCTAAATTTCCGCAAAACTCCTTCCCTTTGTCTCCGGTATACAAAAGTATATAAACACTGACACAAGCACAGACATTCCTGAAAATATATAATACATGGCGGAAGGTCCTATAGTATTTCTATTCTATTCTATTCTGTTCTGTTCTGTTCTGTTCTGTTCTGGTCTGTTCTGGTCTATTCTGGTCTATTCTGGTCTGTTCTGGTCTGTTCTGTTCTGTTCTGGTCTGTTCTGTTCTGTTCTGGTCTGTTCTGTTCTGGTTTTTTCTGGTCTGTTCTGTTCTGTTCTGTTCTGGTCTGTTCTGGTCTGTTCTGTTCTGTTCTGGTCTGTTCTGTTCTGGTCTGTTCTGTTCTGGTCTTTTCTGTTCTGTTCTGTTTTGTTCTGTTCTGGTCTGTTCTGTTCTGGTCTGTTCTGTTCTGTTCTGTTCTGGTCTGTTCTGTTCTGGTCTTTTCTGTTCTGTTCTGTTCTGTTCTGTTCTGTTCTTCTATTGTATTTTATTGTATTCTATTGTATTCAGTCAGTCAGTCAGCTCGTGTCGTGTCGTGTCGTGTCGTGTCGTGTCGTGTCGTGTCGTGTCGTGTCGTGTCGTGTCGTGTTCAGGTGCGGTAAATGTTGATAAATATTTTTACATACACTTTCATAGTAAACACTACATTATAAGTTACTTTATGATGATGGCAAGATAGGTATTTTAATTGTTTTAAATTCGGGTTTTCACAGTGGCATATATAGGTATACCTTAGACTTAGATAAATCTCGCAATATAAACGTTTGGGCCAACTTTCTCGTGTTTAACAACTATACCTGTTGCTTTCCATCTAAATTGATACTGTTCTAGTCTTCTCTCGTATATCGCTCGTTCCATCTCATCTGCAGCATCTCGGGGTTACTGTTGTATGTAGCTATTATGGGTATTTAGTTTTTTTTGTTATAAAAAAGTATTCATATATATAATAAAAACTAAATAGGTACTAACAATAAAGAGTTTAACAAGCCGCCCTAAGGGCCTCTGATATGGCTTAACGACTGCCGTACTATGACAAACAGCAGGTACCTACAATTTAACTTATCATCCGACC
Organism: Macaria liturata; assembly: GCA_964023185.1. Taxonomy (NCBI): domain Eukaryota; kingdom Metazoa; phylum Arthropoda; class Insecta; order Lepidoptera; family Geometridae; genus Macaria; species Macaria liturata. Next base: position 3,888,773 of record OZ026828.1, on the reverse strand, counting down.
CACGGAAGCGCCCAAAATGGAATACCAGTTTTTGGTCACTCATCCAAGGACTGACTTCGTCTACCTTTGCTTAACATTGGTGATCGCATTCGATTGCCTCTGCCAGCTGTGTTACAGGCGCTTCATGCTTATAAACTAATATAAACCCCATAATATCCAACAGTAACTCCTCATGTGGGGTGAAAGGTCGGAGCTACCACTGCGCGGGCGAGATGAATTTCTCGCTTGCAATTTACAACTTTCTAGCAAAATTACAATTTGTAAATGCTAACTTACATGGTATTTGATTTACATGAGATTTTATAGTAAAGTTTTGTGTTAAAAGCGAACAAAAATAACGACAGAAGAAATATGTAGCACGCTTACAAATAGGTCAGTCTTTAGATGGGTGACCCTAAGGTGGTATTTCACCACAACGACTTTAAATCAAGTAGCTTTTATTCTTAGTATAACCGTTCATTAAGCCTATTCATATGACTCAAAAGGATATCTACAACAGTTTACAAATGACGAAAAACATAGTATAGAAGAGAAGAGAGAGAGAATTTGTGTAATACTTATTGAAACTCTGCATAATGCACTAATGAATGTATGTAATATACACCTACTGCAATTATTTCTACACTACCTCCCTTAAAACTAAATTGTAAATACTACTAACATTATGTATTGTTAAAAAACATGTAGTACATGAAAGCGCGATCATCTGTTATTAGAAAATCAAATGTAAGGATGCCCAAGATACAGGCTTAAGCCTAGTTTGGGGTCCACCATTATTGCACTCTGCGCGTGATAGTAAATTCAACATAACTTTATAGTCTCAATGCTATGGTTAAAGTAATCAACGCTGCAAAATTACTGCATGTATACTTATTTCCTAAATCTCTGCTACTTAAATGTAACTAAAACTAAAACTATTCTATAACCGGAATAATTCTTTCATATTTTACTTACAAGTGCACCAATGTATTTAATGTTTGTATGGTAAATAAATATATTTTTGATTTGATTTTGATTGATTGAAGAGAAATTACCTAAATAATCGAATACCTGATCGTCAGAGATACTTGTACCAGTAAAAAAGGGGGTTTCGCAAATTTTCTTAACTTGTAAAACAAATATTTTTTTATATTGGTACACTATAGATATTTTAAAAAAGATTTTGCGTAAACTCTCTCTTATATTAGACCTATAGCTGAATCAGATCTGAATCGGATTTTAAATAAGCCAGCAATAACATTACAGCACAAGTCTGTTGTATGCGTATTTGGCATTTTGTTATCAGTCTGTAACTTTATACTTGGGTAGTTAGCATGGCTACTAAAGTAATTCAGAGTATGATTCTTTGTACAATTAATTACGTACTTACAGTGAATCTAACCAAAGATTGGTTCACTGTTTTGATGTTTATGTTGTCCCTGAGATTTTTAATTGCTAAATGTCAGTGTGTTACTGAATTAAGCTTATTATAAAAAAAGGTTTATGAATAGACAAGGTTCTTGTATCTCTTCTTCTATGTGATGATAATTTTATTCTCTACGCACATCAAATTCATCAGTTACATTAACTTAATCCGAAATACACCAGTGTCAGTATTACTTGACTGTTGTGTAAATGGCAAATCTTGTTGTGAATCACCGAATGTGTCTATGCTAAGCTTTTAAAGCTCCAGTTTCGTTAATTAATTGCACTTTCCCAACATTTACACCTCCAGCCAATTTATTAGGGTTCCCTTCATTTAGTCTAACGGAGCTTATTATTAAAGCTTTCGAAAGCTTTGTTTATCTATAGTTTTTCCGTGGGCTTAATATAGTGTTGAAAGTGGTTTGGTATCAAATTTAATAAATTTTGGCTTGATAAAGAAAAAAATACTGTCTCATTAGTATAGTGGGGTAATTATGTAAATAATGCATTGTGACCTTTGTTACCGTTTACGTTATTTACTCATAAAATTAGGTATACATGTATATCTTCAAACATCTTGAGATGTGTCATTTTAATCATTATTAATCTCTATTATCACTCCTCTTTCACTGTGCAAGCGGTTCGCTTGTGGAATGACCTGCCACTTAATATCAAGCAGGCTAAATCCTTGCCCATATTTCAGAGCTTGGTTTTTAATCATTACATTTCTACTTTGTGATGTTAATTGGTTTGTGTAAGTATTTTTATTTGAATTATGTTCTGCTTTCTTTTATTTTTGTGTGATTTCCTTCAATGTAATATATTTCCTTTAAATATCAGTAATATGTAGTTCTGTGTGTAATTATGTTTGTATGTTGTTACTTTGAATGTTATATTTGTTATTGTGTTTTATTTTTAAATTATCTAATATTGTGTTAAGTACGCCAGCTTTACGGATTTCCTCTAGTGTTGTCCAAACTAGGTTACCTGGAAGAGATCACTTTAGTGATAAGGTCGCCCAATGTCCCTGGTTACCTTCCACCTTTATGTTAAATAAGTTCTTTTATTTGGTGTACAATAAAGTATATTTGATTTGATTTGATTTGATTAATGGCTATTAAGATATATTTTTTTATTATTTTTTCGTGTTTAATTAGTATTTTGATAATACACTTGAAATCATTGTACTTCTTTCAAAACTTTTCAATTGATGAAATGTATATTGTTCAGCAAAAAGTTTCAACAATGACCAAGTAAGTTTTGTTACCTAAATAATGTACCAAAATATACGATTTCACCTTTTGTCCGCTGCTCTTTACGAGCTACGAGCTAGTAAATCGATTAGAGTATCGAATCGAATATCGATTGAGCGTGTATTGAATTATTCAGAAGCGAATTCGAGCCGCTTTGTTGACGCCAAATTATTTCATCCCAAACTATACTCAATTTTAATCCCTATGTCATAGCAAAAAGGTTTATATTCTCTACGCACAGAAATAGATTCAGTTCTTGTAATCGATATTATCTTACTCGATTCCAATTTAGGAATCGATCGGAGTATATAAACTAAACAGTAATGAGAACATAAACCTTTTGTTGTAAGATATGTAATTTGATTAGATTTTGTCAGCGATTTGTTTGAACGTGATACATATATGAGGTTTGAACTCTGGTTATGTACCTTTTTTTTTAAAATAAATATTCCTGAACATTGCACACAGCGCCATCAGGCCCCACACTAAGCAAACGCTTGTGTCGTGGGTACTAGATAACGGATATAATACTTATATACTTTTCTTTTGTAAATATGTACATACTTATTATACTCGTACATACAAACGACCAGACTCAACACAAGTAATTATAAATTTTTAAAGTACATAAATACTTGTGTCATGCGGGAATCGAACCCGCGACCTCTAGATTAGAAGGCTGAGCCACTACCAACTAACTACAAGCTAACACCTACGGTCTTCTTCTTATCGAATGAAAATGGCCAACTCTGGTGTCGAGAGTTTATCAAGCCGCCCTAAGGGCATCTGACATGGCTTAACGACTGCCGCACTAGACAAACAGCCGGGACCTACAATTTAACGTGTCGTCCGACCCACGGAAGCGCCCAAAATGGAATACCACTTTTTGGTCACCCATCCAAGGACTGACCGCGTCGACCTTTGCTTAACATTGGTAATAGCATGCGATTGCCTCCGCCACCTGAGCTACGGGCGCTTCGATTCTACTACGGTAATACGGACAGAAAGAGGCCTATACTCAGCAGTAGTGGACAAAAGCTTATCATAATTTGTTTAATCTTTTGAGATCCTGCTATTCGTCATAGTACTCCAGTTACTTTTTACAAAACCTTTCTTACTCGTATTTCTTCTTTAAAAGATGAAAGAGGAGGTGTAGGGACTACTTTTAAATGAAGTGAAGAATTCCCGATTTAAAAAAAAGGTCTCTATGAATTCTAACTCCAAATCAAATAGTGAATCAGCAAATGCAAACTTGCTAAGGCTTTTTATCAGCAACACCCATAAATTCTCAACTTCTATTCACCATACTTAATGGACCTGCAGTTTAAAGATATCGCGATCAATATTGCTCGGTAATAAATCAAATGCGTTATATAATTATTACGAACAGAACCGTGAAAGCTATATACGGTAGGATATAATTGATATATAATTTGGCATAATTACAGTTAAAAATTCTAAATTAGTGGTGTGTTTAAAGATATAACTTATTTGAATAGGTAAGGGAGAAACCACTGGTTTTGCGGTAGGTTTATTTATTAGGTTACCGGTATGATTTATCGGCTCGAATGTATTACTGTTGTCTTACATCGATTTCGGTCTAGTTTAACTTTATTTAATTTACAGTAATTTTGGAATAAATTTACTTGAGTTGCTTTTGATGTGTTAAAATTTAAAAAAATATCTTAGTTACAGTAGTAATTGATATGATTAGTAGAATAAGTCAGTCATTTATATTATATTCTAATCTTTGTTGTGGCCTCTGCGGTATGAACGCAAAGTCATTTATATTATATTCTAATCTTTGTTGTGGCATCTGCTGTATGAACGCAAAGTCATTTATAGATAAGTAAATTCTTACATGTCATTGATTCAATCTAAATAAATTTATAAAATTACAACATTCCATATACATAAGTACATAGTGAAACATTATACGTAACCACAGAAAGCTAATTAAACATTATTTAGATTTCTGTGTGCGTAACGAATGCCAATATGCTTTCCTATCTGCTAATTACTTTGGTTTAGCGATGTAACGTATACAACCTGATATCTTTAAAAATAATCAAATTAGCACCATGCTTACGTACATCATTGTGTGTGGAAGTGGACGCCCGCGGCTTCGCTCGCACTATTTCGGGATAAATAGTATACTCTAAAGACCTCATACTACCTACATACCAAAAATCATGATCATCCGTTCAATCGTTTGTGTTTTATGGACGTTTAAATAAACAAACACATTGTAAAATTTCAAAAAAAAAATGCTGAAACGTGTTCTGTTATAGATTTGAAGTATACCCAAACAGCTTTTTTACTAATATCTTCTAAGTTTAGATTTTTTTACCCTCTACAGCTTCATTATTATATATGTATAGGTAGATAGATACTATATACTATACATACTAGATACTTTTATCGTAACATAAAGGATTAGAAAATTATCTACTAATTATATTTATTGCTTTCTCATTCATGAAAACATCCACGACCTGTATGATATCATATACTGGATCTGGTCAATAGATCTGGTCAAATTCTTCATTGTCAAGTGTAAAAGATCATAAAATAGTACTATTTATTGCGGCACTACTTTTATAACCTTTCCCAAATTAATACGTAGGTAACACTCAAAAGCCATCCGTCACCAAAATTTTCAAATATGTTCAAAAATGATGATGGTAGAAGTTATCTGATAGGTACAGTTAATCACGGGTCTTACCCCCGGTATTTTTAAAGCATCAGTGGGGCCGTAGCCAGCACTGAAAGGCCAATACAATACAATACTTAAAATAAGCAAAAAACCGAAAGTGGATGTGAATAAAATTAAAAATACTACAGACATGGCATTAATTCAGGCTTTTGTGTTGAGTTGCTCATTGTTTTAATTTTATAATTATTATTTGATTATTGTTATTTACTTTTGCGCAATCACGACTATACAAGAAATACCTGTTCTAACAATAGATACAATATGTTGACAGTGCAATATGTTTTGTATCAGATTGGTACACGAAATTAATCATGTTATCTAAATCACTATCCGTTAGTCTGTATGGCCCTTTATGTTGTAGTGCAGTTAAAAATGTAGGCATTTGTCTAAATAACGTTGATTAAACATTTTTGTTTACAAATGTTGTGTATCTTATACCCAGTGATGAAAACCATGATAGGAGGAGGAAGTTATTTCCAAAAATCATACAAATAGATACAAGTAGGCAAAGAAGTTTTACCCACTAAGTAGAATATTAACTTATTGTGAACGAATACATTCGCACTAAATGAAGTTATTTTAATGCCCTGGTCATTTCAACAAATATCAATGCTAGACAGTCAGTAGGCATTTTGATCAACAAAAGTACAATAAAAAATTGTAAATATATTCGAAGATCATATTATGAGCTTGCTTTTGCTTTATTTCTTCGTGGTTGAGGGTCGTGACTCCCCAGCGCAATTAATTCGTTAGGGAGTTCTCTTGAGCAGATACATCGTGGTGGGCGCCCAGGTCCTTCCACGGCATGTGGGCATATGTTTCTAAATATTTGTTCAATACCAACACGTACAACTACGTCATTTTAAAAGATACTCGTAACAATTTGTTTTTTAGCTGACTGCAACATAGCAAACACATAAAATTATCAATCATAGTGCAAGGTCAGCCCTTTAAAATTCAATATCCGTTGCTATTGTCAGGCCTTCCTGTCGTAACATTCATTTACTTTTTACGACTTGTTAGATTTTACTCACAGATTGGAGGTTTCGATTATAAATAGTCGAAATGTAAAATCATGGAATCGGTTGTTGTTGTATTATTATGGGCATTTATAAAAAAAAGATTAACAAATAATTATTGTAAACTCTTAAGTCAATCCTTGATTTTTGTGAACCGCCACAATAATTTATTTTAGCGCTTAGTTATAAAAACAAAATCAAAACTGTATAGATAACGTTTATCCTTTGTTATATTATCTGTAAAATGAAAGTAACGCCTGCTAAATTTCAATTTTATGATACGCAATTGTGCATTGCTCTACGTAAAGTACTAGTATTTTTTTTTTGTTTTTCTTACTTGCATTCTCTGTCTTTTGCTATTAAATATTTATTTATTGGCTCTCTGGTTCTATAAAGTAAGATAATAATACCTTGTTTAAAAAAAAAATGCTTGTATCTATTGACAGAAAGAAATAGCAAATCCTAAACTATTTATCCCGAACAAAAATTAAAAGGATGACAGAAACCTTAGGAAAAGCCTAAAGTTAGTCCAAGTTCTCTAGCTCATTACCAATGGTCAATGTATCTTCAAGCGGGCCGCATTACCACGTTGAGGCAAGCATGCTATATCTCTGAGGTGCTTAACGTTAGGCAGATTCTTTAAAAAAATACTCTTAATTTTTATAAATATTTAGGAGTCAAGCAGACTGTAGACAAATGTAAGCCTTTTTAGTTTAAAAAAATCTTAAGATAACTATAAGTAAATTACGTACAAACTTCTATTTACATATAGCCTTGTTAGTAAGTGCTAGTCTAACTTACTCTGTGTACGAAGGTTGTATTTGAGTCCAAGGTTTGGTAATCAAAGGTACTCTTTTATTTAAAGCTTCTTTGTTGAATTGGAATATACCTATATTTGTGTCTGCTATTGTTGAAGTTTGCTGAAGGTTAAGTTTTTTAAATATTCATACAAATAATTAGAGTAAAACGTCAGAGTTTTTTGTTGATGAATAATGTAACTGGTTATGTGCAGTAGATATTTTTAGATGTCTAGCGCATCGAATGAGTACCATCAGAACCTGGCTATCGACCTTCTTAACCCTCAACGGACTGTTTGAAAATCTCAAAATTATTTTTTTACAAATCTATCTTTGGCTGCTAGTGAATTTGGACCTCTAATCCTCTGAAATCTTTATCTAAACTGCACAAAATGCATACCTAGATATCTAGCGCATCGAATGAGTACCATCAGAACCTGGTTATCGACCTTCTTAACCCTCAACGGACTGTTTGAAAATCTCAAAATTATTTTTTTACAAATCTATCTTTGGCTGCTAGTGAATTTGGACCTCTAATCCTCTGAAATCTTTATCTAAACTGCACAAAATGCATACCTAGATGTCTAGCGCATCGAATGAGTACCATCAGAACCTGGTTATCGACCTTCTTAACCCTCAACGGACTGTTTGAAAATCTCAAAATTATATTTTTACAAATCTATCTTTGGCTGCTAGTGAATTTAGACCCCTAATCCTCTGAAATCTGCATCTTAACTGCACGAAATGCATACCTAGATGTCTAGCGCATATAATGAGTACCATCAGAACCTGGCTATCGACCTTCTTAACCCTCAACGGACTGTTTGAAAATCTCAAAATTATTTTTTTAACGTATCTCTCTTTGGCTGCTAGTGAATTTGGACCCCTAATCCTCTGAAATCTGCATCTTAGTTGCTCGAAATGCATACCTAGATGTCTAGCGCATCGATTGAGTACCATCAGAACCTGGCTATCGACCTTCTTATCCCTCTACTGATGGAATACTTGAAGGCAATAGTTCAATTTACTCATTTTTTTGTAGTACTTATATTGAATATATAGGAAGGTTTTTTTTATCTTAGATCATTACTTAATGTTATCTGTTGATATTATTTGATTTCGATCACTGAGCTGCCTCTTAAAGCCGTTGCTGCTAACTTCACAAAAATGACCATCTTTATTTGTTCGGGTTATAGGCTGCTAACTTTGGCTGCCAAGTTCACACCGGTTTTAGTCAGTATACTTAATTTTAGTATGTAAGTTACTTTGATTATTTGAAATAAATAAAATCAAAAGATGGTTAGTTCTTGCAATTTCGCTCACGTTGCGGAGTCAATTGCAGCATATGCCACTCTTGGAACCACCAGCATACCAAGCAAAACATACTGATGTATTGCTTTTTGTATTGACGAACAAACATCAACAAACTCACTGACTCTTTTATTGTAATTTCCAATAGTACACTAGTACAACAAATAAATTGCGTACGTTGTTCTAACAGCGTATTATCGTCTTTTAATTTGTTCATTTCCGTTGTGTACAAATCCCATTTAAATGTTGGTTGCTGTCACATTGACACCAATGTTCTGAGGGCGTATAATTGGTTACATTTACTATGTGGTTATGGTGACCATTTATAGCCGTAGAGAATAGTTTGGTCACAGGTAAAGGTTTTATTTGGGTTTGGTTTTTGGATGTAAGGTGCGTAGGAGATTCCATTCACAAAGAAATGATTAGGAATTATGAAATAAACGGTTTTGTTTGTCTGTATAAATATATTTGGTAAAATATGGACAGTCGTTAAGCTATAGGTAGGCCCTTAGAGCGATTTCATAACTTTCGATATTACCATAAAGTTGGTCTCTCTTATCATAATTTATTTTACTTTTATTGCTATGTTATTATCGAATTTTTAAATATATTATAGAAGTCAGCTGTGCTATGCATATGTCAACTTTACTACGCTTGGCTGCCCACCAATGGGGGTCTCCGTTATAATTGTATGGTTTGACATGACGTAAAAATTGCGCCCATGGTCTATGCAAGTACCTACCGCGACTTATAATGCAGTAATGACATGGTATATATGCCTTGGTTTTAAAGAAAGTTTTAGTTTATCTGACTAAAATATTGGTGATAAAATAACATAGAGGTACTTACATAGATGATATTGTATCTGGCTGTCATCTGCTTTCTTTTCCATGTTCATTGTTGGAAAATTGTAAACGAGTAACGTATTTTCTGAGTTCAGTCATGTTTTTCCAGACTTCTTTGCATTGTTTTATTTATATTCTGAGTACAGTCCTGTATTTTCCAAATTCTGTTTTATTGTTCAATTTGTTTTGTATCTCTATACGGCGTTGTATTGTCAATTAATCGTAGTCTTAATAAATCAATGAGATGAAAATAAAAATAAAAAATTCAATCTAAAATTCCACACCTGTTTAATAGATACTTAATAAAAATATAAATATAAAGTAGGTATCTATTAAACAACTTACTCCTTACTTATGCTTACTATTACGTCACGTTTCCTCAATAATATAATCAGATGGGGCAGTGCCATTTGTATAACTGTCGTCAAGATTAGGATCCTAGACATTAGTCTGACCTCGGCTTTATAGCTTTCACCCTTAGCTGTTTAGGTCGCATTAGTATTATGGACAAGTCTTTATGATTTATATCATAACTTTGTAGTTTTTGCAGCAGCCTTTGAAACTTTACGGCAGTCGTTTGTTTGTTTTAGATTTTTTAACAAGCGTTTGATAATAATTTGAAATTTGATAAACCATGTTTTAACGATCATTTAAACGTATTTCTCTATTTATCTTAGAAAATTTGTGCAACAAGGGTTCTTTTGGGATGAACGCATAACATAGTAGATTACTACTGTGCTCTTGCTGTAGTAATAAACCTTATTGTCTAAAACGAGTATACTATTCGTTTAAAAAAACAATTTTTGTGTACAGTTTAAAGTAGGTATAAACATGAATGCTTCAAAAAATCACAAAGTTGCGTCACCTAGCCTCAATATAATACGTCAAGCAATCCCACAATTAGGTTTTAACTGATTATAATCAATTGTAAGACCAACCCCAAACCACATTTACCACCTATCTCCGCCATTAATTTAATTAATTTTCCATATCTATGCTAATTCTATCAACACCCTGTCTCGTCGTGACTTCAAGATCGTAATTTTTTATTTACTAGTTCTTATGCACATTAAACTTATCTAAATTGCATAAGGAATGGGCGTTTCATAACCTGATAACTAGCTGTTTAGAATGAGGAATGAGGAATTACTTGTAGATTAGACTTGGACTTGATGTTTGAGCGTTAACTAGATGTCTTGAAGTTGTTTTTTTATTAGACTTTGAGTTGGCAGGTTTATATGAGCAATTAAGCATAAAGACATGAGCTTTTTTGTGTTTAAAAATACTCATCACAGGTAGAAAGATGTTGAAAGATGCTTTTGTGTGCATTGGCAGCTTTTTCTCTCAGATTTTGTACTTATACATTTCAAATAGCGAATGATAACGTACATAAAAAAAGTTGCTTAACATCAGGCGAGTTGTAATCATGCGTGAGCCTATTAAATGTATCCTTTCTTTTGCTTCACTTATGACTGTTATCTGATTTAGGATAATTTTCCAGAAAAAAACCTGATATAAATATATCGATACCTTAATTGGCAAACCAGCCAACTGCACTTAGTACCAAAATTTTTTTTATGTGTGATTTGTATCGTAACGGTCACTAAGCGTGAAGTTTTAAGTCTCTCCTGAAAAATTTACTCAAATGGAGTTAGCTGGTTTGCCAATTAAGGTATCGATATGTAAATTTAATATATCTTTATTTAATATTAAAAAAAAAGATATTAAAGTAAATATCAGTACCTACTTACTACTTAGGTCCGAGACGTTAATTTCCGAATACTAATACATATTGTGAGACTATAATTGTAGTACATATAAGTACCATAATATCTTGAGGAAGTAATCTAGAAATTTGAATTGTTTATTATTATAACAATTCCCGGAAAATACAATTTGAATTTCAGCGAATTCAGTTTCCAATAGAAAGGCTACATGGAGTGAACACGTTTTGTTACTTTGTTATGGCCATTTCATAAGCTTAAACCATGGCTTTGTATGGATTTATGTTCGTAAACATTTTATTACAGATGTCTAAATATCTCTTTTATTCCATTGCGAAAGATAATCATGCTTTTTGACTGTATGTTTATGTTTGATTTTGATGGAAAATACTGGGCTTGATTGACTAACTGCAGGAACAAAAAGTGGAAATTTGAAAAATAAACAGACTTCCTTATAGATTAAAACGTCTCTTCCACCAAAACAGAATATATTTCTGGCAATATCAGATACACATATATTTATTTTAGAGAAAATAATTAATTAGTAAAACAATAGAAAATGTAGGTATATTATTTTGAATTTGTGCCCGGAAGGAGGATGATTTATTTTATATCTTATATAAAAAATTGATAAAATTTTATAGGTAGTTTGTGTGGGTATATTATAATAATTAATATTTTGATAGATAGTTGGAAATTTTAGAGAATATTTATTAGTATGAAGTTAGTTAAAATGACTGCCACTAGTAACACAATCCCCAGACAGAAAGCACATAGAATTTACAATTCTCGTAATAGATTTAACAGCATTAGAAATGTCTGTACTGATCAGTTTACGACAAATTCTAGTGAACAATACGGAAGGAAGTCCTTTATAGGAGAAAGGTAACAGAGCGGGAATAAATCAAACATGTGGGAATTGTAGAAGCATTATGCTGAGTAAATAGTATTATACAGGTTTATTGATACTCAATAAAATATGTTTTAACGGCTTATAGTATGTCCATTGTCCGTACTAAGATGTTTACGAGAGACTACGATTTTTTTTACATTCTTAAATATAGACTCAACTGTATGTCAGACATTTCGTCCCCGGTTGCGAATTTATTTTTTCAGTGTTTCTAACTATGAGAAGACTTCTATATTTACAAATGTCTAAAAATTGTTAAGGTATAATGTTGCAAAATTGGCTCTAAAAATAAGTTCTTCAGGTTTCAGTTGCCTAGTGTTTAGCATATGTATGATCACCACTATCTCGACTGAAACGATATTCACATAAACACCATTAGTAGTGTAGTTGTAGGTATGCAAAATAATAGAGCAAGTTTTTTTTATATCTATCTATATATATAAAACTCAAAGGTGACTGACTGACTGACTGATATAGTAATCTATAAACCCACAGCCCAAACCACTGGACGGATTTGGCTGAAATTTGGAATGAAGGTAGATGTTATGACGTAGGCATCCGCTATGAAAAGATTTTTGGAAATGCCACTTTAAAAGGGGTGAAATAGGGGATGCAAGTTTTACTTCTAAATGCGAGCGAAGCCGCGAGTACCCACTAGTAAATATATAAAACTCAAAAACGACTGTCTAACTGACATAGTGATCTGTCAATGCACAGCCCAAACCTTTCTCATCAATACATGTAGGTACATGTATCTACTTCTGACTTGTAACTATGGAGTTATGAATAAATAATTTGTATTTGTATTTCGTCGGATTGGGCTGTATTTTGTCATGCAGGTAGATGTTATGACGTAGGCATCCGCTAAGAAAATAGTTTTAGTAATGCCACTTTTAAAGGGGTGAAATAGGGGATGCAAGTTTTACTTCTTAATGCGAGCGAAGCCGCGAGCACCCACTAAAAAGTTAATAATGTTAGAAGGTATCTCATTAGTAACAACTAACCCAGTATAAATCGCATAGAGACGATCGTGCGACTGATAGGGTGTCGTCACGAACTTTGCTCTTCGTGCGGTGAAACTTACACCAGCGCTGTATGATATATCTATGTGTGTGTGAAGTCTATGTGACGATTGGTGAGACTTCACCCGAGATTTTGAAGTCAATCTTTTTATAAATCTTTAACATATTTCGACTTATATAGTGTGAACGGTCACATTCCAGAAAAATTTGAGAAATATAGAATAAATGCTATTCGTTCTTTTTGTTCTAGGCAACTAGATTTTTTCTTTTTTGCAAATTCGTTCGGTAACATAACTTTACAGTAGTTAAATTACGACTTATATCCAATTTCTCATTGCTAAGACTTGTGTAAAAGAACTCAAAATTATTTGATACAAGTTAAGCACTCTAACAAATTCTTCAAATTAAGGGAATGTTATAAGAACTCTTTAAGTTGTGTAATTCTATAGTTGAATCAAGAATTCAAGATGTAACAGCTTGTTAACTAGTTTACGATGATATCTTAACCGCATTCGACATTTTACTGCTTTTTTCTCGTTTAAATATTATGACAATATTTTTATTTCTTTCACGTCTTCATAAAATACAACTTTGATGGTATCTCTTCGCTTGGAACCAGCTGCGAACTTTCACATTATTTTATGATGTGTTTACGTGATTTTTTTGACAAAATTCACGCGTTGCGGGTTCTTTATGAAATGATTATTATCATTTATCATTTAGTTGCCATCTTTATTCATCAGGTGAGAAATTATAATTATACTAATGTGATGATATTAAAGGTTTTACTGGCGTTTTGTAATTAACGTATAAATGATTAAATGTAGTTTAAGTTTGTATAAGTTAAAGTTCGTAAGTTGTCACTGGATTCCTTAACAACGATTCACCATGTCAAATGCCGCTAAGGCGTTTTACATATATTTGATGCATTCTAATTCAGACTCACTCAATTCAGATCGTTTCTAGATCTTTGGTTAAGAAATGTTAAATGATACTCTTAGTTCAAGTAGCATCTATCCAATATAAGCAATGCCTTACATAATAGCATTACTGATGTATATCACTGGCATTTCCCCACGTTTTACCCATAAATACCAAGTTATCCAACACAATATCGGCCGTGTAAATCATATCGTTACCATAGAAACAATTATTACCTCGGTTAAGATACCGTATCATATCGACTGCAGCAGTAAAATGTACTAAAACTTTCAAAATTAAATGCATATTTATTTAAAAAAACAAAAAAATACATAATTATTAGCGTCAAATTGTTTATTTTTCCTCTTTGTTGATTATTGTAAAAGTACTTACAGAAAATGTTTTTGGACAAATGTTATTATTTTAACAAGCTTTGAAGTGAACAAAATTATTACTACACTGTATGTGTAATTGACACAGTCGAATGCAACAAGTATACTATATACATACATATTCTAACAAACAAATAACAAACTTAATTCGTTCATATTTACTAACAATAATGTCCCAAGGGGTTATTATCAGTGTAAAATCCCACGCTATAATTAATAATAACAAGCAGGGCTAGTTTGAAAATAATCCTATATAGCACGTTTTTTTATTAAATTATTAAATTTGGTTTTAGAGGCAAATACAACAACTAACTTTAATTTAGTCGCATATATGATCGGACTGTTACTTTTAACACCATCCATGCGGTATCTACAAAACGTAATCCGTGTTTAAAGGGGTGGCCGATTACAACAATGTAATAAAGTTTCCCTTATGCAAACAGTAGAGTTACATTGAAACATTAATATTACTGATTAGATACCTTCTGTTTTAATACTTCCCGATAGCATAGAATACAGAAGTACTCCGATAGAATAATTCCGTAATGTTTTAATGTATTATTGTAACCCCTGGAACTTATTTACATAATAAAGTTACTTAAATCTATGGTTATGGATTTTATCGTAAACTTCTACATAGTTTAAGAATAGTGTAAGTAGGTTTTGTTACAAATAAATTCAGTATCTGCTGTTAATCCGTGGAAGGATCTGGGCGCCCACCACGATGTAACTGCCCAAGAAAACTCCCCTAACGGAACAGGCCAGCGGGGAAGTCACGACCCTCAGTCATGAGGAAATACGACTCAAGAGAGAGAGAGAGAGAGAGAGAGAGAGAGAGAGATATCTGTTGTTAATAAAAGTGTTTTAGTCATTATAAGGTGTAGGCACTATTTTCGATACTAAAAATACTTACCAATTTTTAATACTGAGTAAAGAAAACAGTAGCTATTTTCTACTATCCAATCTCACGTATACTACAATATATTATAAATCAAGTTGTCATAATAAACTTATCAAAGATGTTGTAAGATGTACAAGACACAAGCTACCGTAAAATTTCTGCACAGATGTAGAAAATTTGGAATCGGCTACATCGAAACTCAAAAATAACACATATGTACACTTAAGTTTTCTATTTTTAGTTTTGCAACATTATGTACGTCACCACCAGCCCCTGAATTTTACAATTTTAATTTCTTTATTTCGCACCAATAGTAAAAAGTAAGGACAGTATTTATATTTTTTTTATATTTAATGTCAAAACTTATAACAATGCTTCGACAATATCAATCTCAAAGTCTGAAAGATATATTGAGGAATGTTTCATAATTAAAAATTCATTCAAAAATTCAAAATTCATTTATTTAGCAAAGTGTTACAATATTTCTTAATTACTACCTAACATACTGGGTGAGGGCACACCTGTGCTATGTTAGTTAGTCCCTTCCAGTGAGCTTGAAGTTTCTTTCAGACTCAGACAGAAAAAACTAATTACAGACATGTGCAACAATTTCTTACACGCTTTGAACAAAACAGACAGGTACAACACTAATTACCTAATTGTTTAACACCACATCTAGCAAAATACTAAATCTAAGTTGTATACAATAGCAAGCCCGAGGAAGACCCCGTCAAAGTTCGCTGAGTCAAGTGAAACCATAATCATAAGGCTTTTCTACACTTGATACTAAAAACATGGTTATACGGACGCGATTGCGGGCACGGTGACCTCGGTCAATGTTAATTGTTAATTATGCTCAGAATGATAAATGTATTTACTTCGGTGCTAATATGGCTTTTTTAACTAAAAATAAAACAAAATTGATTTAACACAGAAAATAAATGAACTAAACATACGCAGAAAACTATTTTATGATATGTGTGGAATTGCTAATGACACGTAATCACGTGACATTTTTGAAGACCAGTATAGCCGAGGACATGTCTTCCGTGGGAGGGCCTGGGCGCCCACCACGATGTATCTGCCCGAGAGAACTCCCCCTAACGAATTAGTTCTGCGAGAGACCCTCAGTCATGTCAAAATACGACTCAAGATAGAGAATGGTGTTTAGTTCAACAGGTGAGTTACATATCAATCGATTTTTTTAATAAATAATCCATGTATCAATGACCGTGCCCGCCTCTGGCGTCAGTATAACCCCACTGTATCCTCACCCGCAAGTAAATCATAGGGCAACTTTCCCTGCCTAGCGTGAACATATGCATTGTTGCTCGAGCAACTCGTTTACTTGATCGCTAGGAAAGTGTTTGTTATCTAGAAAGATAGAAGTATACCTAGAGTAAACATCATAGAAATCTAAATAGTATTAGATATTCTCTTAAAAATAGTTACACAATATAGAAACCGTGTTTCTTGCGTACCTACTACAATCCAGGGGTCTTCAAATCTAGAGTTTATAGGTATTTTCTAGGTAAGCGTATATACACCCTACACCCTAGGCTGCAGCAATGCTTAACATCAGGCAGGCTATAGTGAAACGAAAACTTATCCCACGTAAAATGTTTATATATAGATAGTATATATTATATTAGGTATGTAATAACTAGGTTTGCTATAACTTGAATTAATGCATCAATACATTAGTGTGGGTAATGTAATGTACTAAGGATTAGGTAAACACTTAGTTACATCAGTGTAATATAAAGGAATTATGTGATCAGACTATTTACTTGTTCAGACTTTTATAGATACTAAGCTGATATGTTTATGTATATCAAATAATACCCACAAACATGCTTCAATAGCATACCGACAATTGTTGACGACCTTTTGAACTGCACGCAATCGTGAAAACCTGCAAAATATCTAGTTTCTATGTACAACCATAGAAATGAATAACAACTGTATTGTAGAATGGCCAAGCCAATGATTACACTAGTTTTATATGTATGTGCAAATTCAGAAATTTTAGTGAAGTATCTGATGAGTACTTCTGTATTCTGTGCTTAGGATAAGTATCTTTATGCATGATTTTTTTTTCTTGACCATTGATAACTATAAGAAACGTTGTCTTAGTTTCGACGGAAATCCTTTCGTTTTGTGTTGTTACTACTTGACAATTTAAACATTTGTATCGTAACTATTTCATGCCTTTACCATTCTGCCTACTCTCAAAATCTGTTTTTAACACAACATAAGTATCACATTGGGTAAGGCAATGTGACGACACGATACGTGATTTTGTTGTGTTTGGTATTGTTAGAATTCATGTATTTGGTAAGGTTAGGATGCTTGTTAACTTAAAGTCATTTGCGACCTTTTTAAATAATTGGCGATATCATTCGTTTGTTTCTAGTTTGATAATGGAAGTTTCTCAGTAATTACCGCGGTTTCGCGTTCTTCCCAGATCAAAAGTATCTGTAGTAAGTAGTAGTATAATTATCGAATTTATTTATATGGTACTTCATTTAAATAAATTCGATCTTTTGCTCTGTTGCGACGCGGCAGCGAAACAATAAGATCAACTAACCAAAAAAAAAGTTTTTTTGTAACTAAGACATGTTTGCACTTGACCATATTTTGCCTGATGGTAAGCAATAGCTATGGTCTAAGATGGATCGTGCTTACCCAATAAGAACAAGTTCACTCTCGCTTTAAAGATCTTTTGACTATATATAGGTCGTGGGGAACAGGGAGTCAGGAAGGGAGTTCCACAACTCTGCGGTTTACTTACCAATTTGAATATCCTGTTCTAAATTAAAACAAACTATCAAATATTCTAGTTAAAAAAAAAAAACAACGCGCGGCTTTTTAAATTAATGTTTACGTCAGAACAAATCTCTGACTTTCAGCTTTCAACACCTATAAAGTTTTAGTTCTAACGAGGACCTAAGAACTAAAAACACTAAACACCTAGCTTTACTGCCACATAAACTGTCTAACTATTGAAAGTGCTTAACGCATTATGATGGAAATCTTACTTTCGTATTGATTGATGTTTATGTTAGTGTTAATATTTATAAGTTGACAAGTATAAACATGTGAATAGAATGCGACAGCATTTATGAAAGCCGATTTCAGTACAATGTGTTCGGCGTTGTTGGTAACCTTTGTCCCAATAGTCTAGCACTATACAAGAGAAATAAGTAGGAAATTTCTTCTACATAGTATGTGTAAAATACTTCAAAGTTGCATATTATAAAGTAGATGGGAAGCTGGTTACTTGGTGTTTTTTTATTTGGCCTACTATAAATATCTGTACTCCTATATAAGCTCTAGTCAAACGTAAACCTATCCCACGACAAACTGTTTCTAAAACAAAAGGTAAGATTTGATTCAAAATGCCTGAATAAAAAGCGCCGGTACCAAAAGTGATATATATCTGTATAGGTTTTTGTTACGTGTATATGCTTCTACATTAAATAGGTTTCTACATTATTTATACCATTAAAAAAATATCTTTAGAAAATATGTATGTTACTATAGTTTCGGAGAAATCCGTAGTTATTTTTATGGATTTTGTGTCGGACAATAAAAACATTTTTTTTTTATTTTTTTTTATTATACCCTTTTTGGGAGTTCATGCATTTGGTATCAATCTTTTCAATGTTGTCCTAAAATCTTCTGTTCCTATACATATTATAAACTTTTATGTAGTCGTAATTCACTTGTGTACGGGGACCTACGACCTATGTATTCGTAAACAAACATACGAAATTTGTATATGTAATGAATAATTGTAAAATGACGAGATATAATGTTATTACCAATTTTTGTGACAATTAGTAGTGCTTAAGTTAAAATATCAATGTATCAATAAATTATTATCTATCTATCTATCTATCTATGGGGATTTTTATTACGAAAACTTACATATATTAACAAAATTTATTAGAGACACAAATTTAGAACCCATTCATTATAATTAAGGGTCAACCAATGCCTCGCAATTCCCATGCCCAGTATTGTACTGAGGCCAGTCGTGGCAATATCTCCATCAGACAAACAGACAAGAGAAACTGAGCCGGAATCGAACTGGCACCTCGATAAATAATACCTATGTTAATATTTCATTGACCGCTGCGTAAACAATAGTATGAAGATATGTCTAATTATCTAGCCTTGATGCTAATCGTTTCACTAACCATATGGCCTAGCATGAGCAGTCTGGAATGTGAATTAAGTCTGGAATTATTATTGGTGTAACGCCCTCAGAATAATCCCAAGAATTACCCAAAAATTACGAACTGTCACTGTCATAAATACTTTTTTAATTCGCCGCCGGTTTATTGCTGTCACGCTCGCAGAGGAAAAATTGCACCGGTATCAGCATAACTACACATTTTTCCTGCTGTGCGATTAGACTTCAGCATACATTTATATGGACTCTAGACAACACTTTTTAACTTATCATCAGGCGAATCATTGTAGTTGAATGTAAACCCATTTCGTATATAAAACAAACAAACCTACTTACTATGTAATGTGATTTTTGTTTTGTCGTAATTAGTCGTTCATTATTTGTGTTATCGTTGTATCTTCAACTGATGAGGCCCGCCTAGAGAGGTTCCTAGTTGCACAATCAGGGAAAATGTGATTTATAGACTCTGAAGATGGGAGGGTGATTGTCTTAGCGAGTATCATGGAGTTTATATAAAACCATATTAGATAATAGCATTTATAGCAGCGCCCTGGCAGTCGTTAAGCCATGTCAGAGGCCCTTAGGGTGGCTTGATAAACTCTCGACACCAGAATTGGCCACTCTCATTCGATAAGAAGAAGAGCCCTGCGGTGTGACCCGTGCCAATACGCGATGAAAAGTAGCTATTGTGGTAATACAAGTTCTAATCAGATAAAGGAACTGCCTTTTAAAACAAAAGTAAAACAAACAAACATCCGCACTCATTTACATACAAACTTAAAACAATATTTTTAGAGGTACAATAATTGCTTGTGATATCAAATTTCTATAAAATGTAGGCTGCAATTTCATTTACTTCGCCTATTAGTTAAATTTTGTTTCATATAAAATCACATGCAACAAAAAATTGTAAACCTACCTAGTATTTAAGATAATGTTCTTTTCAATATTAGCAAATCTGGTATTGTTCAGTAGTTAACATCAAGTATTTATATAATGTTTCTGTTACGGGAAACGGGTAAAGATTTATTGCATTCTCAGGTGAGATCCATCGATCCATTTGTGGGTAATGTTATAACAAGAAATACAACCGTCTCAGATATTTATTATACAGAGGTACTACTGGTATCTAGCTAAAACACTGGCTTGTTCAAAAAACATATTATACAATTGATGAGTTTTTCTTGACCCAAAAAAAATCATATTTGAACATTAATGGCAATAATTATGTAACATAATTAATAATTATCATACTTTGTATACAACACAATAACTATTATACATATAATTTGACTTGTAATATGTACCAATGTATTACCAATAAATGGTTTATCTTGTTTATCTTTATCTTGTTATCTTATAGGCAGCTTATTAGTAATGATGCACTTCCAAAGGTGACATAACCTATTTGAACTAAGATTTTTTTCTTTCTCATTTTTAACTTCCGTCGGTTGGATGACACGTTAAATTGTAGGTCCCGGCTGTTCGTCATAGTACGTAGCCATGTCAGAGCCCCTTAAATAAACTCTCGCCGACAGAGTTGGCTACTCTCATTCGATAAGAAGAAGATTAGTTACTCTGTATAAATGATCTATCTTCTCCACAGAACAAATTATGATAGGCGTTTGCGGAAATGGTTTATTAGAAATATCTAATGATGGTAATCGATAATGCTTTCGATTTTCACTAATTTAATTAACTTTCATGCATGTACTTTGTTACGCAATTGGGAAATTATTTATTTTAAATTGTTGTTCATGTGGCCGTTTATTTTGTTACAGGTAAGATTCCCGAATTCATTCAACGTCTTAGAAAGTAAGTATAAGGTTAGGTTATTTTATTTTTATACTTACATAGATTAATAGGAAATTATGCATTGTACACACGAAATGAAATACAAAGAAAAAGATTTAAAATAACTTATACTAGTGCCACAAATGGCGGCCTTATCGCTAAAAGAGATCTCTTCCAGGCATCCATTAGATGGAAAAAAATGTATGTATGTTTTATGTATTACATATCAATCATTTGCTAATGTTCGAAACACAGATTCTTTCTAGTCCGAAAGACTTCAAAATTTCTTGTGTCGTATATTTGTCCATATAGGTACTCCATAAAAAATATTGAGTAATTGCTTGTAGTCAAATAAGTGTATACCAATATTAGAAAAGAATAAACGGGAAGAGAAACTAGTAAGTATTTCAGTACTCACTAATATTTTAACATTTCACTAATATCTTACGTTTATTCCAATGTTCAATTCAGCATAATCTAGACCAAACTATATTAACCTTTCCCATATCTATTGCACGAAAATCGTACTCTTGTAAATAAGAACAAATCGATCGTTACACATAGATAAAGCTCACTTAATCGGGCCAGCAACCTTTTTGAATGATGTAAATATTTTCGTAAACTTGTTGCGAAGCCGTGAAATTTGGCAAGTTAAGCATTACTTGCTTACTTTATTAAGTTCCCATGGAGAATGAAAGGTAAGGTTATGATTTGACTTGTATTTGTGACCTTTTGTATCTGTACCTTTTGTCATGGAAACTGTATTTTCTATTGTCTTAGGTAAACTGCTGTGGTTGAGCGAAATAATTTTATTCATGTCGTAGTTTTTTCTAGAAAGTCATAAAACATTTTGCGAAACTACGACATCGTCAAAGTCAAGGGTCCAACCTAGATGAGGTCTGCACAATATCGACGCAGATGCACATACAAAGGGAGGCCTATACCTAGCAGTGGGATCCCAAGGGCTGTGGATGATGATGATGGCATCCAAAAGTTATGAAGATAAACCTGATCATTAGACAGAGTTCAGGCTCTGATGACGAAAATAATTAAATATAAAATGGCGTTCTAATTCAATAAACTTAAACCAAGCCACCAACTTCGTGGGACGACCATTTTGATGACCGCAATTGACTGGTAAAGGCTGTTGTTGGCACCATCAGAAACAGAAAAAAAAACATTATAGGTCTTAAATTGTACCTTTAAATACGTAAGACCTTTGTAGATATATCTTGAATATAATACAGGCTTAAGTTTGCTAAACATTTCTTAACAGTCGATTTTATAATGTTATCTGATCTATTTATGAATAGTCGAGCCTTTGGCCCTACCTACTTACTGACTGATTGAAAATTATTGTGAATAAATAAATAAATAA
Organism: Macaria liturata; assembly: GCA_964023185.1. Classification (NCBI taxonomy): domain Eukaryota; kingdom Metazoa; phylum Arthropoda; class Insecta; order Lepidoptera; family Geometridae; genus Macaria; species Macaria liturata. The sequence goes on along the minus strand of OZ026828.1, from coordinate 3,866,185 downwards.
AAATAAATGTTCCGGGACATTGCACACAGCGCCATCTAGCCCCACACTAAGCAAACGCTTGTGTCGTGGGTACTAGACGACGGATATAATACTTATATACTTTTCTTTTGTAAATACATACTTATTATACATACAAATGACCAGACTCAACACAAGTAATTAAAAAAAATTCATAAATACTTGTGTCACGCGGGAATCGAACCCGCAACCCCTAGATTAGAAGGCAGAGCCACTACCAACTAAGCTAACAGGCCAGTCAAATAGTAGGTATAATGCAGTAAAAAATATGTTTACCTATTTTTATAAAATATTACAAATTTATTCAGCTTATAATGTCTCGTTACTTTCGGAAAACCCATTTATATTTTTGCTTATTTTACTGTACTTAAATTCGGCTTAACTTATTAAACTTGACTAAACTTGTCTAACAATGATAGCTATAGAAAGTATAGAAAAAACATATTTACTTATTGCTCCATATTTTCATTCAATAGATAGATAGATGGACTTACTTAACTTATTAGACCACCACATAAGTAAAACAAGCTAATAAAATGAAAATAAATAAATAAATATTTCGGGACATTGCACACAGCGCCATCTAGCCCCACACTAAGCAAACGCTTGTGTCGTGGGTACTAGATAACGGATATAATACTTATATACTTTTATTTTGTAAATACATACTTATTATATATACAAACAACCAAAATAAAATATTTAATATAACCGTTTTACTTATGTTTTACATTATTACTTCTATTATATTATTTCTCCGTTATTCTCCTTCGTTCTCAAATACAAGTAATAACAAGTCATTCACATCTTTAAGACGGAAAGCACCTGAGTACTTTTCTACAGAACCGTGTCAGTAAAACGAGCCCAGCTAGTACAATTATCGCATTATAGAATAAATAGAGAAATAGTACAGTAGCCGTGGCGGTAAGTTCTTATAGACACGAAACTAACTGTAAATGAAACTTATACACATTTGGCTTACAATCTTATTTAATTTATTCGTAAAGTATATTTACACGTCACAAACATATTCATATGCATTTGTGTAAAAAAGTGTCAATTTATTTACAAATATTGTGTTGTCGAACCCGGTGTCTTAGCTATGAAACTCTTAACTTGGCTCTCTGTTTTCCGCTTACCTATCTAGCAATCTTTAAAGCGAGACAGAATCGGTCCTAGACCGTAATGATTGCTTACCTTTCATCAAATTATGATTCAGATGAAACCCTTAAAAAAAGACAGCCTGCCAGTCAAATTCTTATTTCCATTTAAATATTCTGAAACAGAAGTCTTTAGGTTATGTTGTCTATGTTCGCGTTAATCCTGGATTACGAGTGCTAATAGACAGGTAATAGTGCGTCCATCCGCTGCCAACCTGACTTTACCTGACACATAATCACTAATACTAGTAATTACTGAGTGGTGCAAGTGATGAGCTAAGAGATTATCGGATAATCCTTATTAAAACCCTTAAACTATCTAGCTATTTTAAAAGCAAGTGCCAATCAGATCTTATTGCATATACACGTTACATCTTAAACCATAAAGATATTTGGAAGATTAAACGAATGAGCTTTTAGAGAATTTGGTGATAGATCCAAAAGAAATATACACACCTATCTCTAACTATCGACCACCTGCTTCCTTCCAATTTTTCAATAATATATTTGTACCTAATGACGAAGAAAGGCGCGTGAAAGCTTCTCTCTCATTCTGTATTTTCTTACCTAATCCACGCTCCTTTGAATCTATTTTTATCACAACCACGTGCCTATTTTCAACTATCGCCCACCTGTCCAAAGTGCCCACTCCCCCATCACCTATACCTTGGCGCGCAGCTGCGTTCCCCTCCATCGCGTGCTGGCACCGTGACGCCGCGACACTACGACCCACTGGACACGGCGATACGACCTAGTGGGTTTACACTCATTTATAGCTACTGTTATTGAACGCTTAGCTCAGCTAGCGGAGGCAATCGCATGCGATTACCAATGTTAAGCTACTGTCGACGCGGCCTGTCCTTGGATGGGTGACAAAAAATTGGCTTTATTCAATCGCTTTTGTGGGTCGAATAACCCCTTAAAATAGTAGATCAGCTAAACTGAGGTTCAACCTAAAAAAGGACACATACCAGGCACTCTCAAATCCAGCAGTCATCCATGTCACAAAGTTTTAGCATTCTTACGATGGATGTGCATGGAAATGATATAAATAGAGAGGGATGAAATAAAAAATCCTTGTGGATGTGCAACAAAATTGCTTTTATTGACAATGGCATATTCACCAAAAAGTTGTGTTATCCACCGTGCTCTAAACTTTTGACTCTGCCTGTTTCCAAACGATCTAACTAATTTGATGCAACAACTGTCTGTGTTAAATACTTAAAAATGACTAATATTAAATTTTACCCCTTCAAATGAACCGTACAGTTCCATACATCACCATATAATATCGTTTAAAAATACTACCGACTGTCAATCCAACTCCACCTGGCTGCAAGTTTATTGATGCTCAACGCGAGGTCGGTTGGATAGGTTGGGCATGTTTTGATACAAGCCACTGATGGATGTCTTCCGGATCTCTATCGAGGGTTAACAGCTGTTTTGATAGTAAAGTTAGTACATACTAACAGTACTTGGCTCACATGTATACTAAATATATTTTTGACAACAGGAATCAGGATATGTATTATAATGGACCACAAAATCCGCGGACATGATGTGTCACTTGTTGTATAATCTATGTAGGTGTCAAGATCTACCGATTTTAAATTACCTTTTTTTACAATTTTTGCTGACTACTGCATACCATAAATGCAGTACATCTGATGCGCTTATGACATCTATGTTTTTAAAATAATATTCATAATTTCTCCATGTCTAAAAATCTAAAAGCAATATCCTACAACTCCAATTCCGTGTGATACGTAACAAATACCCACCAACGTCGTCGCCCGCGGGTCTGTCTCGCAACCATTGTGCTGCACCGTGGGTGTCCTAGCCCAATATCGACAGGCTGGTGACAACGACTTGTGAACCATGAGACTCTTCAATGGTTGCTTACACATAACCAGCATTATGCTGAGTGGAGCTGGTTGTGGCCGTGTTACATGTCCTTATGTGTAACTAAGCGAGTGTGGCTCAGCGGTTCCGTGTCTGCTTTTCGTCCAGACGCACCCTGGTTCGAATCCGGACCTACACAGTGACTTGTATTTTCAAGCTATGTGTGGATTTGTACTTGCTTAGCGGTGAAGGAAAACATCGTGAGAAAACCGACATATTTGAGGACCACAAATTCCGAGGACATGTGTCTTCCGCGGAAGAACCTGGGCGCCCACCACGATGTATCTGCCCAATAAATCTGCGGGGAGTTACGACCCTCAGTCATGAGGAAATAGGACTCACAGATGTGTAATTATTCTTGTTGTGAATTTTTTGCAAAATCTGTCCCAATAAATGTTTCTTTCAATCCAGCAACAAGACCTGGAGCTCTCATAATTACTTTTCTATTACTGTTTATAACGTTCTGTCTACCAACTCGAGTGTGAGGTGGAATACCTACTGCGTGCTTATTGATTTTTGAATCTTTACAAAAGCAGAATTAATCTTTCGAGTGACTTTCTGCATTTCATTGCTGAATAAAAAAAAAATAAGAATTTTACAGGATGAATCTGTCAAGTGGCGTATGTACTCGATCAGATCTCTAAACAAATTTGTACAAATTTTGAAGTGGCTAAATATTTTCGCCATAATATACGACGAAGGTGATTTCGCATTATGCCATATGGCATTTGGAATCTTCTTACCCGAGGCTATAGTGTGGCAACATGTAGGTACTGAGATGTCTAATTATTATTATGTCTTTACCTGATGTATATCGACAACCTGATGCAATATTACCAGACAGGTGCGGGCACATTTGTCTTATTTCAGCTCGAGTGGCTCAAATTTGGAGATAATGAGACTGGTAATTTGGATAAATTAGTGATTGGAATCGGTAGGCTGTAATTGGCTAGCGTGCTATTTGATTGCAGAAGTACTTAGGTTAACCAAGGCATGGTTTGTTGGTTAGGATCTGATATATTTTGTTTTGAGACGTACTGACGGCAGATGGAGCCAAGCAATAACTGAATGGTACCCACGGCTAGGTAAGCGAAGTGTAGGAAGACCTGTGCAACGGTGGCTGGATGATATTAGAAAGTTAGAAGGAAACATCTGGGCAAGGACAGCGCAAGACAGGGAGTATTGGCGTAAGAGGGAGGAGGCCTATACCCTGCAGTGCGTCCCATTAGGTTGATGATGATGATGATATTTTGTCCTATTTCTGATTTTGCTTACTTTATAAAGTACACTGTCTCTCAAAGACAAGAGTGAGAGTTTTTTTATGACCAGTAAGTAGGCTTGACTAAAACAACGCGAAATAGCCATCGGCACCATTGCTTGTTTATGTTTAGCTTATCACATAGCTTCTAAAGGTCGTATACACTAACCTGGTTTTCTACAAACTCAAGAAAATAACAATAATCAATAAGAAAGCCAGCCTTATCCGTGCAGAATCTTTCGCGATATCCATAACGCTACGAAACTTCGATTTCACACGATTTTCGCGGAATAGCGACCATATGCCCTAGAGGCATACTCTAACGCCATTACTCTTGTATTCACCGCGATAGAAAACGTATTGTGAATTGATTCTGAATACCAGATTATTGCTTTATCTGTAGTCGAAGTGGTTTTCAATAGTTGTCTAGAAATTCTTAGCGTGGAGAACATAACTAAATGAACTGGCACTGCGTCCCAAACTGTACCTGACACAGCAAATTTGAGTAAATACTTTAATTTTGATTTCTGGAGTCGATATGGATGAAGTAACGCTATTTCTTGCAGCTCTAAAAGAAACAACAAGAATTGATATTGTAATATTGTGATATTGATGAGTTGATATTGTAACTACTTTTTTCAGGATGTCTATTAGGTATGTACTCGTATCTATTTCTAGAATTCAAGAGCTCTAGACTATTATTCTCAAGAACCAATTGTGATACAGTATTTACTCTTCCCGTCCTAATAAAAGCTTTAGAAGCAAAACGCAAACAATGCCACCTTTCATCAAACCTAAACCTTGCAGGTCCTGTTCAAGCTTATAAAGCCACTTAGCTAAAGACGTTATCTCACCAGAATAGAAGGGCTCAAGTCAAAGGCCGTGAATTCTCACCTCCTTAGTTATCTTCGTCACCTTTAACTTGAACTTCTGAGGTCTGACAACCATGGTGATGCTGGCAGCTTTGTTGTGGTTAAAACAAAATGGCGGCTATTTTTAACCGACTTCAAAAATAAGTTATCAAGTATTCAGATTTTTTTGGGGGTATGTTACGCGATTACTCCGTTGTTTATGAACCCATTTCAATCATTCTTTTTTTATTCGATGGGGACTGTTACCGGGGTGTTCCCATATTTTTTTTGTTCTATTAGATTACTCGTAGCTTCTATGTGCTTTAGCAACCGAATTATATGCTTAATGTTATGTCAAATTGTATTAAAAGTAGTAAGAATTATGTGGGTGAACATTTATATGCGTTATATTTAGATTAGTACGATGTGGGTGAGACATTTCGGATATTTTATGTCTTGGATAACGCAATAGTTAATCACACTCAAAACTATATTGTAAAATCGTTTTACCCTTCTATGCTTATTTTAAGTGCCGGGAATAGCACTTAACTATTCGATAAGCTAAAAGAATAAGAAACCCATTTTAAGATATTAAATCATAACGTTTTCTAGTCACCATATTTATTTACAACACTTCATTACAATTCCGTAGAAAGTAAATAAATTCACTATCTCTAAAATTCTACGACGAAAAATCTCATTCAAAGAACTTTCCGGATAAGATCACCTTACACTTGACAATATATTGAATCGTTGTTAATTTACCCGACGTGGGAGGGAAGTGGGTGTCACTGGTAACTGGCAACACTAGGATGCGCGCGCGCACGGAAAGTGCTTCAAAGAGTTATGGTTCAATTGTCTAAGAATAGGATAAATTTTCTGTTTTATCACAGGTTTTACTAACTGAGTAAGAAAATAGAGTTAGAAAAGTTTGTATGACGGTGGTAAACTTAAGAGGTTTGTGTTCAAGGGTTTTCTACCAGTTCTACAGGCCTGATTAGGCTTTTTGACTTATTTAATATGTTCATTTTTTAACAAAGAATAGTATCACGTTTGACTACAGCCTGCCTGATGAAGCACCGGTGTTGTCTAAGATGTAGCAGACTAGCCTAGAAAAAAATATATTAACTCTGGATTTGGATTTCATAATACTATTTAACAATTGTAACATATCATTGATTGTGCAAAGTCCTGGAATATATTAATTTCTTAATTATTATTATTCTAGTCACAGAAACGCCTAGAAGTTAATTAAACTTTTTTGATACCTGTCCAAGAACAGGTGATCCATTGATGTTTTATTAACCAGAAATTCTAATATGATATTGACAACCATAAAATAAATAAATAAATAATAAAATAAATAAAATTTATTTATTGGTCATCAAAAACCTTATAACTAAGTTACAACAGTTGTTTGTTAGTAAAATATTTATATTACTGTGTTAGGATCGATTACAAATGATGTGATCTATGTTCCCCACACTAGGTTCCCCTGTGTCGTGGGGAACGCGCTCATCCTTCTGGATTTCAAATAGGTAACTATCTATATACATTAAACAAAAACAAAAAGATTTCAATAAAATATGTTAGTTAACGGAGGAAATAATTTACTCGGGAATGGGAAATGAGGGGAGGGGTTGATGTAAGAAATGAGATGAGACTTGTGTGATTAATTGTCATGTGATACTTACTTAAATAATAAACGTGATGTATAAAAATATATTTAAATAATAAAAAATATCCATTAAAAACATGTGATGGTAAAATAGTGTTAAAGTAAAATGTTAATTATTATTAATTTTTTTTCGTTCAAAACAACAGTCTGTTTATTATTGATAATCACGATTTATTCTTAGTCGAGTCCGAGTAAATTCACAAACTAAATGTTGAGGAAGCTCGATGGTTTAAGCGTCTACTTAACATTCTGCAAATTTGTATATGAATGCCACATAATAGTCACAAAAAGCTAGTAAAGCCCAATAACATCTACTTTATTCGTTACTAACGATGGAAAGTGTTCGATCTCAGAAAGTTCATTTTTCTACTGACAGCTCAATTTATCAAAGGAGCTAATACTTCCTGATACTGGTAATGGTCTTTATCTTGTGCATCTGTATATATAGTTATATTTTATAGTTTGTACATTACACGGGGGTTTTGTTGTATGGATGGGTTAGTCAACGTAGGTAAGATATTTTGCAAATCTATACTAATATTATAAAGCTGAAGAGTTTGTTTGTTTTAACGCGCTAATCTCGGGAACTACTGGTCCGCATTGAAAAAATCTTTTTGTGTTGGATAGACCATTTATCGAGGAAGGCTTTAGGCTATATGACATCACGCTTCAACTAATAGGAGCGAAGAAACAATAAAAAAATGTGGAAAAAACGGGGAAAATTATTCATCTTTGAAGGCTTCCGTTGCGTGCGCTGCGAAAACGGTTCAAGATATCAAAAAAATGTGTATGAAAGAATTATTCCTCTTGAAAAGATCTAACAAAATGACCCAAACAGTACATGTCTATCTTTTAAGGTTAACTCACTAAACCGTTTTTATGGTAATAACTATTCCACGCGGACGAAGTCGCGCGCACCAGCTAGTTCTTAATATCTGCCGGTCGTGATTATTTTCGCTCATTTTCCAATAAAAGCTTAAGTTCTTAATATCTTTTTCATTTCGTAAACTAACGTAAGCCATTTTTAAAATTTATATATTAAATTTTTTTTTTCTTCATTTCTAGTCTATATAATAGATACTAATTTGTATAGGTGGGTTAGTCGACGAAGGTAGGTATTTTGTGATTCATAGTGTGTATTGAACAGCAATTTTTATTAATATTTTTGCTATTAATATAGGACAAAATCAGTATTTCAGTGTTCTTGTATAGGATAAATAATAAATCATGCAGTTAAACTTAAGTCTTAAATAGTTTGAGCTATTAAGTGAATATCGTAATTGGGTTTGGGCGGTATGCATTCTCAAACAGTTGACCATTTACATCTACATATTATATACTCGTACGTATACAAACTTTGCTCTGAAGGCTTTTAGTTCCATACTCTTCCATCACATTTTAACACAACACAGTCATAACACTAGCCTAGTCATCTTCTTCTTATCGAATGAAAGTGGCCAACTCCGGTGTTGAAAGTTTTCAAACCACCCTAAGGGCCCCTGACATGGCTTAGCGACTGCCGTACTAGACAAACAGCCGAGACCTACAATTTAACGTGTCATCCACCTAGCCTAGTGCGTCGCTTGTGCAAGTGTCGCTTAAGGTGAGGACGTCGACAATTGTCGGACGGTCAAATATAAAAAAAAAACCTGTAAAGAACAAGCTGAAACGCATCTTCATAGCCTGCAATATCTATACTATACTAGCTTCCTTGTCTGCGTATTTCCTCGTAGCGAATTGGACGTGAAGTTATGGATTTGATGTGTGGAAATTGCAACTTCTAAACGTGGGGTTTCACTGTACAGTGTACACATATTGAGAGTCACCGCGTTTATATGAAATTAGTTCCGAGTGTTTATATACGAGTCGGTAGTTACTTTCGATAATCAGTGATTACATATTGTACAAGAAATGAGTAAACACAATGAATAAAAATTCTGAGACATTTCACACAGCGCCAAAACAAAAAAAAAATTCTGTAGACATTGTATTTTTCATCTATTGTATTTTTAGTAGATCTACGAACTTCTTCCCAATTCCGGCTTATCATACAGTTTTCGGACACTAGATATATAACAAAAACCTATGCACTTCACAATCACAATACTAACTTCAGTTACTATTGTGATTTTATAAATGAGTACATATATCTGGTTAAGCTGCTGTAAAACTGCAAAATTTGGATTAATAAAAAAATTAAGCGTAAAAGATTAATACTCACATAATTCTGTAAGAAATATGAGAATATTATTCACGCACTTCTCGTAAAAAGCAACAAATCCTGTTAATCTTTCCTAGAAATAGCTCATCTTTTCCCGTTAGTGCAACTAAAGTACTAATAAACAATTTTCCTTCAAGCACAGCTCTTTATTGCCTCCTTTATAAGACATAATTCATAAACAATGACCGAGATTACATCTTAAATACTTCCTACGTTTATAAATGGCATAGACATTACAACTTATAGACGAGATTTAACAAATGTCTTATTCCCTATACAAACCATTGCGTCAGCCATATGTCCGACGCGGATCAATCAGCATCCAGCCGTTTTCAGTCATATCGTGATATTTGTATATTCATATCCAGTCCTATCACGTGTTAGAGGTGACGGACCAATAAGCATGTAGATTTATCGCGTAGTATTTGAAAATGGCATCACATGTGGATTTACTTGGCAACCACCGCAAAATTGCTTATATTTATGAAGGATTCATTATGTCATCTGTGGGAGGAGCTGAACGCCCACAGCAATGTGCCCAAGAGAGCTCCCGTGACGAATTAATAATTCTGCGGAGAGTCATGACCCTCAGTCATGAGGAAATACGAAATATTTTTGTCATAAAGAAGCATCTCTTCATTATAATGTTGTTGATAAACGGCAAGTAAAAAGGCAGGGCGTTGTCTTCATTAGGTAACTTTAGATTTATCACTTTCTTCTTGCGTAATGTTTAATTGAGTTAATTCTTTTCACGCTTCATTATATTATCGCCCTTTTAATTACTTTAACGCTCAGTTGTATCAATTTTATCACCATTGGATATATTTCATTTAAACTATTGTGGTACTACTAAAGTACCTAATAAATCAATTTTCTTTAAATGAGACTTCGAAAAAGTTTTAGACCATTTATAAATTACACTATTATTTATTTGTTCTGAAATCTATTTCGTGTATAAAAACGAAAAAAAACTTAAGGCTTTGACAAAAGTTATATATTTATCGATTAAATGCATTTTAAAATTATTAAAAACGCATTGTTATATGTGATAGTTACATAGCCTACATGTTTCAAAGGTATGTACATACAGAGAGGTATTCCCTTCCATCATTATCACTTATTTCCCAAGAAAATAAGAGCTTTCAAGTAATGCTTTTGACACACTTTGAAAGCATACGTTTTACATTTGTCACGTTTTCTCAAAAGTGTTGCACGAGCTTGTTAAATCAGTAATGGTACATGATTATTGAACATGTACTGAAATATATTTCGTCATTTTGAGTTTATCAAATATTCATTAAAAAGTCAGTACCTTAAACAAAATGATTTAAAAGAATAACTATTGTATCGTATTCGTAAATAGTTACCAAAGTTGCGACTATAGAAGACAAGTATAACCTTAGGGTGAAGCCCAAAAACAGAAAAAAAAATAACAAAATAAAAGTATCTTGTGTAGATTGTTTTCAAATACTAACGTTTCAAACCCCTCATTTCTTTTGAACTGTAATGAACCATGTTAAACGCATAATAATATACAACATTGAGTTTGGTTTAACCATTTCTTCTCCGCAAAATGAGGACACTAGTTCATCTTTGTACATAAACCCTACGATGTATTTGAATACCGAAATATAAGAAGCAAGTGACTAAGTATTTATTGGTACTCGAACAAATACTGAGGCTTGAAACTTAAACACTAAATATTAAATTTAATAACTTTTGATTCCTAACTACGTTAACCTGTTATTAACTAATTTATTAACCTAACCCTCATTTGTAATTTTACTATATTGCTACATAACTAAATAACATGTATAACGGGAAGACGTTGGTATCCGGGATACAGATATTTCTCGTCCGGACGCCAACACACCGCGTGCAACTTTGAAATTAGATTATAAATATTACCTTTTCTTAGTTTTTAAGTACCTATTGTACCGAAATAAAAGTAGTCCAAATAGCCACAATTCTAAGGGCCAAGTTTAAGAGAAAGTGTGGAAGCACTTTTAGTAAAAAGCCTTTCGTAAAAAGCCTTTCAATGATCGCGCATCTAGATGAAGCATCAATCTTTTGCATTGTGTCATTTTTGCTTTCATTGTTAGAAAGTTTAAGTCCAACGTAAAGCCTTTCTTTTTGACTGCTACTGACTTTGATAAGTTACACTTACATTTGACAATATGTTTTTTTTGATAGTCTTTGTTTGTGTTTGTATTTTATTTCGAATTTATTGCTTTGTTATTATTTTTATGTGTATATGAAATCTGTAGATTTGATTCTTTTGTTCAATGGACAGGAAAATGTTTTTCGTTTTGTTTCGCTGCCTTATATTTAGATATGAAAATAAAAATTGTCTGTAACGCTGTCATGTAATATATTTCAGATACGCATTTAATAAAATACTTTCTAACTACCATGTTAAAGACATAAACTCCTTGAGATTTTTATTAGATAGTTTTCTTTACAAAACATCCCCTAGATTTTATTGAATCGGACGTAATCGATCTCGTCTTCTCTTTTTTAAGTAAATTTATAATTATTATTTAAATGAAATAAATACTTCGGGAATCAGAACATTCCACAGAGCCATATAGCCCCATACATAGTGAAAGCATGTGTCATTACATAATCTGTATTTGTAGTGCAAATAGATACATATATAAATACAACAATTAAAACAATCTAGACTTAAACGATTTCTTCATCATAACCGATACGGTCTCTTTTACTTCCTTCATTTCTATATTTCTTCCGATCGAATCGAATCCATTTCGATTTGCTGCATTCGATTCAACGGAATCGATTTCTTTATTTTTAAACTCGATAATGTTCCGATGACAGGAACTGACAAAACTAATGCAAGTGTTAGTTATATCGATGTTTATCATCCGGTTGTTACCTAATTTTGTTATAACTGATGAAATGTTTTTTATTTATGTCTGTTAGCCCCATTGCAAATTGTCATTTAATCTTTTTTTCAACTATGTAATTACTTGATATTATATGCTGGTTTGTTTAGCCTTTTTTGTTCTGAATTCATTTCAAATCAGCAAATGTGAAAAATATTACTTCTGTTTGCATTTATGAATAAAAATATAGTCCTTATTTAGTCAGCTTACGTATGTTGTCTAATAGATAACAATAACTACTTTAAAAAAATATGATTTAACGTTAACAGTACTTACTTACTATAAATGTTCGTTTCAAAGATATAGGTACCTACAGTTTTCATATTTTGACACTCTGTTTGATCGATAGGTGATGTTTTAGATAAGAGCCGTGAATTGAGGCCGACACTGAACGTAATGCGGCTACTTTACAATCGTGAGTGCGTTTTTAAAACCTCCATCATGTAATAAATGTTGAACTAGTTTATTTTATGACGCATATAAATATAAGTGCCGAGTCTTCGCGACTGTAAGAATATTCTGCTCATATTTTTGTCTCATCATTTCATTAAATGCTATGGTGGGATAATTTAGTATCTCATGGTGAGGTCATCGCTGGCCTTGAGCCCCTAAACCTATTATTACTTCGATCCTCGAGCTCGCGTTAATTTTAACAACACTTCCGAGTAGTCGCGGTCAATCATCACCGTTTCCTTTCGAACGTTGCCTCGCGCGCGCTACACTTCGACGCCCACCAAAAATAGACGGCACCGGAGGAGAAAAAGTCCTGCCAAATACACAAAAAAACAATCGGCCCATTCCTGCCGGCCTGAACCTATTCACAAGTTTATCCTGCGATAAGACGCCGATCAACGATTCAATTGATTCCGTCTCTTTCTGTTGTTAAAAGTTTTTCCTCGGTGAGGGAGATGGCGAGGTAGGGCGCCCTCCGCGTGGCGACGGCGACGCCGAGACCGGCCGACAGTTTGCGAGTCGCCGGCATCGCGCGCGGTCGTCCCGCACGCAGTCCGTCCCACTCCGTCAATTTAAACAAATACCCTAACATACTAAACTGTTTTATATTAACAAACAAGTGCCTTAATATTCATGGATGTGCCAGTGAATGCATGGAATGACTCCGGGAACTGAAACCCAATGAAATATAACCGCTCGTGACTGTTCTTCGTTTGTGTCCTTTTGGTATAAAAGTTTGCTGTAATTGTCTTACGGTTTTTAATTTGTGCATTTCTTTGTTAACTGTATTGTGTCAGAGCACGTTTCTGGATTGGCACGAGCCTTTTAATAATAATAGTGCACGGAACGGAAACCAGTTTGCAGAGTGCTTCGGCTGCGGTTATCCTGACTTACGTATGCGGGCTGCCTTTCTTCAACGAATTTCGGAGTTTCTGAATTTGGCTGCCTTGGACGCTACAGCAAAACACTAATAACACGATCGAGGAACGTGTTATCTGTATTTTTGCACGTAGCGTTTTATTGTTTATCCTTATCAGTATATTCATCATGTTTATGATAATCATGTTTCCTTTGTGGTTTGACTTCAGTTTCTGCACTAATACCTTTATTGGCTGCTATTTTACCTAATCCGTTGGTTTGACAGACAGTTCACCTTGACCGCTCGGTCGGTAGCTTTCTTGTTTCGAGGTTAATCGGATCCTGCGAGTTGTATAGTTGCATTACTGCTATTTATGCTGTGTCTTTTCTCACATAAATACTTAGTCGGTCATGGATTGACATTTACCCGGAGACCGCCTGGTGACTAACCTCTTTCTGACTTATAAATACCACAGTAGCATTATGTAGGTACATACGTATGCAATAATATGCTTCCATTTGATCGTTTTTATATAAATAAACAAAGAAGTCATCTAACTGTAGTGTTTATATCGCATCATTGTTTATAGCTCGTCTGTCATTTCCAGTGCTCAGAGGCCTGACTAAGATCCCTGAATCATGATTGTGTAAACACTAAATAACTGTCACCATTTATAAGTACCAATTAATTGCAATGAGCGTAGAGAAGCTAACACAAGCGTTGTTGTAGTGTGGGTGGACTCGCTGGCGCCTGTCATTTACTATGGCTTCGCTTTTCTAATTACATCTCAATATGACGCCTCAACAGTTAATCTGTCTACTAAATTTACGCCAATTCTCTGTATCTGATTTAACTTGGATAGTGATTTACATTCAATAGTCGTGCTGCATTAGTTTGAGTACCTACGTATTCGAGTATTCTTGTTAAAATATCTCTCGACAGGTCCGCTAATGTTCAGCAAACGTTAAATCTTTCGGAATCACGAACGTTTCCTTGCCACTTGTTGCGCTTGGCTTCACTTTTAGACGTGACTTCATTGCTCGTTTTTCTATCCGCCGTAAACTCGCAATCTGGTTTGAAATTGCCCAAGTCACCTTTAGCAATAGTTTTTTATATCTTATTATGTTTCCAACCCGACACTTCCTGTGAATCATTGAGTCGAGGAGTACTCTAGTTTGCGTAATAGTGGCAGTCGTCCAAAATCCGACGCCTAAATTGTAAATTATGACTTCCATGAAAGAAATTTACAAATTAAGGTTGAACAAACTGCCCCGGAGACAACTTGTCTCCGAATGATTTATGTAATCGTGTTTACATTCGCGAAAATAACGCCGAAATGATAATTAGGAACACCGTCTCGACTCATTGAGTGCTAAGTATTTGAGAAATTGAATAATACTACGTTATGTATGAGGCTATTCTATGAATCAAGTTATTTTAAATCACCGTTTAGTGTTTCCAAAACATTTTTTTTTATATAGTACAATAGTCTTGTTCCCTCCGCGTGGCGGAGGCCTTTGTTTAGGTTTAGTTTCCACAACATTGCATGTTAATTACTTTTAAACTGCCAATGTATTGCAATTAAAACGGGCCTGTTATCTTATTTCTCTCTAATTGTAACAGATATTTTTGCAGTTACTAATTGTATTCTGTCGCTAACAATTCACATTGTCTAGCAAAAATATTTACCTGCAAATCTTTTGTAATGCTAAAATCTTTTTATCAAGTACCTAAATTTGCTTGCTTTATTACTCAGAGCGTTAAAGTAATGTGGGTCGTTGCTAGTGTAGCACTTTTATGAGCTCTTTACTGTTTTTGCTTCAAGTTTCTTTTTAGATTTAGTTTCTCTCGCTCTTTTCTAGATTTTTCAAATCAAGTTCGCATTCTTCGCTTTTGCCGCAGACACGAATGCTTACTGGTTTACAATATTTTATAGTTAAATAACAACTCATGGTACGTTATGTCTATCTGTGTTATCTTTGGTTGTTAAATTTAATTCATAGAAATGTGTTGCATCTTGTTTGTTCAAATTCTCGAGTAGTTTGAAATGTACTTTACGAGCATGTTTTTAAGACTTAATTTAATTTTAGATTCTTATAAGAATGTGCCCTGCATGATGTCTTTGTGACCGCTAAGGACAAGACCCGTTAATATTATTTCGATAAAAATGTTTTACGATATGGGAATAGCTTGTATTTTGTTACATAACGTGTTAACATTTTATTCAAACTGACATTAATATAGTGTTATGGCATGTTTTTAATAGTTTCCCAAAACATTTAATTTATAATTTTATGCCAAAAGGACACCACTCGAAAACTTATTCTTAGACGAACGAACGAAAACCAACAAGTGTCTTACTAAGTGCTCTTATTACAAATATACATTTTTATGGCAATTTTTGACAAATATTTATGAAATATTACATTAATGGTAACACTGGATCACCGCTACAGCTGCTGAGATGATCGACAAATGTGAAGCATTCCGTCTTTCACAGGATGATACAAAACAATAGGTAAGTTCCTATTAACTACTGGTTATTGAAAAAATCTCCTTATTTTTAGTACTTACTTATATTAATATTACATTTATAGCACGCCTGGATCTTTCCTGTGTGTTTAGGTGTAAAGCAATAATCGAATTGATCTTGGATAAGCAAATCGTAACTATAGCATATTTGCCAAAATAATAATTACTTTGACCCATGTTTTGTAGCATACATATATTGAGCTATCTAGCCCACTAAATAGAAATTAAAAGGTATATAAGGCTCTTCGATAATTTCTTACTTATTTCTTCATTTCTACAACTTAACCAATGGCACTCACTTTCTCTATTTGGCTATTTGTCATAATTTTCATACAAAAGGGATGCCCTTATTCGGCCTAAAACTCTTGACTGATTGGTCATTTATCTTTTGGGCAGCTTTCTCTTCGGATGCATGTAAAAGTTCTTTTAGCTATGCAATGTAACACATAGTTTCCAGTTCGGAAATTACTATTGCGATAACGATTAAACGATTATTCGTAAAAGGGCTATTCGAATAATTGCGCTTGATTGAAATATCTAGTACAAAGCTAATGTAAACTCAAGTATGTATGTACTTCTATCGATATTATTAGAATGGTATTGAATCGATACTGGTTATTGACTTACTGGCCTATTGACCTTTATGCCTTTAGTTTTTATTTATCGGTAGGCAGATATAATTGATTGATGTTTAATGGTAACTTTTTAGATAAGTAGTTACTCGTATTTGTAAATAGTATCTAGTTTGTTTTTACAGAACATTCTAGTTTGTGTTTTCCACATCTGCTTTGATGTAGATTTCTTTGAGTAGACAACATTTGTTTTCTTTTTGATGAGTGATATTCAGTTTTTCTATATTATTTATCACCATGTACATACCAACGTACGTAATACGTATGTTGTGAGATCTGTTAAGTATTTTATGAATTTATTTCTACCACAAGTTAAATAAGTCAATTAGGTACTTTGCGATCACAAATTGTATGTCTGTATAAATAGCAGCTCAATAGTCTCAAAATCAATAAATAAAAATATGCGCAACATACCAATACCTACAGTTTTACTCGTAATTTGCTAAAGAATGATACCTTTGAATAAACAAAAGAACCAATTTCGGGATAGTCATGGCATGCGCGGGCGCAGGTTGTGCGCGGATCCGGCCTGTTGCAACGTTCTCTTCACGCCCCATTTCCCGCCATTTTAATTGAGTTTTGTTTTTTCTCTTCGAATTTCAAACCGTCATTGTCGTTTTAATTTGAGCTGTTTGGACAATTGCGCTTGGGCAACAAGTAATCGATAGGTAGCTTGTTAAGGAGGACATGATAGGTATTGTTCGATTGTATCCGCTTTACGAATGACTGAAAGCAAATTTTGTGCCGATCGGATCATGGTTACGTATTCAATTTTTTATTCAATTTAAGAATAAATTGAGTTAGTAGTAAGCATGATACTGTAAAGTTTGACATAGAATAGTCTAGAAATTGCTTTGTTGTCTAATTCAGTTCGAATGTGAGCAAATTTTCAGCTCAATTATAACCTAAACATTGATGTAGGTCAATACGATATAAAATAGTTACAGACATATTTCCGACAGCTTCTGGTGTGATATGAGTTCTTTAAATTAGATTGCGTCTTTTTTCCAATGTATATTTTCAAATTAATTAAAATTAGACAATTGACGATCCTAATCCTGCAATGATCACAAGGATTTGAGATATATATAGTTTTGTAAAAGTAACATACACTACGCATGTTGAGCACAATTTGCGGGCTAAAAAGGTACAATAGACGAAAGTGGTGTCCGAGTGTAATCTAGGCACCGTTATGTTGCAGTCGGTTGTTAAACAGACTAGGTCAGTTTTTGTGGCTTTGTCCACAACTTCATTGTCGACTCGTGCGTTGATGAAGAGATTGATAGGGGCAAGGGCTTGTTGAATGGTTCTTTCTGTATCAAAGCATTGCTATGATTAACGGCACTTTATAAATTTGGTTGGTGTCAAAACCAAATTGTGAAATAGCAATATAAAGGTACAATGACCAGTGCTACTTAAATAAAATTTGGTTTTCGGAAGCCACGTGTACCAATTTGACTGAATTCAAACAGCTGTATGATTATATAGGCAGAGACACAATCTTTGAATTTTGCTAAATCATATTTGTTTTACTTATTTTTGAATGTCATTGATACGTAAATAAAATAAGTAATTACCAAATAGGTGGGAAAATTGTCCTCAGTCATATCTTTAACTAGTGGGTGCTCGCGGCTTCGCTCGCATTAAGAAGTAAAACTTGCATCCCCTATTTCACCCCTTAAAAAGTGACATTTTAAAAAATCCTTTCTTAGCGGATGCTTTCGTCATAACATCTACATGCATGCCAAATTTCGGCCCGATCCGTCCAGTGGTTTGGGCTGTGCGTTGATAGATCACTATGTCAGTCAGTCAGTCAGTCACCTTTGAGTTTTATTTATTTAGATTCAAGACTTAATTGAAGTTATCATAATCCCTGCTATAAATTAGTCCATTTGCAATCATGCGAGTACAATATACTCGTAATTTCTGCATTCTTTTTGCTCCAATTCCGTCTTTACCTTATTCTTTAAGAATCCACTTGTAAATTCCATCCATTGTTTGTCTGTCACATGTCAACACTTCAATTCCATCTGTCGGGTCGTTAACCGATTCTAGCGCGGTTCCCGTGTTCCCATGTGATGGTAGCACATTGAAATCTGAGAATGCCTTTGTAAGGTTTAGAAAGTTGGAAGGAATCTAATGAAGCAAATCTAAGACTCATTTCATCCACTAAATACATTTCCAATCATGGATCTGGGAATTGGAAACTTTGTCTTGTTCATTGTATGCCCTATACATATAAAATTCCTGTTGTAATAATAAATGTATCATAAAAACTACTTACTTTTTATGTGTTGTTTAGAGATCTCGAAAGAAAAGCATGATAAATGAAATATGCGAGAAAAATTTGATGATCCAAGTTTACGGCTGGATCTAATTCGTAGGTAGCGATGTCTTTTGTTCTTAAAGTTGTAGTGGTAATCGATTTTATTGTATCTTTAGTAACGAACAATCGTGGGAATGTGCCTTTACCATCAGCAGTGCTTAGTATCAACTTTGCCTATTCTAGCAGCACGAGAATTTTAGATATCTATACTAAACCTACGGCCAGTTGCATTTTTTGAAACAAAGATGACGATATTACTCTGAAATGTTTACCGGAAGTGTTGGTCTTTTCTATGTAAAATGCACACCATACTTACGAGTAAATTGTTACTATTTAGGTACATACGTTCTTCTATCAAAATTTTATCGGCCAATCTTGTCCCAATGAGACAATTCTGTCATCTGCCAATGCTCCTCTTACACAAAGTCCGTCTCGCACTTCATAAACCTCGTCATTACGTAGCCACATCTAATATTTAGAGAGCCACTGTATTCTATTTACAAAACAGTGAATAACCGGCTGAGATCTGGGACGTGATTCACATCCTCTCCCAATATATTTTCGACTTTACCTCGAAAGAAATAGAGAATAGTTTCAAATAGTAGATTAGCCAAAAACTGGACTGAGAATTTGAGGAAATGCATATTGCGATTGCTCAATTTTTGAAGACTATCATTATCATGAATATGGATTTTTGTAATTGCTATCCGGCTGTGAATAATTTTGGATCTTCAGTGCTCATATTTCACGGCTATGCACAAACAAAGCATTTTCAATTTAGATTTGGTACAAAGAATAGTTCAAAACGTGAGTTAAACTTAGTTCATTATAATTGCATCGTTTCAACTGCAAGCTACTTAACTACTTTGTATCACATTTTGCTTCGATTATAATTATAAAAAATACTTGATGTGTTTTAGTTTCAACAGATAAGGCACAGATTATTGCCCTGGAATTTATCAATGCATCTCTCTACCCATACATTCTGGTGAAATGCAAGCCATTGTTTGCTCAACAAATATTGTTCTCAAATAAGTACCACTTCACATAGCCTTCCGTTGTCTCACCTTGGGTAAAGATTGCGTGATTCCAACTCTCTGTTCGTAATTAAGGCTTTTGGGCCAACAAAACTGTACTGCAATTGTTAAGTGGCGATTAGAGAGCATAATTTAGTAACACCTTGATGGGAATTGAGAAAGATAATAAAGTTGGAGAAGGAAACAAGTTTGATACTGGTTAATTGTTATTGCCTACTAAATTTCACTCACGCACAGTATCACTTTTGAAAGAACGCAGATTTGGATTACGGTTAATAGTTGCTGACATCTCTCCATCAATACTTGATCCCAAATGAGGACATGCTGTCGGAGATTCGTGTCACAGAGTTGTTGATTAATTAACTCACTAACAAACACATTCACTAAAAACTAACAGTTATAACATTGCTTACAATAAAAATGATGGGCAATTGCATTGCAAGTAATTTACGAAAGCTTTCTTCTAGGTCGATAACGGCACTTGATAATTTGTAAACTGACACTATTTGCCTTGTAAATACCACACATCACGGAAAAATCTCATTAGAAATAAGGTATGCATCTTCGAAGGGCTTTCTAATTGTTCTTAATACCATCTCCCATATTTTACAATGACTCTATTGTTCTTCAAATTGTTCTACATGTCTGAACTATTATTGCTTTAAAAGAGTGGGCGTATTATTTTTGGTTCACAATACGTTGTCGTGTCGATGAAGACCTCCTACTATTATCCCTTTCTCTTATTCGAGATGGTTTGACTCCTACTTTGACAGCTTTACATGTGCCTTTGACAGTTACGTATTCATAAACAACTTTCACGTATTCTGTAAAATGTAGTAGGTAATTGATTTATGCGCCGTCTACCACTTTGAATTTCCGTAAAAAGTGTCCATAAAGATCATCGTTCAAGATAATCCTTATCTATTTTTATTTACTCCCCGTCTCGGCCTGTGTTTACATAAATCCATCCTGTCGATGTAACGGTTAATAGAGCAGCCTTTGACAACTTAATAGTTTCCTCTGCTTTTAGAACAGGTTCAATCGCTCGCGCTTCCTGCTTTACAAATTGTCTGTCACCTTTGTTTTTACTTTCTTATTGCCGGCTTTACTTTCTTTATCTCTGTGATTTTAGCTTCATTCTTCAAATGTATTTGTTTTCTATGTTTTATTGTGTTCAGTTTAATCTAAATGCAAATTGAACAATACTTTCGAGCTCTTCGTGACGTACTGTCGCAGTATGTCTCTGAGCTATCTCTTCCGATTACAGCTCTTGCCTTGTCGCCTTGAGCGAACTACAATAACATAGCACTAGATTTAATAAAAGCCGGGCTCGGAGAGAGCCACGATAAAGTGTTGGGGCAGCGCAGCATAGTCATTATTTTGTTAGTGATTCAAGTGAAAATAGCTGGAAATTCACGATGAAATTGCCAGTTATGGATGTGCGGCATGACCATTTGTAGACGCCGTTACGCGTAACGCGAACGATGCTATCGTATTTCACCGTTCGTAAGTGTTATACTATCCAGTGTTTAGTCATCACTCTTTCATTTTAAATCAAAAACCTTACTTAATCCGATTGAACTACTTGTATACAACTTGACGTGTCAAGTCTGAGTTTTCCCACGCTTGTCTCGTTCATTATGCCATCGTCCCATCTGGTCGTCGATCCCATATCAGGTTTGTCTGCTTTAGAACTAAAACTTAAAAAAGTACGTGTACAAAAAAAAGAAAATTTCTCGCCTAAAGAGTTAGCTGTTGCGCAAAGCAGGCTCTTAGTTTGGCCACGATTGTTGTTAATATCGAACGTGACTCTCGCAACACCATATGAGTTCTGTACTCGTGTGATTACAATACAATTGCCATACGATTGATCTCCATTGTACGGTTGAATTGCATCGTGTTATCTTTTGATAGCCGTTAAGGTTTCTATTAGATTTCATGGAACATAACTGTTCCATATCAATATTTATACAATCATTGCACTTATTTATGTAATCTAATATAATATTACGTTGCGTTGTAGCTCGTATGGTAGTTATTAATACCTGTACATATATTAAAATTGTTAATATCATGCAATGCATTGCCCTTTTTCTTAGATCATTAAATATTATGATTTTTCAATATTTTTTTTATCATTTAAGCGCCTATAATTTGTACCACTTTAAATACTTTTAACGTTGACAGTAAATTGTAAAGTACTTGATCTAAGCTAACAGACATTAAAAATACATAAATCAATACAAGCGAGCACTTATGGCAAATGGCAATCCAATCTTACATTCTATTAGGTCCAGAACGGTGTTAGATTTATGGCCATTGGCCACAATGTGCCTAGAGAGACAAATCGCTTTGACCATTCGTTCGTACACATTCACCGATCGCTTCCTTTGATAGTATTGGTCGTAAAATATTCCGAGCTGGCCGCAGACACCCTCCGGCCAACCTTGTTTGATGGACGATTGGAAGCTAGAATTAGCCGTAAATTTGAATTCCGGAACTGCTGATAGCTTTCGACTTCGCTGCACGTGGTTTATGCTGGATTTCCTTTTTGACTTATGATGGTGATTTTTGATTTCATTTGAACCTGTTTTTACTATAACTGGACAATAAAAATTTAACAAATATTTTAAGGTTTTTTCTGTTGTTGTTTTGATAACTGAAAGGTATAACTGAATTCAGGGTGGAAAACTTTGACCGTTCTTCTTGACTAACTCGGTCTTCGATCCATTCAAATCGTTCGGCATAACCGAAAGGAAAGCGTAACATCAAACGTTTCCTCGTAATTGTTTCATTAAACCCCGACCTATTAAATCAATGTGCTAATGATCAGGAACTTGTAAATTCACTAATTAATCTTTTGACGGGCGTTTCTCATGTCACGTCACTGAGATAATACGGATAGGTTTTGAATAGGTGAGATCTTGAGTGTACAGAGTTACCCTAAAACTAATTTATATGAAAGTTAATTAACTTTTATGCGTTTACTTGGCTACTTTCAATTTATTGAAATCGGTAAAAATGTAGTTAGACGGAAGCAAGTGTAGTTCGGAGGTTTAAGCGTCTGCTTTTCATCCTGACACACCCAGATTTGAATCCGGCCCAACACCAATGAGTTATTTTTAAGTTATGTGTGGATTTGCACTCGCTTATTGGTGAAAGAAAACATCGGGAGAAAACCTTCAAATCTGAAGACCACTATATCCGAGGACTTTTGTCTTCCACGGAAGGACCTGGGCGCCCACCACGATGAATCTGCCCAAGAGAACTCCCCTAACGAAATAATTCTGCGGGAGAGTCACGACCCTCAGTCATGAGGAAATAAGACACATAGAGAGAGAAAAATGTAGTAAACTATGACATGTTTACGAATGTATGCACAAAATAGATGAGCAAATGTATACTGTCAGTATACATTTAGGTTGCTTCTTCATTTGTTAACTATCTAAGTTCGTCTTATAGAAATTAATTTTAGTATCTAAGTATATCAAATTATTCAGGTGTCAAAAGTCACCGTGGCGATGTCAAATTTCTAGCATGAAGTATTATTTTTTTAACTAAAACTGGTTTGCATTTGACTATAGTTTTGCTTAAGATGGAGCGTGCTTACCCGATAAGAACCGATTCACTCGTGCTTTAAAGATCGCTGGATTAATCGCATATCAACATAATATAATACAGTATATCTTTTTGTAAACATTTTCAGTATAAACCTGTATATTACAACTTTAATTAGAAGGAGTAATCAGTTTGAATGCATCGTTATATTATAATGCTAGTCGTGTGGGATGCAGGCGAGATTTGAACGATGGGCTTTGTTCACAGTAATGGGAATATAGTCTTTAGTGAGATTCAATAGTATAGAATTGCTATAGGAAAATGATGGGAAAGTTTGAATTAAAATTATAGGCATTGCCAGAGGTCAATGACGTAAAGATTTTATTAGATTTATCTACATTTTGGCCTAGTACGGCCGTCGTTGCCATGTCGAAGGCCGTTAGGGCGGATTGATAAACTCTTGACACCAGAGTAGACCAGTCTCATTTGATAAGAAGAAAAAGTAGATCTACATTTTTCAAAGTAAAAGTTACATATGACAAGTTAAAAATAAAATATTCGTGTATTAAAAATATGATTTCCCACAAATAATTTAATTTCTTTTGAAGTGCGTTTTTCTTTTTTAAATAAAATACGAATCATGAATTCTTGGACACATATTACCAGTAAGTTCTATTCGGCTAAAAAAAGGTTTAAGTTTTTATATTACTTTTAATAGCTTACTTACTACACTTTCTTACTACGCTACTTCAAAATTTTGCAGTAGTAATTTTTGATGAGGCCGTGTATTTGGTGATTGTTATTTATTATTACGCATTCTCTCATTACTTGCAGACCGTCGTCTAAACGTTAGTTTTAATGTTGTTTCGTGTCTCAATAACTGTCTTTTATAAACAATTTTCTATAAACTTGGTACACACATCAAATAGAAAAGCTTATACTGAAGTTTATTACCACAATTACCTAGAATCTACTAAGATTTCGAAAGGGCATGTAATTTCTCACACAAACGTATTTATCGTGTAAATTTACAAAGCACTAACTAATTAGTGTTTAAGACGTTAGAAAGTACATGTACTTTCAAATGCAAGAGACTTGCATACATTTCTAGAGTTAATAGGTATCTTCTAGGTAAGCGTGTTACATCCTAGGCTGCAGCAATGCTTAACATCAGGCAGGCTGTAGTCAAACGTAAACATAACCCACGTAAAAAAAAAGAAATTGAAGATTACGATTCTATTTACTTAATAAGATCTTCATGAAGATTTATGTAAAGCATTAAATTTGATTTTAATCATATCGTTAACCTAGTTATTATACTGACATGTGAGTATATAAATGATTTAACCCAATCACTACATGAATATTATTGTATAGGTAAAATTATTATAATGGGTGAAATTGTAATTTCTAAAAAGAGTTTATAATGCGTTATTTTTTTAGCTGAGCGATGATCAAAATACTAAGTAATTCTAAATTTTTTACACAAAGTATAGAGATAAAGCATTAAGGCTGCTATCTCAAAAAAGTCATATTTTAGGGATCTTTGAGATCCTACTGTTGTTCAAATATGAGAGCTAGGATTCTATAACTCGTATATCTAACTTTCCATTCTATTCTGTACAATACCGCCAAGATAGATTTTTAAGAGTAAAATATCATAGAATTCGTTTTGGTTTCAATTCAATTCAAAGTAAAATTAATTCTGAATGCTGTGTTTGCAATTTATATCTGTGTACATTGGGCAAAGATCAAATGAGTCACATCCTATAAATTACCTATTTCGTAAAGGATTCACCCACACAGTATCCTTGATTTATAGTTTGTAATTACCTCTCTCTGTAGTATCCTACAACGGATAATTATAGTAACGTATAGTATACGTATTTCTTAGGTAGAAGACTTGATCGGTATTAGTTAAGTAAATGGCCTGTTAGCTTAGTTGGTAGTGGCTCTGCCTTCTAATCTAGGGGTTGCGAGTTCGATTCCCGCGTGACACAAGTATTTATGAATTTTAAAAAAATATCATTGCTTGTGTTGAGTCTGGTCGTTTGTATTATATAATAAGTATGTATTTACAAAATAAAATTATGTAAGTATTATATCCCTTACCTAGTACCCACGACACAAGCGTTTGCTTAGTGTGGGGCTAGATGGCGCTGTGTGCAATGTCCCGGAATATTATTTTTTTTATTTAAAATTTGCAAATAAGTAGCTATCTTTGGAAAAAATATAAAAAAACGCGCTTTACTCGTAGCAAATAAAACAAGCACTTGTTAAAAACGCAGTTAACTATTCAAGCTATGTTCGTAATATATATATTCATTGTTTTAGTTTTAATTTATTCAACTATCTTTTTTTTCTTGCTTCCACAAAATTTTATTTAATTAGATTCAGCGAGGTAACGCCGCCAGCATTTTAAGCATCTTGCCCTCAGATTCCGATTTTAGTGTAGAATATTATTTGTAAGGTTGTATATACATATTTTAGATTATATAGTTTTTTTTTATGTGGGATAGGTTTACGTTTGACTACAGCCTGCCTGATGTTTAGCAGTGCTGCAGCCTAGGGTGTATATAGTTAATATAATAGTATTTTTAAGTTTATTATAAGGTTAAGTTTTTAATTAGTTACTATTATTTCCCTATGTGTTTTGTAAGTTGTTTTGAATAAATTATTTTATGATAAAAATACCACATAATTAAATATTTAATTCCTAAAAGTAAAATTTCCAAGTATCTGTGTCAAATCCCCATGGTACTCAAATAACTAATAACTAAGAATACTAGAACCGTTTGTCGTATTTAAATTCGATATTTACATTGTAACTTAATAATGCATGTTCTTTAATTAAGAGTCAGTCAGGACATCCTTTGAAACACGATTATTTCACGGTCGAATAAAAAGATAAAGTTACAACAAGTTCATTGTTCTCGAATATAAAAACTTGAAATGTTAAATTTTAATTGAATTAATTAGAATTTTTCGTGTGGTTTTAGATGTTCTTTGTAAAGCATTATTGAAAAAGGCTATTTATTGTATATAGATTCTCCTTGAGTTTTACGTATTCGAATTACTGAGTGATGTAAATCCCCTACTGATTAAATTTACATAGTTCTCTTGGGCAATAACATTATGATAAAATCCTAAATGGATGACACAATCCTACGGATTTTGAGACCCTTAAATAATTCAGATATCTCACGATGTTTTTCTTCACCATCAAGCGAATGCAAATATACACCAATAACTTGAAAACATAAGTAATTGGTGTAAGCCTGGGATCGAACCAGGATGCGTTAGAAAGTAAAGCGGAAGATTCTCCACCGATCCACACTTGTTATATACACCATTTACTATTATTTCAAATCTATATACATTAAGTATAAGTATCGGTTCTTATCGGGTAAGCACGCTCCATCTTAGGCCTAGCCATAGCCTTTGCTTTTTATCAGGTAAACTATGGCCAAGTGCAAACACGTTCAAGTTAAAAAAAAAGTAGTACCTTTACACTACTGCTTGACGACAGAACTACTATCAAACATGTGATACTTCCTTGAAAACCTCGGATAAAAGGCACTAAAACCACTCATATCGTATGATATGCTTTATCTTATCTTTGTTACTATTGTATGCATTCCTTTATGCATTAATTTGATGACGTCTTATCTTGTTGCTAATAAATATATGTTTTTGTTGCAGGTAAGCAAAGTAGTGTGAAAATTTGCAAATGTATGTTAAGTTAAGAGGTAAGAGGTAAATAAAAAAACTATGAAGGATATTCAACTTTTTGGTGTTTTAAACAAGTTTGAAGTTAACAGGCAAATACTTACAGTTCAAAGTTAGTTATTGATTGCTTTTTGTCGTTGTTTGGTTTGAAACCGACTTTAGATGATGATGATATTATACCGAACCATAGATGGATAGTTTAATGATCGTGATTATTTATACTCATTTCAACATCAGATTATACTTAGCTAGATAGATAAATTTATTCAAGATCTCTCAAAACATGCCTATGATCATAAAGATCTCTATTGACAAATCCTATGGACTCCCACCATAATTCGCGTTTTATGTTTTCACACACATATCACGGGCTGTTAAATGGCATACACAAGTCCATTGCAATCTCATAAAATTTTACGGTCTATAAACTATTCATTCAGCAAACGTCGCTTCGCATTATGTCACAGATAATGTAAGCCAGAGATCTCTAATTAATGTCTAACATAATGGCTTTGACACCTATTAACTACTTGTTTGCATACTTACTCGTAGATCTTAATGAACCGTTCTTCTAACTACAAAATAATATATTTTGCATACATGACGACTAATTTGCGTACTAGTATATAGATACACCTATAGTAGTGCTGAACCCTTTACGGCGCTGAATAGCAGATCTGCATCATACCAGTCGACCTAGCAAAGTAGTTCAAAGAAACGAAAAGTATACCTTAAAACGCAGCAACGCATATCTGCATCATCCTATTCTATCGAAATAAGTACCCAAATGTGTGCTAGATGGCGCTATTTCAAATTTTTGATCACTCGAAGTTATCAGTCTACAAAAACCGGTGTGGGTAGTCAGCGCGAAACTTTTGTTGTTGTTTTTAAATAGTTATATTGAAAATATCGAGGTAAAATTGCTATGGAGTAACGGTGAGTTATTTATTTTCACTAATAACATGTAATTCAAATGTTTTATATTGTTTTTACAGAGATAGTTTATATTTTTGTTTTGAAATTCGTAAATTTTATTATACATATGATTTTTTTACTATTTTTCCCATTATTATATAGCTCATCTTAACCTATTTTGAATAAAAAAATTAAATACACGTTCTTGCGCCGTAAAGGGTTAACATCAGGCAGGCTATAGTCAAACGTAAGCCTATTTAATGAAAAAAAAAACCTATTTTTGTTCCAACCATGTTCCCAATTCATGGTTTCTCTAACCACCGGTTCATGGTTCCACAACCGAGTGATAACTAATATTCGGTGGACAATTCTTGGGCCTGGTTTTCTAGTTGTAATATTTAGAAATTAGAGAGTCATATTTATTGTACATTACTATTTTACTAGTTGTGTGAATGTAACAACTGATACCACCAAGTTTCCAAACAATAAATATTTCATTTCACTGACTCAATAAAATACTTTAAAAGGTGGTCTTGATAGCTGTGCAGGCAGCAGGATTGCTTCGGTTTGCTAGCTAACTTTTTATATGATATTGGCATAATGCTTGTCAATAAATGCTTGCATTAATAAGGCGTCTGTCAGGTGTGTTGCCATTGTATTAGGGCTAATCGCGACAATCGCTAGTTCTATTATATCTATTGTCACTTGCAGGTTAATGTAAAAATAATGTTATATCTGTCATGGTGGACACTTTTGTCTCGGGCTAGAAAGTTGCCTACAATTGGAACGAACGTTTTAAGTGATTTCTATTGTTGGTTTCTAGGATTTCGCGCTAGGTTTGATTGTTTTGCTATGATTTTACATTTAATGAAGTGAAAAGAATTTTTTTTTGTTTCATTTGATTCTAATTTAGCTCTAAAGTGATTCCTAATAGTTATTGGTTGGTTCTATAAATTATTTCGGATTTTTAACTAATTTTACAAGAAAAAAACATAGTCATCTATTTTACATTTTGATTGTTAAATAATTGTAGTTACCAACCGAATTTAATAGTTATTACCATGTTTTACATCATTCATCAGTCAGATAAATAGAAAACATTACTCACATATAATTCATCGATTCAAGTTTATACGCTAGGTGAGCAAACGAAACCAAATTCATGCAGCCAACGTTATCTCATACTTTATAATATCTATCAAACACCCTATACCAAATTTTTCTCCAACCTCGTTGACCAGCATTCCTCCTCGTAACGTAACAAACAAACACTATGTTTTATGTATCATCACATGTGGAGAGAGGAGTTGGGGGTAGAGGAGGAGAGAGGGGAGGCGTGGGAACGAAGGTAGCTCTCGTTACCATTGTTTGTATTACTGCAGGGCTGATGTCGTACTGATTTTATAAGGCCAGTGATGTGAGCATCCTTTTGCCGACTGTACAAAAATAAAAATCGGTTCAGAACAGAATAACTGGCAAAATTTTGAAAATAATCTGATACCAAATGGTATCTATTTGCTTTTTCGGTTCAGAGCGGAGGAACCCGTGTATTTGCAGTGGTTATTATGTTATGTACTTGTGTGATGCCCATTTTTTTCCAGATATACGATTTTTTATTTTAATATTGGTGTGTTATTTTGTACATGTTGCTATCAGATCGCTATAACTGGTCTTAGTGATGTGAAAACAGTTAAAATGTTTGCTTCAAATCTACTATGTATGCGTAACACTGCTCGGTTGTAGTCCTATAGTTTATACTGGCTGTCGTAACGTATATCTAGATAAAGGTATGTTTACATCTGAAAACAGTCTGTTTGATGAACTTGTCTATTCAAATATTATTACTTATTAATTACAAGACAAATATATATTTTGTGTTTTTTCTTAACTGCAGTATACATAGGTATTGAAACAAGAAAACAGTATTTATTTAAAAACAACAAGCCTAACCACATTTTTCACACCTTCCAAAGAACCACTAATAGATATTAACTAACTTTCTTCACAAGGCGTGTTGAGTTCAATGTAATTATCTACTGAGACACGATTTCATGTAAAAAAGCAACTTGCTCTAAGAAAAGTAGTTCTGACATCCCTCGCAGTGATTTAGCCTGCCATATGTGGCGTAAACTACGAATAAAGAATACTAAAGAAACGTAGCTGACACAAAAAATGAATACTTCGAGATAGTGAACCGCCTTAGCTGCGGTTGAGATGCTGGGCAGAGCATACGAGTACCTCTTTCGCTCTCTCTGCGAGTCGTATTTCCTCATGACTGAGAGTCGTGACTCCCCCGCAGAATTAATTCGTTAGAGGTTCTCTTGGGCAGATACATCGTGGTAGGCGCCCAGGTCCTTCCACGGAAGACACATGTCCTCGGATATTGTGGTCCTCAAACATGTCGGTTTCCTTACAAGTACCTCTTTAGCGACCGACTTCTACTAATAAATTTGGCAGAATTCGGCTAATTCTTGTATTAAAACCAATCACAAGCAAGCCTTTTATGCAAGTTATGTGTGAGGGATAAAATGTGAAAGCATTTTCAATGCAGCATTTGTAATGCAGCATTTGTAATGAATTGCAATTCTATACTTTTATTCGTAGGGCGTAAAGCAGAGACATGTGGACTGGACCGCTTCTGAAAAAGGAAGCAGTGAATTTGAAACTTGTATTCTTCGGTTGAATTATGTAGATTGCTTGTAAGATGGAGAAATGGGCTGTTATCTGTTATGGATGAAATCGAAAAGTGGACTGTTTAGTATTAGTAGGTACTAACTTTATAGTTTAGAAAAGATATTGCCTGAATATATCAATGTTTTGGTTGTGTGCTTGGTGAAATAAATGGCTGTCAAAAATCCAAATTACTTTCCCGTGTCACAGTTTTGAATAAGTAGTTAAAAACATAACTATTTATAAATAATAAAATGCTAGGTTTCATCAGTAGATTTCATAAATCTATTATTGTTTTGAGAGAGTATAAAGTTATTTTTAGAACAAACCATCTTGTTAGTCAAGCCGAACTGATTTATCAAGTATACAGCCCGTAGCACTAACTCAATTTCAACCAAACCGTTCTAAACAACTTAGATTTCCATACTTCTTACACATAATATCCATAATAAAGATACATTTCAGAGTACAGACATGAACCGCTGTCCATTCATACAGTAAAGCTAACTGTACCCACCATTAGCATCAAAGAAAGGCATCAACGTGTGCAGTCAGTAGTCAGTACTATTACAAACGGACGAAATGGGGACCTAGGCACAGATTAAGATACTGAAGATGTATTACTTCAGTCCATGCTTCTAATGAGCACGTGTTCTATTTTATTAAATTTAAAAGTTGGATTTTTGCCTGTCCTTTATGTATGCCCCGCTTCTTTCGATCAATTTGTTCAGGGCTATTCTAATTTCATAATTGGTAAACTAATCAACGAAGCTCACTTTTATTTATGTCCTTCTAATTCAACCATCGAATTAAAACACCAAAAGAATTGAACTAATAAATTAAACAGTATTTGAAAGCAAGTAACTAACTAGATTCCTAAAGCAATTGATGTACTTACCAAAAACACCTTCATAATAATAATGACTATAAGACGCACGGGTGTGAACCAATTGTCACTTCGTCAGTTCATTGACCCATATCATCTTTGTTCTAACAAGTCCCTCTGTCCATACCTATTCTTTTCTCTAAACGAGTCAAGACCGCGTAAACAGCGGAAGCCAAAAGACACGTGTTGCTGCCAGACCCTCCCATCACTTCCCTTCCATCATAAAACACCTAAAATAACTCTTAATGACTTCAAAATAAGGTCCATTATTTAACTATCTATTGTGAAATGGTGTAATTGACCAAAGAAGTAAATACGAGAACTTAACGTGTAGTCGCCGTGCGTTATTTCGATACAAACTTTTGTATAGTTAGACTCAAAAACTAAGAAAGATAAGCTGATGTTTTATATCTCAGATTGTTGGTATGCTAATAAATATCTCGCCTCTAGAAAACTAAATGCATAGGTTTTGTAGTTTGAAGATTTCATTGAAAAACATATTTTTTATACAACTTCGAAACTACCAAACCTATGCCTTTGGTTATCTAAGGGCAAGATCTTTGTTTCAATTCATCTTTCTTAACTTTACAACAGTTTAAATGGCAATTGCGGCCAGGCGACTACACCTTAATAGCTTTAAAATAAGGTCCAATTTTAACCAACTTTTATGAGAATTCTGTAATTGACCAAAGATGAACTCAATACGGGAACTTAAGACATTGTTTGTTTGAGACGATACAGTTGACATGTTTGATTTATTCTTTGAAGTAAATCTTGTGACGAGTGGTAATGTTACAGTTTTAATTAACAGTTCCTTAAATAAAATGGTGCGGAGTATTTTAAGGGTTGGTTAGGTTAAAAGAAGAGGTAATTAAGAAAGTTATTACAGTAAATAAAGGTACCAACTTAAAATCGCTAAACAACTAATAAAAAAATGTGAATTGTAATTTACTCTAAGTAAATCTTTGTTTATACTTTCAGTGGAAATCGTAAGGTTTTCTTATGGTTTTCTATCGAAAATTGTGATAACATATATAATGTGACTAGCTGGTGCGCGCGACTTCGTCCGCGTGGAATAGTTATTACCATAAAAACGGTTCTAGTGAGTTAACCTTAAAAGATAGTCATATACTGTTGCGGTCATTTTGTTAGATCATTTCAAGAGGAATAATTCTTTCATACACATTTTTTTGATATCTTGAACCGTTTTCGCAGCGCACGCAACGGAAGCCCTCAAAGATGAATAATTTTCCCCGTGTTTTCCACATTTTCTATTGTTTCTTCGCTCCTATTAGTTGCAGCGTGATGTTATATAGCCTAAAGCCATCCTCGATAAATGGTCTATTCAACACAAAAATAATTTTTCAATTCGCACCAGTAGTTCCTGAGATTAGCGCGTTCAAACAAACAAACAAACTCTTCAGCTTTATAATATTAGTATAATATATATAGTATAGATAAGCAAGCAGCCTCTTACTTGTGTTTTAGCACGTGGTTATGCTTTAATTTCATTATTTAAACACATACATACATACATACTTTAATCATTTACTTTTCTTGTTAAATCTAAATATATAAAACTCAAAGGTGACTGACTGACTGACTGACTAATATAGTGATCTATCAACGCACAGCCCAAACCACTCGATGGATTGGGCTGAAATATGGAGTGAAGGTAGATGTTATGACGTAGGCATCCGCTAAGAAAGGATTTTTGGAAATACCACTTTTAAAGGGGTTAAATTATAATATTAATAATCGCATTAAGAAGTAAAAATTGCATCCCCTATGCAATTTTTACTTCTTAATGCGAGCGAAGCCGCTAGCACCCACTAGTTTATTATATACCACTAAATAATACTGTTAATGTACCTACAGTTTCTCCTCATGTATTACAATATTACACACTATTTCCTCCAATAAATTTTACAAAACATGATCAGAATCGTGTAACAGCATTCGATTAGTGACGTAATGGGAATGAGGCCAGTGCTGCCATCTGCAAAATTCGTGAGCACGACCAATATCGGGGGTTTTGAAATACATCGATGGAGTCTTGATAACCTGTGGATATTGGTTACATTATGATATTATCCTAGAAAAGAGGCGAATGAAGGCAAGTTGAGCAAAATCAGGTGTATTCGATTTTTCCTTCCTTTCACGATGATTTCATTACCTTTTTTACCGGATACCCACTTTCTTCATCTTCTTATCGAACGAGAGTGGCCAACTCTGATGTCGAGAGTAAATCAAGCCGCCCTAAGGGCCTCTGACATGGCTTGACGACGGATGTACTATGACG
Source organism: Macaria liturata (assembly GCA_964023185.1). Classification (NCBI taxonomy): domain Eukaryota; kingdom Metazoa; phylum Arthropoda; class Insecta; order Lepidoptera; family Geometridae; genus Macaria; species Macaria liturata. Next base: position 3,832,292 of record OZ026828.1, on the reverse strand, counting down.
AACAGCCGGGAAAATCACCAAAACCTATACTTACTATGAAATTATATTCTGGACACAATCTCTAACTGATATTTTTTTGTTTGGAATCGTTCATTCGATACAAATATGCTCTTGTATTATACAATCTTTCAAATAGATTCAATACATGATGTATGACATTGCGTGCAACCACGCTAAACATCGCATATGAAAGAAAGTCGTAAGCTGACTACTCTTTATACAAAAAAAAAACAATCTTTAAACGTTTGACCGCATAACTAAAATAATAGCTTCTTAATAGTAGTGTGCTGTTACTATTAGCATAGCTGTGCCCAGCATTTATACTGTTAATTGCTGGCGAAATTACTTAGCATCATATCTTAAGCACATGTTGAACATACCTATAAAAGAATTAAACCTTTGGTGATTGCGACTTACAAATGGAAATGCATTATGTTGACCATCAAACACGTGAATTGCTTGTCTTATTATTTGGTGTCATAAAAAACCTCCAAAAGAAAGTCGCGTGCTAACTGCTCTGTAACTACGAATCCATAAATATTTGACCCAGTTTGGAAGCACGAAACTTTTATTTTAACGCTTTTCTGACTGTTTATGATTGAAATTAGTGGTTCGGTGAAAGATGGGTTTGGTTTGTCTGATTTATTGTCAGTTTTCATGGGTTTAGAAACTAACTAAGTTATTAGTGGGAAGATAATGATGATTGAATGTGAACTGCATTGGTTTTTGCAAATCAGCAGTCTACTCTTAAAATATACGTATTTGGATGAGTAATTAAAAGTGGCTTTTGTATTTGAAGTTTTCGAATAAGTTTATTTTATAACTTCTTCGTTCTTATGAATATGATATATGTATATTATGCCTATTATAAAATTAAACATTAGAAAGATATGTAGTACATTTAACTATTATTTAATGCGTCATGATAATCATCACAGTCGTGTCTCAATACTCTGAAACTAAATTATTTTGTCCTAAAGCAAGTTGTTAGCTTCGGAACTTGTCCTAAAATACATTATAATATAAAGTGTAGGTACTCTGTTATCTCACAGCCCAGCAAATACAACACAAGGTCAGTGGAGCCATGTCTTGCCATCCGTCTTATTAACTGCATTCAGAGGTCGGTGACCTGTACTGCAACATGGCTGACGTTTGCGGTTGTTTTTCAAAATAATTTATGATTACAATTGAGAGAAAGATTTTTGTAATTTTGTTAGAAAGAGTAAATGTCATATTGTATGTGTAATTTATTTTTGGTGTGCAATAAAGTTATATTGTATTGTATTGTATTGTAAATGTAACAAAGAAAAGATTTAAGTTTTTTGTGATGTGCAAGTTTACTTACTTTTAGCAAATGCTGATGGTAGATGAAAGAACCCTGAAAATTGAACTAGTTGTGCATTTGCCCATTAGTGGTCTTAGCTATTTTGACTTATACAGCAATAGGTAATTATAATTAGGTTTAGGAATGTTTTGAAAATCAAATCGTTTTTTAATTGAAATAAAATCGAGGTCCTCAATACAACTGTAAGTTTTTTTGTGTTTTCTCTTATTTTAGTCCTGATCGGAAACCAATATCCTCCAGCAGTCGTTCACCCTACTCGTACATTTCCATACGGGTCGTGTTACCATCGTGTACAATCGTAAATTGGGGGTAACCACGAGATAAAACAATACTCAATACGTATTGTTTACGACGTAATTTACCTGTACCTAGTATTATATTGGGAGATGACTCTGGCCTCGTAACACAGTCTTACGGCTACCACGAGGACAGAGGATTCACATGTTATTGTACAATATTTACGTCAAATAAACGAATTTTGTATTTTGTATTTATTTGTAATTTGTTTACGAAATTTCATTTTACAGTTAATAAGTTTTGCTACTTTTTATGTTCCTAAACGCTGTAAGTTAAAAAAACCAGTCTAACAGACATGCATTAGCGACATCTGTACAGAGTCGTATAGGTATTAAAATTCTATTACGACCAGTCATCCAAAAATTAACAGTTGAGTTATTTATTCATTTCCATGGGAGACATAACAATATATATTCTATGAAGACGTTTTTAACACATGCCAGTTAAACATTTTATTAAACCGCGCATAAAGGGACGAACGTACAAATTTTATTATCTGCTGTCCTGACTCAAACAAGCCTATTTGGAAATAGCCTCTATTTCCACTTTCTTTCCTACCTTAGTAACCACTGTTGTTTTATTGAGCGGGTGTGGTCCACCTGCAGTCACGCGACTATTACACATGCTTATACGACCATTTGTACGCAACCAGGGAATACGGCAGAACTGATTGATAAGGACATTTACCTATACCTAACATACAATATGTATCTAGATTATATATGTATGTACATACATGTATAAACATACCATAGACATTTTCTTGTGAAATATAAGACAGACAATACTATTAATTGAGCTGTCAATAAGTTACCATTTCTCATGATGAACCAAGTTTCTTATTCTACTAGCTCTAAAGTTATAAGCTAGTAGTAGTTTTACTTAATATAAAGTTATTTGACAATTCTTTTTGTAGTTTAATCTATCATTATACTTCTTGACGTCTGTGGAATTCAATCTCCCGGTAAATCCTTATTACAATCCAACTCACGATAGTAATATTCATGCTAACTTAACCATACAACATTTTGTTAGGGAAAAACTGTCAATCCCTAAAATATATGCACCAAATCGTGCGTTTCCAATCATCGGCAAGCCCCAAAGAAATCCCAAAACAAATAATAGGAAACCCTCCATATTGATAACGGTCACAAATTATCGCAACGTGATTCTAGGGGTGGCCTTTATACAGGGCTAGATGGAAGGACAGTCACGTGTAAAGAAAGGTCAATTTCGTTTTTACTTCTTACTTCTTATTGAGTAAGAGTGGCCAACACTGGTGTCGAGAGTTTATCAAGTTGCCCTAAGGGCCTCTGAAATGGCTTAACGACTGCCATACTAGACAAACAGCCGGGACCACCTACCATTTAACGTGTCATCTGACCCACGGAAGTGCCCAAAATGTAATGCCACTTTTCGGTCACCCATCCAAGAACTGACCGCGTCGACCTTTGCTGAACATTGGTAATCGCAAGCGATTGCCTCTGCTTGCTTAGCTACGGGCGCTACAGTTACTAGTTCTTACTGAGACTTATAGATACTGAATTCAGCCTTTCTTCAGTTATTCATGTAAATAAAGGAATCTTGAGGAGTACTTGACCATGTCGCTTTATGCTTACATTGCCACTAGTTGCTGAAATGCCACTTCTTCTTATCGTATGAGAGTGGCTTACTCTGGTGTCGAGAGTTTATCAAGCCGCCCTAAGGGCCTCTGACATGGCTTAAATGCCACTGGCAATAAATAGAACTACAACCTTGTCTATTCCCCTGTTTAATGTTGAATCTCGTATACATTTTACTCTTTTGACAAAGAAAAATAATAAATTGCTAGTTGTACTTGAGTTCTTATAAAATTAAAATTGGTCATATTATGGAGAGGCTGTGGCAATTGACATTATTAAGTAGATAATTATAAATTGAAGGTTTATCCATAACCCTGTATAAAACAGTATATTACAGGACAGGGTGGCGGTCGTCGACCCCGCTGTAACTAATAGAACATGTAATTATGACCTAATTCCGAGGTTAATGGTGTCGCTCATATTTCTCTGCTATCACGATGGAAAACTTATTAACATAGTTGGGGCTTTATTTGGTAAACCTATTGTTTTTGAAATACAGCTTTTACATTCAGCTGTGCTTAATATTATGCAGACTTTAGTGAACTGAAGCTCACCTATATAGCGTAAGAAATAACTTACTGATACCACAAAGACGAGATTTCGTAAGTTTTTCTGCCCCCGTAGTAGTTAATTTGTCAGTCAGATATATTAGACCTTGTTTATTAAATTAGATGCCATGTTTTGTGTCGCAAAGAAGATGTTTGTATCTTAATTACGAAAAACGGCTTACCTTCTATTAAAACTTAAATGCTAACGACACTGACAAGAAACGTTCAATCGCTAAAACTTATAAGAACTTCAACATGTATTTCATTATAGGTGCTTAGATCCAATTATCAACTCGTAATTAGCAGCAGTTTCCAAGCGAAAAATTGCGCTCAGCACACTTTTAATTACTTTAATCACTTAGATACTAACTTAAGCCTAGAAAAGTTGGCGTGCCCTACAACTATAAACTTAAAGCGAAAAAAGTTAGGGTCATTACTCTTGACCTTTTTATTAAAGAGAAAATTCTATAACAAGTTGGTGGTTATTTTATATTTTAAACGTTATTGTCTAAGGTTTAAGGTTAATTTTTGAAGATTACAGTTAAATACTTACGTTTGACTGTTTTAAGTAAGTAATTAGAAAGTTTAACACAAGGAGCTCTTTGTTCTGAGGATCATGACTGAAAGAGGACGTTCATTAGTTGAAATCCGTTACTTTTGTTAATACTGGTAAAAGATTAATGTGTTTGTCAGAAGCCGAAACTGAAATCTTTTTAAGTGCTTGACGTTTATTTTTTCATATATCTCATTCTGTGAAGCATTTTAATAGTTTCTTCAAACTTCGTTCAAAGAGCTAAGACTTAGATCTTATGTTACCTAAATTTGGGTAGGCTACTTTTTCACCCAGAATTTGTTGTTTCTGCGGATTTTTCTAACAATAGAATTCTCTCGTAGAATTCATCTACAGGTGAACTACAATCCAGAGGTCTTCAAATTTATAGTTAATAGGTACCTTCTATGTAAGCAACAAGGTCAGTCAAACGCAAACCTATCCAACCTTATAAAAAAGTATAACAAAATCATTGCAAGCATCAGTAAACTTATCTAAATATATAAAACTCAAAGGTGATTGACTGACTGCCTGACTGACTGGTGTAGTGATCTATCAACGCACAGCCCAAACCACTGGATGCATTGGGCTGAAATTTGGAGTGAAGGTAGATGTTATGACGTAGGCATCCGCTAAGAAAGATTTTTTGGAAATGTTACTTCTAAAAGGGTCAAATAGGGGATGCAAGTCTTACTTCTTAATGCGAGCGAAGCCGGGAGCACCCACTAGTCTTTCATAAAACGGTTAAATCTCTTATTCACAAACCCGATATATTCCACAAACCAATCCCGAAGTTCCAAAATAGACTTTGTTTACTAACCGTCCGTTCCTGCTAAGGAAACTATAGAACCATTAGTGTTTCCTCCGGGACACGGGCATCACTCAAATTACTTTCTTTATGCGGAAACGTAAATTTGGATGTGTTTTGTACACGTTCGTTGGTCACACTTTGTCTACTCGTTAGGAATTAGGGATAGAGTTACTATGGAAGCAAAGCGCATCAGACTAAAAGCAATGAAGCAAACTGTAGTCAAGCGAAATCTTGTTTTAATTTGAAAAGTCATACTGGTGGAATGCGAAAAAGTATTAAGTATTTTTATTTATTCATTCAAAAGTTTAACTAATTTGGATGAGACTAGATGTAGAAAAAATATGCATAAGGAGTGATGATATTTAAGGATCTTAAATTATTGCTTTGACTACTTTGAATATTGTAAATGGGGAAATTAAAGGACATGCGGATCTTGTCATGAAGAGACTGTGGCAGTGTTTGTTGTATTTATTTTCTTTTATAATCTTTTGCAATGTTTATATCTATAGACTAGTAGTCTAAAAGTTACTTTATTATCCTAAAACTAAACCGTGAAACGGTCTCTACTCTCAATATCCAGTACTACAAGTGCTTCAACGACTGACCTGTTTCCACAGACAGGATATAACAGAGCTCAATCTATTTTAGGTATCTTAGTCATAGCTCGGTTAATTTTAACAATGTCATTTGCTTCTAATTCTCTAAGGTTTCGTTTGTCACAGCCTTGGACTGTCTGTACGTTTTCTATTCAAATTGTATCGACTCTTTTTATATATAGTTCTCTAATATTTGAAAAGGGTTTTCCTTCTTTGTTTTTAACTTCTGAGTGCTTTCGATCAGCGATGAATTATGTCTATATGTTATCGTCAATTTGCATCTTCCTCTTAACTGTATTTTTTTTTAATATGTTTATTTACTTATTGAAAAACTTAACCTTACAATTCATGTTTTGGTTATTATCTAAAATATGTTACATTCTTAACTATATCATGCATATAAGTGGGTAGGTACGTTAGAATTATACTATACATTTATATACATACTACTTCAACTAATTCTTGCTTTACAAATTGCTGTTAAAAGATTGTCAAGTAAATAAATAGTTAAGCTGTGTGCAATACAGAATAATCAGTGGATCCCAAACTAGGCTATCAGCCTGTATCTTGGTGGTCCGTATTAGAGTTTGACAATTTAGTGATTCGCACCAACATTTTACAATTTCATTTCACACATTTCTTTTAGTAGAACAGAATTTGTTGTTTGTATAGATATATACAGAACTTAAAACATAATAAACATAGAATTTCTTATATGAGCGAATTAATTAGCAACGGTACCTACAGGTATGAGAGACCATTTTCTTCCAGGGATCATGTTTGCTGGCCTGTCTTCCTTTAACTTTGACTTTATTATGCTTATATCTGTATGACAAAATCCAGTAGCAACCACTGCCTTTCTAAATCTTCCAAGTCCAAACAAAGGAACAAATTCAGATCTCGCCTCGCTAAATTGTCCAAAACCAACAAAACTTGCCCAGAAGCATGATAATGATCATAATTCGCGGCCGTCTGGCCATCGTCAGCTTCCTGTCTTTGTTAGAATATAATCGAAATAACTTTAGCATCGGCAGAATTTCAAGCAAGATTTTGAACGAAGATTAAGTTAGGTTATAAATACATCTTACCATTATTGTATATCATATTTTATTAAATGGATATTTTTTTTTCTTACATTCGAGAATTAAACGTGCTACATTTCCAAACTCTTTATTTATTTTTTAATTATTTCTTTGTTCGTTGATATATTAATTTAGTATGATATTTGTTTATTTTCGTGTTTGGCACTTAAATTTATTTACTATCTTTCATAAATAGGAGTATCATATCGGTCGATTACTATAAATTTTCAAATAATGATGTCGAGCTAGGCTTGGTTCTTTGTGTTTATTTTATTTTGCATATCATTCTTTAGATTTGATTTGATGACATAACTTTATAAATAAATAAAATAAATATTTTTAGGACATATCACACAGCGCCATCTAGCCCCATACTAAGCTTACGCTTGTATCATGGGTACTAGATAACGGATATAATACATATATACTTTTCTTTTGTAAATAAATAGGTATATTATACGTGTAGTGTATACGTGACATAACTCATGCATTGTATATAATGTGGCCAATCATATGACCTATCAGGTATTTCTTCGCACCTGATAGCAAAAACCTTGTGTACATAACGTCTATGTTTGTTTTTATCTATGTAATAGGTTTTATTTACCTTAGCGCTAATACAATGAATTTGTAATTGCATTGCCATGAACTTTGATTAAACACTTATGTTTAGATTCTGCACAACATCTACCTACATACAATTTGCTTACCAGTTAACCTACTATAGATTAAAAAGTATAGTGGTATGGCTTAATCTTCAAAGTAAATATAATTATGTATATAACTAGCTTTTCTTTACAAGTATAACTGTGACATCACAAGGTCCAGAAAAAACCTGTTTGAAATAGAAAAAAATAATATTAAAAATGTGATTAACAGTAACTATAATAATAAAGAAATCGCAGTGAAGAACCTTAGACTTGGCGCGACCTTGTCTAGATTTCATTACTTTTTAGAGATAAACAAGCAGCTCCATCGAGACTTGGCTAGTTTTTACAGAATGTTTTTGGTGGGATAATTTCTACATCGGGTAACCATGCTAGTGTACATAACTTAAATCCTAGCAGATCACGAAAAAGGTATTATTGTGTTGTTTTTAAGTAATTTACTAATCATATGATCACAAATTTTGCTACTCAAAACAGACACTAGTCATCCATTTAGATTGATGTCTACGTATACTTTATTTAAATGAACCAGGAATTTACAAGTTTAACTCTAACAAGACCTCGAAGGCATAAGTCAATTATAGAGATTATTTGAGTTTAGCCTTCACTTGAATTAAGTACGGATTTCTTTGGTTAATGAAATCCGTACTGATCGCGCTGGTTCCACAGCTGATTGCTTGTTAGGTGGTGATTTATTGGGCTTTAGATGTTTGTTAAGTTAAGGAATATTTTATTGACTCTTTAGTGTCTATCTTGATTTGCATTTTTTTTTTCATGATTTATCAGTTATCTTTGTGTTTTTTTTTCGCTATTAACGATTTTAGAAGGTAACCTGACAGCTATATCTTAAATCTAATACGATCGTTGTTAGGAAATAAGCAGCATTTTAATCCAGTTAAGTTCAAAGAGAGAGTAAGCCGGTTCTTACTAGGCAGCATGCTCCATCTTAAGCCATAGTATTACTTACCACTAGGCAAGTCAAGTGCAAAGCCAGTGTCAGTCAGAAAGTGTCGGTTAAAGAAAGGAACAGTTAAAATATTCATCACATACTCAAGTCAACTATAAGTGCAAATAATATTATATGTATTTACATTTACTTAACTTCAATCTTGCATAATTCTCACGTCACCGAATGATCGACTGCAACCTTGCAGGATGATGACGTCACTATGACATCAGTTAATGCACTTTGCTCGCGGTTGGTTTAACTTTTAACGATTTCCTGTCGAATGTTAGCATGTGTTTTTTATGTGGCTCTCCGTGGATAGTTACTTAAGAAATATTGCCTTATGAAGAAACGCACGTGGATTTTTAGTTTTAAGTTTAACTACAGTTATCGTATTTATAAAATTAAGCAACTGGCGACACGGTCAGTCTTTGGATGGGTGTCCGCAAGGAGACAACATGGCATTAAAATTTGGGCTTGAGTTTCCGTGTTTCGAATATAGTCATTGTTTTGCATGGCTGTTTATAATAATACATTAATAAATACATTCCTTTTAGGAAAACATTTACAATAAAATCTATGGTGCTATCGACCCAATTGCTCTAAATATAAGCTAAAAAATATGTTTATGTACAGACTCTTTATCAGTACTATCTGATAGCGAAGTATCAGTCGTGTTATAAATAAGATAGTGTCGTACGCTGCCCTTATTCTGTAGTCTGGTTTCTGCATGTTTTTCCCATTTCTGTATGATTGCGAATAATATATCTTTCTATAGATTGCGATATAACTTGTATGGAAATTCAAAAAATTACTAATCATACCACTCTAATATATAGGTACATAAACGTATAATTTGTATAGCAAATGTGAAATTTTGTGAGTTTGATTACTTGTGTTTGTATTTTTGCCTTTCTTAAATCAGTTCAATCCAGTGATAGACATATTGATTATAGTTTTATTAGCTTATTGTAAAAATTGTACTAAACCATGTCAGAGGCGTTACGGGTGGTTTAAAAACTCGTAAGATCAGAGTTCGCCACACTCACATAAACTAACTATTCTTGAACTGTAATGACTAAAATAGGAAATATCCTAAAAAGTAATCTCAATAAAGACATAAACTGTCCGATGCAAACTATAAAGTCGTGGGAGGCGATACATATGGCTCTACCATTATTATACACATACACACCATAGACTAGCGACATGGTATTTAATACGACAGGACTCATATCCAACACATACCTATAATAAAATTATTACAATCTAGGTATGTTTCTTGGTATGTCTTTTCCGCTTTCATACCACAACGAAACGTTAGGGAATCGTGTTTTGTAGTATGGTGATAATATAAGATTCCAATATTAATGTTTTAATAAAAATTTGGTGATCTAAGAGTGATGTAATCTACTCATTTTCGCGAAAAAACGCGAGCAAGCCTCGGACATTCTCTATATTCAACAAAATAAGGCAATACGACGTATTAAACTATCGGAGGTGGGATTAGTATCCCACCTCCTCTATTCTGTCCTCGCGGGTACCGAATGAAGCTACCATGCGACACATTGTTTTTTCAAACAAAGTGTGTGCTCAATCCAGTCCTCAAGCATTTTATGTCAATACCATAGAATAAGTAGTAGTTATAACACCATACGTACACAATGCTTCAAATTTGGAGTCATTTGTAACGGTCTTCCTAATTTTAGGGTGCGGGTGTTCTATGCTACTGGATTTGAAATATGGCTGTTTATGAGACGAATGTCATTCGATATTTGAACTAAATATTTACAATAATTAGTGGTGCTTACCTTCTTTGAATATCGTATTCCTATGGCGTAGTATATTGATATGAGAGGCGTTTGGGACGAGATTCATTAATTTTGTCAACCAACCAATATTTTGTATATATGTATTTGGAACGCCAAAAATGTAGTTGTATGTATAACATATTATTATCAAATTGTTCTTATAATGTTTTTCTTTCTTTTCAGGTAAGCTGAAAGATTGTTGTACCAGCACACATAGGACCATGCACCAAAAAGTTTTTTACGCATGGGTTTTATTTACATCACAAACGAAAAACAAATTCAGAAACGTAAGTATTAAAACCATAATAATAAGTTTGATATGTCTAATGATACAAATATAAATCACCGTATTCCTACACAATTCAATCTTCAATAAATCATGTTCATTTGTCAAACTTCTTACGTCATTTAACAAATTGATACTCTTCCGTTTCTCCGAATTACTACTACCTAGTTTATTCTTTGGGCCAAACAATTATTTACAAAAGTGCTGAGACAGATCGAAGCGTAGATAAATTTCACTTCCTTCCACCTTCAGATAAATTTGATTCTTATTTGTTGTATGTTTAGAGTTGATTTCTGACTGTGGTTTAGATGTAGTTAAAGCTATTTATTCCTGCCTCGTGTCCAATTACAATGATAATGAATCCTCGCTACCAGTCAGCGGTGTTTAAATAACTATGTGTCACTAATGGTGCAGTTGCTCCTAAAGAATTTAGAGATGAATATCTCTTTATTCATGGATAAAAACGGGTCTATGCGTAACTGTTAGCTTAGTTGGTAGTGGCTATGCCTTCTAATCTAGAGGTCGCGGGTTCGATTCCCGCATGACACAAGTATTTATATACTTTAAAAAAATTATAATTACTTGTGTTGAGTCTGGTCGTTTGTATGTATAATAAGTATGTATTTACAAAAGAAAAGTATATTACGTATTATATCCGTTATCTAGTACCCACGACACAAGCGTTTGCTTAGTGTGGGGCTAGATGGCGCTGCGTGCAATGTCCCGGGAAAAAAAAAAACTTTGCTAAATTATATGAAAATTGTTAGATTACAGTTGAAGTAAGTCTGTGTCTCATTTTATAAGAATGAAGAGATTTGTCTTGCAATGATGACAATACATTTCGATGATGCATAGTAAAGTGATTTAATAAGTTTGAAATACAAAACCCGGATGTTCAAGAATAACATATATAATTTGTTCTTTGACTTAACATAACATAATATAACTATAGATACGGTGTCACTTGTTCAAGTGTCGTTTTAGGTGACTGGTGACTGAAGCGCCCGTAGCTTAGCTAGCGGAGGCAATCGCATGCGATTACCAATGTTAAGCAAAGGTCGAAGCGGTCAGTCCTTGGATGGGTGACCGAAAAGTGGCATTCCATTTTGGGCGCTTCCGTGGTTCGCATGACACGTTAAATTGTAGGTCCCGGCTGTTTGTCTAGTACGGCAGTCGTCAAGTCATGTCAGAAGCCCTTAGGGCGGCTTGATAAACTCTCGACACCAGAGTTGGCCACTCTCATTCGATAATAAGAAGAAGAAGAAGATGGTGGTCAAATGCTTGACTATTCAGAGTAAAAGATTTGAAAACGAACAGATTTTTTTTCAGTGCTTAGTTATAGTTATTATTGCTTAGTTTGTAGATACTGCTACAAGGATAAACACAATTTTACCTGTTACTTATCTTGTGCACCTATCTTCTGTCACCAAATAATACAACAGTCAAACATATTACATCTCACTTTCTACTTGACAATTGATGATCGTAAATTAACAACGGTGAGTCTGGTAATGATGAATTTATTACGCATAAGATAAGTAAAAGAAAGCTTAAATTGCTTATGTTGTAAATTATGTACCTAGTACATTATATACCTAGCAAGTACGAGTATATAATTTACAAATTTGCCAATTGACAAAGTGTATATAAAATCGTTTAGTCGTGAAGATGCAACTTATTAAAATGGTAATTTTATATATTATTACTATGTAATTGAATGTTTTACATAATATAATGAGCAGATATTGATTAACTGGTAGCTGACAGGTAATTAAGCAAATGCTAAATGCTACTTAATTGCAAAATGTTCATGTTTACTAATGTTTCAAATCGTACATAAACATATTGATTCTCTTAAAGACCGATCATCATGCCAATTTCTATTGCTAGTAGTAAAGGTTTCGGAAAATTTTATAGACAAAATTTTGTTTTCTTCAAAACGAACCTTAAGCTACGGGTAAAATAACTACTGCTTTCTCAAAATTAAATTTTGGTCTATTTACTTAACCTGACATACCAAATAATACAACAAAAACCTAATATCTCTTACTTACTACATTTTAACATCAAATCTCGTATAAACAATACAAGCAATCATAATAAAAAGCCTCTCGGCGAGTATTAATAGAACATTAACGAACAAATTAAATAATTACACAGAGGCATGACAGTTGTAATGAATTGCCGCTAGTTACCGCTATGATACATGGCAATTCATATCAAGATTTGCCTGAAGCGGAACCGTAACACGTAAATACGCGCGTGTGTCTGACAGACCATAGATAGGATAAATGGCATCGATAGAATGGAATAGGTACTTAAAATGTAAATGAGAAAAATATTTGTCATCTATAGATGTGTATTGTTTTATTTAATGGTTTTAATGGTGTGAACTTTTAGACTCGTCTGTTATTTTTTTTTTCATCAGCTGGTAAAGGAATCTGCCATTTAAAAAGCAATACACAAATTCCGGATGCATTTGTGTATTTAACAGTGTGTATTAAGTTAGTGTTTTAAACGGTTTAGACAAACAATAATATAGGTATTTATGATATCACTCTTGAAAGTCGATAATTTTGTCCCATATTTAAGCTCGTGAAATCTATGTTTGAGCGCAAAATAAAGAGATATGACTGCTCTTTCAACGTCAGACATTCTAAACAGTGTCCTAGTCTATCAGACCCCATTTTTATCACACTTGTAAAGCAAATTCGCTTCACTAGCGACGGGTTAAGGAAAGTAAGCCGAAGTGGCCGGTAGACATCTCATCTTACAATTTGCTTGTCAACCTGCAATTACAGACCAATGGAGTTATGCCGATTTATGAATTATTAAAGTAATGATAGTAATTGATAAGCATCAGAAGAAAGTTCTGGCTTATTACCATTTTGATTTGTGACAGGTCCGGTCTGGTTTGATTTTGAGTGATTTGTTTTCGAGATCGATTAGGATAGTCTTGAGATCTTGAAAATAAATACATTCTGTTTGGTTTTTGAGAATTAGCTTCGAAGTCAATAATTTTTTGGAGATTTCCTTGTTACATTGAACTTTTACGTTGTTTAAACCTTTAATTAAGTAACGAATTATTTGTATTTAACTTATACGAGCTAGTTCTTACTTCATGCATACGAATTTATGTAAAATTACCCTTCATCACCATAATCCCACTTAATGTGGCCATAACAACAGAAACCATAATTTTATTTAAGTATAAAGTCATAACATGTGAAATGACTTTATTTAAGCATTTAAATTAGACTTAAAACATGTTATCTGACACGATCATCAAACTTGCTTACAAAAGCAAGAATTTAAGGTGCAGTCGCTCGAGCGATATTTCCCTACAAACTATTGTATAGTTCGACTCAAAAACTAAGAAAGATAGAAGTATTAAAACTTTCGTGAGACATTTTATCAATATGTTAACTAAACGGTTTTCACTCACGTGTAATTCGCGTAAGTTACGCTTATTATTATTTATTAGTTAGTTGTTGTTTACGCGAATTACACGTGAGTGAAAACCGTTTAGTTAACATAATGAAGATAGAAGTAGTTTTGAAGATATCTCAAAAACATTTCGTATGAAAACATATTTTTTGGTAAAACTTAAAATCTACAAAATCTACGCCTTTGGTTTTACAGAGGCGAGATCTTTAGTTTAGTTACCAACAATTTGATTAATAATTATCAGTCTATCTTTCTTAGTTTTTGAGTCTAACCATTCAACAGTTTTTATGGAAATAGCACACGGACGACTGCACCTTACGAGCCATTTAATTAATTATCACAATTTCTCTGTTACAATTTAAACTAGAACGGAAATGTTGTATCTTAAGGGTCATCTAGCACTTACTGGGTTACGCTAGCAGTTCCTTTTGTTTTAGTGATACATTTGTTACATGGAGATTTGTATCTGTGAAGTGTTTGTGATGAAATATACTCTAAATAGAAATGCTATTTGAAACGAAATCTAGATAGTATATTGGCCTGTTAACTTCAAACTTGTTTAAATCGCATAAAAAACACCAAAAAGTTGAACATCCTTAATAGTTTTTTTTACTTACCTTTTACCTCTTAACATACACTGGCAAATTTTCACACTACTTTGCTTACCTGCAACAAAAACATATATTTATTAGCTTCAGATTCAGATTCAGATACAGATATTTATTCATAACAAACAGCAGTTACATGTCAATACTTAAAATAAATAAATCAAATATCATGTCATTATCAAAGCTTTAAAGAAAAATCAATGTACAACAGTGTAGTTTGATGATCTAATATCTGAATTATTTTTCTTTATTACTGAGGGTCGTGACTCCGCCGTAGAATTACTGGGTTCTTTAGGGTAAACACTATTAAGACGCATAGTTATTTTCTCGGAAATTCCCATATTCTGAAGTTTTCAAAACGTTTCGGTTTCCAGAGGTACAAAGTTGTACACCGATCGGGTCAAAACTTCAGCTTTATGTAATTTATTAAGGAGTTTATATCACCAACCGTGGAGGGACCTGGGCGCCCACCACGATGTATCTACCCAACAGAACTCCCCTAACGAATTAATTCTGCGGGGGAGTCATGACCCTCAGTCATGAGGAAATACGACTCAAGAGAGAGATCACCAAGAGATCTAGACGATAGTATTGAAACAAGTAATCTTATCATTTCCATTTTCAGTGAAACACAACAACCTATTACACTACATGCATATAATTCTCATAGATATTACCCATAATGCCAGTATCTCGCGAGTGCAAATCCGACGTGAGCGCCATCCTACACTATAACTGTCTGTTCGACATAAGCTAAATTATTACGTTCCACATTAGAATAGGCTCATGCTAGAGTATGCAGAAGTAGTAGTATATTCTGTAAGCGGATAGAATTGGAACTATGAAGAGTTGCTTCATGATTTACTCGGTAATTTTATGTGATATCAAAATGGATTTTGCTTTGTACTCCTTGCCGGATTCCCTATTCCCCTCGACCTATAATTTATCGGTATTCAAGTCGAGAGTGAATAGGTTTCTTCTAGGCGAGCGCGCTAGATCGTAGATTACAATGTTTCTTAACATCAGGCGAGTTGCAGTCAAGCGTGAGACTATCTTGTTTAAAAAAAATACAGCTGTGTCATGATTTAGCGAATAGTCCAAAAAAAGTTATTTATTAAATAGGTTGTGATAGGTATAAGGATGTCTACGTATTGATTTATCCAACAAGGCTTTGTTTGTTTATGTTTTAAAAAACAAGCTGGTACAGAAAAAAATCTTGCCGATGTATGATATTGCAACGACCCAGTGTGCCTGACTATAAAATTACTAGTACATTTTTTGCGTTCTGTCAAGTACTCAGACATTCATAGTCTTCTTCTTCTTATAGAATGAGAGTGGCTAACTCTGCTGTCGGGAGTTTATTAAGCCGCCCTAAAGGGCTGACATGGCTTTAAGACTGCCGAACTAGACTAACAGCCGGGATCTACAATTTTACGTGTCATCCGACCCACGAGTATGTATCAGACATTCATAGTAAATACGTGGCATAAGTGCTGCTACCTAAGTTAACATGTGCGAACTTTACTTCGCAAACTACAGTCCGAAGCTAATTCCGACCTTATTTTATACTCATAAGGCTTATAATTCCAGCTTTAATACTAAGATGAATAGCACTACATTATCAGATGCTATCAATCTCCAACATAACATTGAGGTGTGCTTTGTGAGAAATTACCTTTACTATCTCATAATTATTAATTCTGAATCTGTGATGGTTTCATGTGTGCTATTGTTTTAAAGCTATCAAGATGGTTTGCAACATGTTAATAATGTTTACTCATGGTACAGAATTGGCTTATTAATGTAACGGTAATTTGCATTGTAACTATGAATTAAAGGCGGTTTGACTATGTTTTCTTACAAGGAATGGGTTTGCACTTGACCATAATTCGCCTGATGGCAAGCAATCATAACAGTCTAGGAAAAGGGATAAAATGATATTTTTTATAATGGTAATTTAGCGAGTGTGGCTCAGCGGTACCAGTGATTGCTTTTCATCCAGACGCACCCTGGTTCGAATCCGGCCCTACACCAATGACTTGTATTTTCAAGTTACATATGTGTGGATTTACACTCGCTTAGCGGTGAAGGAAAACATCGTGAGAAAACCGACATGTTTTGAGGACTACATTATCCGAGGACATGTGTCTTCCGTAGAAGGACCTGGGGGCCCACCACGATGTATCTGCCCAAGAGATCTCCCCTAACGAACTATGTAATTCTGAGGGGAGTCACGTCTCTCAGTCATGAGGAAATAGAACTCAGAAGATATCACGTATAGTAATTAATGGTTGACCTCGATTTTTCATATTAGTGCGGTAGTCGTAATCGTAACACCCTGTCAGAGTCCTCATGGGTGATAAGAAAACTTGCGACACCTGATCAAATCATTCATAAACGACCCCTTTCGTTATTTTTATTTTTTAATCGAAAGCTATGGCGTTTTTATTAAACTATTACTATTCAATGGCGCCAACTGACACACACAGTTAAAAAAAATATTCCGGGACATTGCACACAACGCCATCTAGCCCCACACTAAGCAAACGCTTGTGTCGTGGGTACTAGATAACGGATATAATACTTATATACTTTTCTTTTGTAAATACATACTCTTATTATACATACAAACGACCAGACTCAACACAAGTAATTATAAATTGTTAAAGTACATAAATACTTGTGTCATGCGGGAATCGAACCGAAGTTATTTATAGTGTTAGTGTTGCGTCCAGCTCAGCGTAGATTTACAAAAATCCCTCACACGTCCGATGTCTGACCCAATTTCTTTATTCTCGCTACATGTGTGTCGAATGTGGGAAGACCGTTATTTCGGTTATTTCAAAAAAATATGAATCGGTTCTGCTTGTAGTACAAGAATCTGTTGTTTTGTGATGAAGTTAGTACATATTTAAATCCTGCTGTATTACGGTTTGGAGATCATTACTTTGAGTAAAATTACTGTAACGAGGCATTGTACTTGAGTTTTATAGGAATGGTGCAGTGCAGTGACATAGGTATTGGGATTTCATAGGTACCATATAGATATATACAATTATAAAATGTTACACTGTATATAAAAAAATACATATGAACAAGCATAATTCTTGCCTCAGATACACGTTACAAAAGCTTTATTTGTTATTTATTTAAAACATTGTAATATTTGTCTATATTGTATGCACTTTTATAATTTTTAAGACGGTAATTCTTTTATACCTATGAAATACTTGTATCAAAATGTCAACATAGAAGCTCGCACCAAAAACCCGAAACATAAACCAATGTTTATCTTCGACTTACCTGGCTCAAGACAAGATATCAGAAAGTTTACTGGCCTTATTTACTTCAAGTGAAATTACGTTTCCGGTAGCCAAAGAATAATCACTTTCATAATTCTTATCTGTTGCGTTATCATAAGGCGTTTGTTGTATATACTATACTTATACATCATTTTAGTGACTTATAACCCGTAAGTTAATTTGCGTGGCACGAAATCTGTGATTTTTCAGCTTGAAAATTGGAAAATATTTTTCAAAAAACAATTCCACGGTAAAAAATCCGCCTATATCGTTGTTTCCGCTAAGTTTTCGGCCCGTTAAAAAGTCTTAGTAAATTAAACAGCCAGTTTTATTCGCCTGAAAGAAGCATTCTTATGCGAAATCCACTTTTTTTTTGGGTCACTTATCCTAAATTTGAGTGACTTTCTCATCGCGAATGAATGAATACTAATAACACTTACCTATAGTCTCCTAAACCACCGCCACTTCTTTTACTTTTACTCTGTATTTTTTATTCTTAAGATGCGGCCCACAATATCGATTGCATTCAAGCTATTTAGTCCACCATTAATGTCTAAAACCCACGTAGTAATGTGAAATATGAGTTAACAATCGATTTCATCAAAGATAAGGTTTACCAATATACAATGCAACGGCTATTCAATGGCGGCAGTCTTCATAAGAGAAAAGTGGGCCATTCTATAAATTATGGCGGTGCGTGAGTCGAACATTCTTTATCTCTAAAGGGACCAAGGTCGCTGGAACTGTTCCAGATTTTGTTTTTATTTTTACGATGGTCATTGGCTTAAGATGTGTTTGTTTATTCTATGATTTATAGCGATTTTGAAGGCTTAAAGGTCTCTGAATGTGTTGTGTTTTGAGTACCAGCTCAATAATGTAAGATAAAAAGTAGCCTAAGTAACACAATCACAAACGGCTTTACAATACTAATGTGTTTTAATAACTCTATAACTGTAAAAAAAAAAACAATAGATAAGTCTTTCATCTTTGATGCTTGTGTAAATTATGTAATCATATGAAGTGTCATCTAATTGCATCAATTTCATATTCATAAATTCGGTCTTTTAAGAATTTCGTAACATACTATTTCCCTAGAAGTTGTTCACTTAATTGATTTGTTTTGTTCTCAATTATTTTAATCAAGAAATTTCGTTATGTGTCCAGCAATTTTATTAGCATTTAATTGTTTTGTATTACATGTGTATTGTCCACAACAGTATTATTCACAAAAAAAAGGCATTGTCACGTAAATTTTTGAATATTTAAATAATATAGCCAAGGGCATGAAGTACACACTACAAGTAATAATTTATCAAGCCTTATAATGTAACATGGCTTACTATAATTGTGTGCCATTGATTGTCGTACCTTCTCCAAATCATATTTTCTCAATACGAGTTTTGACTAACTTATATTGGGTCCCGGCTATTTTTTTTACTAACTTCTAATAATAAGATTTATTTATTTTTCAAAAATTTTTTTCTTTTTTATTAAGAACTACACTCAAGTACATAGGTAATACTTGTTGTTTTTATTATCACTTTTAGTTTTTATTCCATATACCTACATCTACACGGAAAAAAATCCTCACGAGATTTGTTTCCGGCGAAGAATATTTTTATTCTCAGGAATATTGTTTAATATCAAGTAAATATATGCTTAAGTCAATAATAATGTTTTGGAACAACAATTGTAGTATTCTCCATGAGACGCAATATTATTCTCATTACATTTACTACAGACAAGACAATTCCTCTCATTTCAAAAACTTTTGTTTCATATCAAGAATATCTGGGTCTTGTGTTAACAATTTGCTTATTGTTAAATCAAGATGTATTTGTATTTCAATGTGAAAAAATAGTATCTCTCACCAAAGGATATATTTTTTTGATTCAAAATATTGTGATGTACTATCTAAACTGAGACTCCTAACTTATTACTTTAAGAATAATTTCTTGATACGAATAATTATTGTCTTACATTAAATAAATAAAAAATCTCAATTTATGAGTGGGACTTTAAAGAAAAATAAATGTTGATTGAAGGAAAATATTCTTAATCTAAGATACATTAAGGCTTGCATTAAATTATATACAGTTATTCGAAACAAGACACATACATACGTACGTACATAAGACAACATTTGTTTGGTTCAAGAATTTTTTTTAGTTCCACCAAGAATTCCGGTGTTTCAAAGTAAGACATACAAACGTTTTAACATAAGAAAATATATGTTTCGTGTGAGACGTCTTTCTTTGGATCTAAGCAATTAATAGCATCAAACCAAGAAACTAAATAATTTTAAGCAAAGAAGTGTTTTGTTTTTAAACAAGATTTATTTGTTTTGTGGTAAATAATTAATATATTATTCAGTTGAGAAATCTTAAAATACAAATTAAGACATACAAACGTTTTTACATAAGACGACATTTGTTTGGTTCAAGAATTTTTTTTAGTTCCACCAAGAATTCCGGTGTTTCAAAGTAAGACATACAAACGTTTTAACATAAGAAAATATATGTTTCGTGTGAGACGTCTTTCTTTGGATCTAAGCAATTAATAGCATCAAACCAAGAAACTAAATAATTTTAAGCAAAGAAGTGTTTTGTTTTTAAACAAGATTTATTTGTTTTGTGGTAAATAATTAATATATTATTCAGTTGAGAAATCTTAAAATACAAATTAAGACATACAAACGTTTTTACATAAGACGACATTTGTTTGGTTCAAGAATTTTTTTTAGTTCCACCAAGAATTCCGGTGTTTCAAAGTATGACATACAAACGTTTTAACATAAGAAAATATATGTTTCGTGTGAGACATCTTTCTTTGGATCTAAGCAATTAATAGCATCAAACCAAGAAACTAAATAATTTTAAGCAAAGAAGTCTTTTGTTTTTAAACAAGATTTATTTGTTTTGTGGTAAATAATTAATATATTATTCAGTTGAGAAATCTTAAAATACAAATTAAGACATACAAACGTTTTTACATAAGACGACATTTGTTTGGTTCAAGAATTTTTTTTAGTTCCACCAAGAATTCCGGTGTTTCAAAGTATGACATACAAACGTTTTAACATAAGAAAATATATGTTTCGTGTGAGACATCTTTCTTTGGATCTAAGCAATTAATAGCATCAAACCAAGAAACTAAATAATTTTAAGCAAAGAAGTCTTTTGTTTTTAAACAAGATTTATTTGTTTTGTGGTAAATAATTAATATATTATTCAGTTGAGAAATCTTAAAATACAAATTAAGACATACAAACGTTTTTACATAAGACGACATTTGTTTGGTTCAAGATTTTTTTTTAGTTCCACCAAGAATTCCGGTGTTTCAAAGTATGACATACAAACGTTTTAACATAAGAAAATATATGTTTCGTGTGAGACATCTTTCTTTGGATCTAAGCAATTAATAGCATCAAACCAAGAAACTAAATAATTTTAAGCAAAGAAGTCTTTTGTTTTTAAACAAGATTTATTTGTTTTGTGGTAAATAATTAATATATTATTCAGTTGAGAAATCTTAAAATACAAATTAAGACATACAAACGTTTTTACATAAGACGACATTTGTTTGGTTCAAGAATTTTTTTTAGTTCCACCAAGAATTCCGGTGTTTCAAAGTATGACATACAAACGTTTTAACATAAGAAAATATATGTTTCGTGTGAGACATCTTCTTTGGATCTAAGCAATTAATAGCATCAAACCAAGAAACTAAATAATTTTAAGCAAAGAAGTGTTTTGTTTTTAAACAAGATTTATTTGTTTTGTGGTAAATAATTAATATATTATTCAGTTGAGAAATCTTAAAATACAAATTAAGACAAACAAACGTTTTTACATAAGACGACATTTGTTTGGTTCAAGAATTTTATGTTTCGTGTGAGACATCTTTCTTTCGATCTAAGCAATTAATAGCATCAAACCAAGAAACTAAATAATTTTAAGCAAAGAAGTGTTTTGTTTTTAAACAAGATTTATTTGTTTTGTGGTAAACAAGTAATAGATTATTCAGTTGAGAAACCCTAAAATACAAATTAAGACATAGAAGCGTTTGAACATAAGATATGTATATGTATATAATATAACATAATATATGTTTCGTTTGAGATATCTTTATTTGGATCTAAGCAATTAATAGCATCAAAACAATAAATTAAATAATTTTTAGCAAAGAAGTGTTTTGTTTTTGACGAAGATATTTGCTTTGTGGTGAAATAAGTAGATAGATATTGTATATAGGTAGATTATTTAGTTGAGACTCTAAAATACAAATTAAGACAAACATTTTTAACACAGGAAGTTAATATGTGTTTAGTTTAAGATATCTTAACTAGGAGTAAATAGCAAGACGTACCTAACCTATGTTTCATACCAAGAAACAAAATAACGAAGTTGACGGGACGTGACGGTAGTGATTTGAGTAGGTAACTATAGGCAGTATAGACACATACAAAAAGAGGCCTATACCCAGCAGTGGGATAAAGAAGGCTGTGGATGATGATGATGATAGACAGTATAGAATAAGTTTAGTACCTAGTAGATACGAAAATACAAATTGGTTTGAGATGTCCTTATTTCAGTACAGTAGTATGACGTTAGTGACAACAGTAGCTAATAATAATAATATAATTAAAAACAGTTTCACCTTTTTGAACCACATTTAGGTACTTACTTATACAATTTGATAATAAATGTGTTTTTGGGTGTTCAACTACCTAAGATCAGCACGTACCTAGCTACAACCACAACAACGTTGAATAAACGATCAAAGTAATAATTACCTTCATTAAAAAAAAACTGGGAAAACATTACATGCAAACATAGACAAAATATGTTGACGTCGTTATAGAACTATTATAATCATACCAGTATCATAGTTTGTTGGTTTGCCAGTTTGTCGGTTTGTCAGTTTGTTAATTTTTGTTGCTCCTTCACGCGGTAATGGAGCGATGATCTGTTCATCGTGATTTTTGGTATGGAGATAGTATAGGGTCTCGAAATTGTCATAGGTTACTTTATATCCCGGAAAAATGAGAGGTTCCTCAGGGATAGGGAGATAAAGTTTAGAATGTATGTCCCTTCTTCACGCCACATCGGAGCGATGAATAACTTAGTATAATTGTTGGTAGTATAGGGTACCGAGAGTGACATAGGCTACTTTTTGTTCCATCACAACGCCGACGAAGCCGCGGGCATCCACTAGTATATTTATATACCTACCTAATTAATTATGTTTGTACTTAAAGTAGACTCGGCCCAGCTACAAAATAATAAAAACTGTTCCAATTTTGAATTTCCCACATTGGTCCCAGATAAAAGCTAGTTTCCAAAAATACCTACCTATATTTTTAAGGTACCTAAATCTTTTTAGCAGATAGGTAGCAGAAAATAGACAAATAGATACTACATACTTGTAGATATTCAAAATAGCGTTTCTTCATTCAAGAATAATCGAATCTTGTTTGGAAATTGGATGTCTCAGTTTTTCAGTTAATTCTAGATGAAAAAATATGTATAGGTAGGTACCTACCTACTCAAAATAGCGTTTCTTCATTCAAGAATAATCGAATCTTGTTTGAAAATCGGATGTCTCAGTTTTTCAGTTGATTCTAGAAGAAAATAGATATAGGTACCTACTTGTAGATAGTCAAAATAGCGTTTCTTCATTCAAGAATAATCGAATCTTGTTTGGAAATTGGATGTCTCAGTTTTTCAGTTAATTCTAGAAGAAAAAATATATATAGGTAGGTACCTACCAACTCAAAATAGCGTTTCTTCATTCAAGAATAATCGAATCTTGTTTGGAAATTGGATGTCTCAGTTTTTCAGTTGATTCTAGAAGAAAATAGATATAGGTACCTACTTGTAGATAGTCAAAATAGCGTTACTTCATTCAAGAATAATCGAATCTTGTTTGGAAAGCGGAAGTCTCAGTTTTATGTAAATAAATACGATGCCATTATAAAGTGTTGCAATGTCTAAATAATTTTCCCAATTTTCTGATGAGTGCGTAAATATTATACTTATACTTACTTACAGAGGAAAACAAATAAGCTGAACATATATAAAATAGAAGTATGTTTCTTCCTACCAAACCCACCTAACCCACTAACCCACGGAATATTAAAAAACTAAATAAATACAAATTATTTTATTTGAATTTTGCTCAAAACACTTTCAGAAAAGAACAGAAAATTTGGCACTACTCGGATGGAAAATTACAAGTTTCTACATCTTATATTTTGGAAACTTAAGGGGGACCCTAAAAATGAATTCAAAGACCGGTTTCTCGATAATGGTACACTTAATAAAAAAACACATTAATTGCCTTGCCTGTCATTACCCCATTCTGAAACGACTATTCTCGCCAATGAATTTGATAGGAAAAAAACCGGCCAAGTGCGTGTCGGACTTCGCACTTTTAGGGTTCCGTACCAAATGTACCTAAAGAAAGGAGCTCAGCGCTCTTAAATGCTTATAGTTGACGCCCAAAGATGCCCAGAAGATAAGTCGTCTATACAGTGGCAAGATTCATAGGTAGTAGTAAGTGACACTACCGTGCATATGACACATAAAACTTACTTCAATAAAAACCGCAAAATTAAGTTGGTTTGTAAGAAGGCAACTAAGAAAATTTCCTAAAGTTTTCAAGTTATCTGAAGTTTTAATATTTGTCGTTGGAGACTACATAAAAAATAACGTGTGTTATAATTGTCAAGTACCTAGGCTTTGTAGTTCTCGAGAAATCACGCGTCACACAATATACAGAAAAAAGCTGACTTTGACGGCCACCCATAGCTCTGTTTTTCAGTAAAAAATCAGTATTATTATGCTTAATGACCTCTAAACAACGATACTCCACATGCTAAAACGATTTTTTTTTTCACGAACCCCTTTGCTTTTATGGGAGCCCCCCTCAAAAAGTGAAAATTGATTCAGCTGCATGATTCTAACGGTATTGAATTTGTAAGAAAGGTCTATTAATTTTTATTTCATTTGTAAATTACATCTATTATCAAGAAGTAGATTTTTTAAAATATTAATATACCTACAACCTAAATATAAGGAAGGAACTTTTACTTTACCCATAATTCTCTAAGTTATTTATATTTTTTATTTTATGCTTTTGGTCATGTAAATAATGGTTACTTTTCCTACAAAAAGTTTACTTATTGTACATTTCAGGTAACTTTTAACAATACCTCGCTGGCAACACTGTAAACGTGAGCGCGACGCGAGCCGCGACGCGAGGGTAATTTAGTATAGTACCTATTCTTTGAGCGCGAGGCGCGAGCGCGCGATTTAGAGCTAGAAGTATATGATGTATTCATAAGAGTGATTAATAACTTTTAATAAGAATTAGGTGAGTACCTACCTTACCTAAATGTAATTAGTTTTTATCAACATGGATGAAGATATCACTCGTCTACTAGAAGATTGGCAAGTTCCAGACACCGTTATAGCCAAATTTCGAGGTAAGTACCTACGATACGAATATCTACAAGAATCACAGTATAATATCATAATAAGTCAAACAGCCAGTCTAAGTAGGCGCCTATTTGATTTATGTTATCGAGTCATAAAGGAAAAGGATAATCGGCACGTGGCGTGGCGTTTAGTAGGTTAGGTGGCCATTTTAGTTAAGTAACATTGTAGTAACCTCTCATGACATGTGGTACCTATATAGAATTAGGCACTACAGGTTTCGCCCTATGTACAACCCTATTGCTAAGCAAGTGATGACCAATGTTTATGTTTGTTCGTCCACGCCTGATTTTCTGATTGTTCCATCCATTAGTCCTGTAAAAAGTAAACTGATCGTCAAATTAAAACAATGATTTTCTTCACCTAAAATGTAGAAATCTCAAACTTTCATAACAGTTAGCTACATATACTTACATAATTATATAGGTGACAGCATTATGGTTCCTATGTATCATAAGACTGTAGGTACCTACACTTGTGACTAACCTAATAAATACTTTTTTTTCTAGAAAATGAAATCCACAAAGACCAATTAAAGGACTTTACGACGAATGACGAATTTCTAAAAGAACTGTGTCCATTAATTGGCCACAGGATTTTAGTAAAAACAAAAATTGAAGAATATTTCACTAAACAGGTAACTATGGACAGTATGGACTGACATATTTATTCACCTTCTGTGCAAGGGTGTGGTAGAACATCACAATGATTTTTATGCAATTTTTACTCTGTCGGGCTCAGTCATATACTAGTAGTTCTATGAGAGCTTATTTGTAACAGTACCTAATTACTTTTCTGGTTTAAAATAATAATACTTAATGAATCAAACCAAATGTCATGTATTTAGTTTGTTTTATAAAATACACTTATGAATGTCAGAATTTACATTAGAATAACAATAATTTATGAATTGTAGTAAATAAATGGAAATAAAATTACTTTTTTATATTTTCAATTGAGATATTGATATTAAAAATTGTTGTCAGTATATACATTAAATCACTCACTCACTTCACTCACAGTCGAAGGCTCATAGTTGTATTTTTGTCATTTCGTCATCCAATAAGCTTTTCTATCCTTGTTTCAGACTGATATACAACAGCAAACAATTCTCTAACTGAGGATGATTTTGGAGATACACTAGCACTAGACGACATTTCACTTGAAAATTTACTCACCCCTGTGAGACCCTCTCTCCCAGAATTTGAATTAAAAACGCTTTTAAGCACATCACCACATGGAAAAAGTATTATAGAATACTATGCAACCCACAATACTCTCACAAATAAACATAGAAATCTGCTGGTCGACATAATTGTGAGGCATATATTCACAGGAGCATGTTATTTTTGGGTTAGTAGAAGTTTTTCCTTGCATGTACTTTGGTACTTAGTTTTACTGTAGTAGTAGTACTTATTATGGGTTCTATTCAACCCCGGGACAAACATTTGTGTGACAAATAGATGTTTCTTCTGTGTTTGAGTGGTGTTTTTATGAATTAAAAGTGTGTACCTATATAAAATAATATATCTATTCTATCAACTGTCTGGTTTCCATAACACAATATTTGTTTAGTATGGCGCTTTGTGAAATGTCCTGTTTATTAAATTTTAACCTCTGACACAAAACGAGGAGGGTTGTAAATTTGACATGTTTGTATCTATCAGTCTATCATCGGTCTAGCATCCATAAATGAATAGACAGTTTTTCATGTTTTTTTAAAAGCTGACATAATTGAAATTGTTGTTAGGCACAATTTATGAAATTTTGTTCAGGTGTTACAAAATTACATACTAGCAATTTTTGTTGTTGTGTCAGAGGGACCCTGTGACTGCATCTTTATAAGTGCTTAGTTATCAATGCCTATTTGTTGTGCTTCGCAGACAAGCAAGAAGATAAAATCGCTTTCTTGAAAAATAATACTGAACCATGGACTGACATTATTGAACATTGGAAATCAACATACCCACTAAGGGCAGAGTCACTCCAAAATAGTGTTTCTGAATTCATACAGGAATGGAATATGCTTAATGATCCACGGGGAGATGTTTTGGTGAGTTGAATTAAGTCAAAGATTGCATGAATTGCATCATAAACATGCGTTGCTGAGGTGTATAATAAATATTAAATGAA
Source organism: Macaria liturata (assembly GCA_964023185.1). Taxonomy (NCBI): domain Eukaryota; kingdom Metazoa; phylum Arthropoda; class Insecta; order Lepidoptera; family Geometridae; genus Macaria; species Macaria liturata. Next base: position 3,804,741 of record OZ026828.1, on the reverse strand, counting down.
TACAAGTGTGTTACATTGATGATGGCTAAGATTGTGTGATTGATTATGATATCCTTTCCCAGCTGTGACTCACTTTATAATAATTTGTTTGATTTGATTGCAGATTAACTTGGATTTTGAAGAAAAGTTCAAGGAAAATTCTATGAATTTTTACACTAATTGGCATCCCTTCATAAACACTGTTATTAGTTTAAAATTTGATAGCAGCAAAGACGATATGCTAGCAGCTTTATATGATAGTATAACACAACAAACTGATGACGGTGAGTGATACACTTTTTAAACCTGTGTGTGTGTGTGTAAGTGTGTGTCATTGTAACATGGCTGCTGTACTCAGGGTTCTTCCTACAGAGGACTTCCGGCGAGTGAACTCCTCAACGCTGAATAGTACGGTTACAAAATTTTGTATAAGACAACCATAATAGCCTGTTCTAAAGGACAAACATGAAATTATAATTATTGTAAGCTCTTCCCACTGATCTATTTGAGGTCGGTGCCAGGAAGCCAAGTCTAATAGATAGTATCTATCTACTATGAGCTGGCACCGACTTGAAATAGATGAGTGTGTAGAGCTTTTGAAGTCGTTTTAATTTATTGTTACCTATAAAATAAATTATTAACTTTATTTCCAGACATAAAAGTTCCAGAGCAAATAAAACTGCTGTGTCATATTATTCCCCCGAAAGGAAGGCAGAACAAAAAAACAAAATTTTCGACCCTGGAATGTATAGAAAATTTCATTGTTGATGTTGATGTAAGTTTATTTATTTACATTTTAAAGAATTATACTGTCACATCTTAATGCGACACCAATACAATTTATATGTATATGTCACCGTAAAATTGTAAAAACCGTCAGATTATAATGATGCATCTTTGGTAAGACCAGACGAAAAAAAAAATTAATTAATTAATTATTACCAAGATCTAAAAAAATAACTTTTTTAGGGTTCTAGGGTTCTACTTCCCACATTAATACAATTTGCTTGTTTCAGAATTTTGGAGACATTGAAAAAAAAAATTCGAGATTAAGAAACAAAATCAAGATTCCAAAAGCAAACATTGCAACCGTTTTTGATACGTTGCCCAATTGTAGCAGAACAGACAGATAAAGTATACTATTATCTGGTCATGGACAAGGTGAAATACAGGTTTGAAAGTGCCACAAAGGCATTTGATACTCTGTTCAAAAGCTACCATGCTCTCCACGCCAATTAAATTCATCGATATTATATATTCATCGAGTGAATCATAATTTGTATGTAGATTTGAGGTGTTAATTAGGTTAACTCATTCACACATACATACACACACACATACTCACTCTCTCTCTCTCTCTCTCTCTCTCTCTCTCTCTCTCTCTCTCTCTCTCATACGCACACAACAAACATACCTCTCTTTTTTCGTCGTAGGGGAGAAAAGTTAGTGGGAGGTTTAAATGATGTTCGTGGGAGTTCAAGACAATAAGATTTCGTAAGAGTTCAAGACAATTACTAAGTGACATAGTTGGTTCACTGGCGGGTTATCACTTCGAAAGGCGTTCTCTTCAAGAACTACCTGCTGCCCTCAGCTAGTCTGTAAAGATAACCATCTTCTTTTCCCTTCTTTGCATCAAGGACCCGGGGACTGTATCATCGGGTCGATTCTTCTCTATTTTTCCAATCTTTGACGTAGCGTGGGAGTAGTTTAAGTAAGTTAGGTTAGGTTAGGATAAATAAGATCAGACAAAAACTGTATCTTCTACTTTATACGACGGTTTGAAAGGTATGACAAACACGCACACATACTGCTCTCTTTCTCTCTCTCTCTCTCTCTCTCTCTCATACACATAAACACACATCATTTGTATATAATTAGGTTAATTAATCATTTTCAGTCATAACTGTACTTTGTATGTAACTGTTGATACATATGATAAGGCTGCGGTTTGATATTTATGTTTAAGTCGTAGTTTTAAGACATAATTATACCTACCTTTTTTAATAATCACAATTTAGTTTGGTACACTGTAAATATGGTAAGACTACATCATTAAGAAGTCTACCTCTTTTCAATCATCACAATTTATACTGCTACTACACTATTCATATTAAATCTTAAATATAAGGAATTTGTTCTGTTACACTATTAATACATATGTACCTAAAGGCTGCAGCTTTAAGAAGTCTACCTTTCAATCATCACAATTTGTTTTTTAACAATGTCGCTAATTTAAGGCTGAAGCTTTAAGAAGTCTACCATTTTTTCAATCTTCATAATTTGTTTTTTATCAATGTTGCTAATTTGAGGCTGCAGCTTTAAGAAGTCTACATTTTTTCAATCATTACATTGTGTTTTTAAACAATGTTGCTAATTTAAGGCTGCAGCTTTAAGAAGTCTACCTTTTTTCAATCATAACAGTGATGTTTCACTATTGATATGATTAAGTTGCACTTTTATGAGGTCTACTTTTTTATCACATCACATTTTTTGAAAACAATGTTGCTATTTTAAGGTTAAATTTATATTGAATTAACTGTACCGAACTTAGCTTTACTCGTATGAATCTATGTGTCTCAAATGTTTCGAAATGTTATTTTCTTATTATTAACTACTTTATAATAAATGTCCGGAAACTGAACACACAATTTTAATTCAAAATCAGGGTTAAAATGAGACAAATCTGTGATGTAGGTAAACTCAAACTTAAAACAATTTTAGTTTTAGTTCTTTTGTAATATATACCTAAGTAATCTTTTAATTGCTTAATGTGTCTTATAGGCGTAGAAACGGAGGATTACACAGATATAATATATTAAGCCTAATGAGGATGATTGCACTCATCGAATATAAACAACTTACTTCTTGGTCAACCCAGAAATCGCAAATACTCTTTTTCACAATTAACAAAACGACTAAATTAAACAACAGTTTTTTCCGCGATTCCAGAATTGGGCCAAGTAAAATCTGTAATAATGATGATTGCCATGAGTCCCTTTTAGGTTAGTACAATCTTTTTGTGTAAACCTAAATTTCATTTCGCTTTTACAAGTAACTAATGTACAGATTTGAATTACAAATTTTTGTTTTTAGTTAAAACTATCATTTATTTGTAGAGTCTTTTGAGACTAAGACTCAAAAAACTCTACAATTAAGAAAAATAATAGTTTTAACTAAGAATTACAATTATTAATTCAAATCTCTTAATTACTTACTCGAAGAAATAAAGTACTTGATACAAATAAATAATATTCTTCAAATAACGCACAGAAATGCTTCATCTAAGATATGTCTCATTTTGATCTAAAATCCCCTAATTACTTAAGTTAAGACTAAGAAATGCTTCATCTAAGATCAGTCTCATTTTGATCTAAAATCCCCCAATTACTTAAGTTAAGAATATTACCATATTCTCCTTAAGACCATAATAGTCTCAACTTAAAAATATCAAAAGTTTTTACTTAAAATCAAATATTCTTTAGCCAATAAAAAAGATTTAATTGAACTAAGAAAAACTAGTCTGGGATGAAAATTCTCGTTATTTAAATCAATGATACGTAATACTTTACTTAAGAAAATGCATTTTCAATTTAAGAGTATTAGACTCTTTATTTGACACTAAGATTTGTTAGCAAGAGAAGTTCACTTCTTAAAGTAAAATAAATCTGGTTTTACTGTGAAATCTTCTAGTTATTGAATCAATAAAACGTATTTACTTGAACTAAGAAAATATATTCTTATCTGAAAATTCTTGTTATTTAAGTCAATGATGCATATATTCTTTGTTTAAGAAGATGCATTTTCAATTTAAAAATATTTGTCTCTTGGTTTGACACTAAGATGTGTTAGAGCAAGAGAAGTTCACTATTCAAACTAAGACAAATCTGGTCTTAGTATGAAATCTTCTAGTAATTAAATCAAGAATACTGATAAACTCACTTTAAAAATCCACATTCTCAATGCAAAGTTATTATTACTCTCTCCTTGAAAATTAACGTTATTAATACAAGTATTTGGTATTATTCTATTAAAATGTGCATTGTGTTGAAACAAGATAAATAATTTTCTGTTTAAAACAACAACTTTCTAAAACTGAGAAACTTTAGAATTAATTTAAAAACCGAATTCTTGGTAGAAGCTGTAGCAGGTTTTAAATGAAACTCAAGATTGTTTTTTTCCAAAACACCGTTGTCTTGTAATAAGATTCAGTAGTTTTGGCTTAAGTTGTAATCGAATCTTCATTCAATAACTATTATTAACGCATATTATTAAGTTAAAACAATGAAAGGTCTCAACATAGTAATCAAAATCTCATCTTAAAACTAAAATTGTATCAGATGTAAAACTTACTGTCTTAATTTAAGAATCTTTTCTTTTACATTAAAACTAAAATTTTGTTCGTTTAAAAAATTTTGTGTTTTAAGAAAATAAATCGAATTATTGCTAGAAGAGAAATCGTTTTTTAAATTAAGAACTCGAATTTTCTTTCTTCAAAACATTTGTTTGTCTTGATGAACAAGACACTTCACTCTCTTGCATGGAGAGATCGTTTAATTCTTCTCTGGAGAATATTATCTCTTCATATAAGACATTTTTATCTTAATTTGAGCATAACAACCAAAACAATAAAATGCTTGGTTCAAATAAATAATGTTTTCCCTATATATGAAACTACAATATTCTTGACCAATAAATATACTCTTGATTGAAGACTTTTTTTCTTTCTGTGTATGCATCAACGGAAAGAGCCTGCATTGCACGACACAAGTTTCGACTTAGTGCGCAATGTAGTGCACCCAGTGCTTAATGTCTATGTAGTAATTATTATCTTGTTAAATATTGTATTCTACTTTAAGCAGGTACCTACATTTACAAGTACATAGCATTAAGATCTGTAACTAGTTATTTAAGTGTAAATAAATGATTATTATGATTGTTTGTCTAGTACGGCAGTCGTTAACCCATGTCAGAGGCCCTTAGGGTGGCTTGATAAACTCTCGACACCAGAACTGGCCACTTTCATTCGATAAGAAGAACTCACATTCATTCCATGAATACCATCGATCCTGTCTCTACCAATCACTAATTCCTGCTACATCAAGTCTCACTTTCCTTTACTTACTTCATTACTTGCCACTTTACCACTTATAAGTTCAACCTTGCAATTATCCCTGAACATTCAGTACATCCTCGATTAGTTGTAGTAAAAGCTGATCCAGTGTAACCCTGAGCTTCCGTTCGGTGAAAGTAACCCGTGATGGATTGTGGTGTAAACCCAATAACATAAGCATGATAGCATCATCATCTACAGCTTCGTTTGTAGATCTATTTAAGGATAAAAAGTAGATACTCATCCTAGACCGTAATGATTGATGAACGAATTATGGCCAAGTGCAAACCCATTCCTTGTAAAAAAAAGGAATAACTAACTCTCTTCTCACAAACTTCATTGGAAATGGGCAAAACTAGTCACGACCGGCAGGATTCAAACCTGCGTCATTCATTGAAGCCTAAGTGCGGGCTTAGCACTTTAAAAAAACAGCTCTCGTATATTATTAGCTTCAATTTTGCACTTATTTTATATATCCTGTGACAGTTTTATGAACAACAAAACATTACATTTGCAGGTACTTTTGTTTTGGATGATTCTCACAATGTTTTTTTTTTAATTGATACGCCGTTGCGAATCTGCACAAGATCTGAAAAAGCAATCTAAGCTATTTTAGCAAACTGTTATCGAACCATAGGACATCAAATGCGTAAATAGTAAGCAGGATGTTCTACCTCTAAACCACTCTTGCTTTAATTTCCAATGTAACGTATACTTCCGCTGTGCTAGTGAAAGTTACCAGCCAGTGATAGATTATGGCACAAACTAACACTCGGTCCAAAATGAAACTATAATCTGTAAAATCATACCAAACATATGCTGATTTATTCTCGATATCGATATTATGATGTCAAAACTGGCCTGTTAGCTTAGTTGGTAGTGGCTCTGCCTTCTAATCTAGAGGTCGCGGGTTCGATTCCCGCATGACACAAGTATTTATGTACTTTAAAAATTTATAATTGCTTGTGTTGAGTCTGGTCGTTTCTATGTATAATAAGTATGTATTTACAAAAGAAAAGTATATAAGTATTATATCCGTTATCTAGTACCCACGACACAAGCGTTTGCTTAGTGTGGGGCTAGATGGCGCTGTGTGCAATGTCCCGGAATATTTATTTATTTATTTATTTAAAAGCAATAGAAATGGTAGAAAAGTTACAAACCTTGATTTGATATGAAATTATGATACAGTTTTATAGTTTGTTTACAGATTTGGATAATTTAATGGTTGATTATGATGTTTTGCATAATCTCGGTGAATGGGATGGCGTTTTATCGATGTTTCGTAAAGGTGACACAAGTCTATTCCAAACGGCATTTTCCCTCTCAGTTATATGTTTTGAAACGACATAAATTTTCATCAAAAACGTTTCACTCATTTCAAGTACTTGCGTTTGCTAAAAAGAAACTAAATCTTGATTGATGATCCATCCTTGTTTTTTCAATTTTTAATCGACAGCCGTATCTGACCCTTGATCGTTGGTAAAAGCTCGAATCTATGTTTGATGATGATCGATTGTTGATATCTTGCATATTCGCTAGTTTTATAACCCTTATGCAACAACGGATTGGCATGTTCTTGTAGTCTTGCAATCGGTGATCTATCACGGTGCGTTGCGTTTACTTATAAAAAGTAAATAAGTTTGTAATAGCTGTTTTATGGGTTTTGTTGTTAAAAGATTTTTGTTAGAGAATAACGGAATGAATGCAAAATGTTGCCACAGAGACGCTTTTCTTTGTCAAATAATAATCCTAAATTTGCATTAAACAAAAATCCGAATGATTTCAGCTCCTTCCGAAATGAATATAAACAAAACTTTACGTTCCTCAAGACTATTGTAAAAATTCTGGAGTTTTCCTCTTTTGTTTCGTATGAAATAAAAAAAACAATATTTTGCGACACTCAAGTTAAAGTATTAAAAACAATATTAAGTCTCATAATCGCCACCAACCTCCATATTATTGTTAAATTAGACACAACTAACAAGAGAACACGCGTAACTCAAATCTATAGATATACATTTCGTTACGCACATCAAAAGCATGACCATTAGCATCTAAACAAAACAATACGTTCCTTTACACGAATCACTCATAATTGTTTTCTTATACCATACTTAACCTACGACCTTTATTAAAATTACATTACGCCTGTCTCATTACAGGCGAGAAAGAAAAATCTTTGTATGTGTCACTTTCTCTTTAAAATCACTTACATTGACAGTACATTATTTTTCTGCAGATGGTATATTGATTGAATGTTTATATTAATAGTCGATTTAACATTTGCTTTGCGTTATTCTGTTGTATCATTCATGTGTTATGCTGCAATCAGTCAATACGTTTAGCAGGTTTTTTGTTATATCATTATTTACTAACAAGACTTGTATTTGATTTGTATTTTTATTGACGTCTGCGTTGCTGGTTTCTTTTTAGCGTATTTTAATTTTAGACTGACAAATACAAAGCTTCGCGTTTTTTTTAAAGATATGCTGAAACGTAATCTAAATATATAAAACTCAAAGGTGACTGACATATGCAGTAATCAATAACGCACAGCCCAAACCACTGGACGGATCGGGCTAAAATTTGGCATGCAGGTAGATGTTACGACGTAGGCATACGCGAAAAAAGAATTTTTGGAAACGCCACTTTATAAGAGGGGTAAAATAGGGGATGCTACTTTATGCTGAGTTAGGGCTGTGTTGTGGCAGATTTTGCTTGTTTGTTTATTATGTTCTTACTTGTGTTTGTTTCTCTGATAAATCTGCCAGAATAAATGTTTTCTTTCTTTCTTTCTTTACTTCCTAGTGCGAGCGAATTCGCGAGCACCAACTAGTTATAGGTATATTATCAAAGACTTATGAGGACCTTCTCTTTTTATTTAAGTCTTGTCTCACGGTTATTATCGATTTTTAATATATAAAATATGTTTTATAGCTTTTGAACGTATAAACTCATAACAGCATACATATTACTTTCTTCATATCATTTTGCGTAACATCAATAAACATGATGTTGTTTAATTTTTATTATCTTTAATCTTTACGATGTTTAATTTTGACTTAAGTATATTTATGTAATCGGCTTTTAGGATAAATATGATGGTTTTCAATTATCCCATTTAACATAATTATGTGAAAACCGCAAAGTATACATGACGAGTTGTATGTATTATACGAGTATATATGTATCTTCTGTGTGATTGACAATTTACGATCTTTGCTCCAAGATTGGTTTTAAATTAAACCTTGCGTTACCTAAATTCATTTCTATTAAATCTTTAGTTGTTCGATTTTATTATTTTAAAATCATGTTAGTGATATGCATGACTTGGTCTACTTGACAACTTATTACATTTTTATATATGACTAGCTGTGCCTGCGACTTCGTCCGCGTGGAATAGTTATTTTGGGCATCTTATTTATTTTTGCAAACAACCTCTTCAGCTTTTACCCAAGACTTGAACCGTTTACCCAGCGCACGCAACGAAATCCCTCAAAGATGAATAATTTTCCCCGTTTTTTCCACATTTTACATTGTTTCTTCGCTCATATTAGTTGCAACGTGATGTAATATAGCCTAAAGCCTTCCTCGATAAATGGTCTATTCAACACAAAAAGAATTTTTCAATTCGCACCGGTAGTTCCTGAGATTAGCGCGTTCAAACAAACAAACAAACTCTTCAGCTTTATAACATTATTATTAGTATAGATTTTCTTTAAAATACGTTTACTTTTCTGCGTCTTCTTAATCGCATTTTTAAAAAGTTTTTACTCGACTTCAACTTACAAATCAGTATTATATACATAAAACATTTGCACATAGTTATATAACTAGATAATCTACCTAATCAAAGTCAAATCAAAATTAGCAAGCGTGATTAGCAAAAGATTACACTCATCATCCTTTTTGACTGATGAATTTAATTGTATTGAATTAGGCAGAAGTCTAAACATTTTATTGAGGTCATATGTCATATCTTACCGATGTTCTGACCTCAATTTTATTGTGAAATCTAAAGTTTACTTTTCATTAGAATCTTGTGTTACAATATTTTTGAACTTAGATTATTTAAAACCCTAGATATATGTATTTACATATGTAGCAATGAGGCTTCTTTGTCATTCTTAAAGTTTAAAAAAAAGACATTTTATACAAGGAACTATAATAATATAAATTTATAATTTATTAATTTATTTATTATATTATTTTATTTATTTACATTTAATTTCCCTTTCATTTCAATATACAATTTCTCAAACAATACAAAACCACATCCTTTCAAATCATTTTAAATTCCACCATAAGGTTTCTTAAAGATTTACTGGTCCTTTCGCAGGTGCAAATCGCACCTTGTGGGGCTCGAGCGGGTTTTTGTTACGAAAAAAAGGCTAAAAAGTCTGTAAAAGGTTGAGAGCAGCTGTTCTGGCATTTTTTAGACCTCTATTATGTATTCTGGTCTGGATTTTACTTTGGCATTTACAATCATTAGTTGTGTTGTAGTTTTGTTTGGTTACGATTCGTCTGTGACCTGCATTTTTTTGCTAAGACATTTTTCTTATTCAAGGGCAAAAGATAGGAAGTTATGTTCCTTACAAAAACAAAAGCAAAGTCAAACCCTTTTCAGTAATTAAGTAAATCTTTAGTTAGTACAAGAAAACTTACACCAGATATTTTGTCAATCATGCATCGGGAGTTCGTAAGTTGTAACGTCAATTTCATATCTTTAAGTTTTTACCGTGGTTTTGTTGCAAAATTCATACCAACTTTCAATTTACGTCTTTCAACCACTCGACGAGAAAACAAAATGGCGTATCTCAATTGAAGAGGACATCATGAAGTTCCGTTTCGCATCTTGTGACATTATTTAATTCTGTGAAAGTCGGAAACAATCACTGGCGACCATTGTCCCAGCGATTTTAGATTAATATCAACAAAAACTGTGCTTTCTAATCTTTTGTTTGGTGAAAATATCATATTGTCTGTGATATATTATGTTTGTGCTTATTTACAAATATTAAATTACTTACGCTTTCAGATTCTTATCGGTTATATAAATGATGCCCTGCAATTTACCAAGCTTTTGTGTTTCTACCCTTTGAACTTGTTATATAATTTACCAGTAAGTTATTTCAATTTTTGTGTTGTTTGTTTATTGTAGGTATGTATTGATGTTAATGTATTGTTTCCAAAGATTTCATAGATGATTCTCACATAGAGAGACGAATAGAATAGAATAGAATAAAACTTTAATGTACACCATAAAAACACAAAAATTACAAAACAGAAATAAACATATGTACTTAAATTAAAGTGTTGCACATTGGGCGGCCTTATCGCCTTAGGCAAAGACTTAGACGACATGCAAACTAAATGTTTTTAGCTATAGTTTATCTTTCTTAGTAAGAAAGATTTTCTCGATTTACAAAATGGTGCTAGCGACATCTCTCAGTATTCTTGGTGGTAGGTATATCGTGACAATTTTATTGTACAAGTGGACGCCCGTGGCTTTGATTGCATTCTTTCAGGATACATTTTTTTTTAATTACTTCAATGTTTAGACTTTCGACTCTCTTCAGCGTTATTATATGTATAGATAGATAGATATACATATATGTCTATATATGTTTGAACACATATTTATCTCCATACCTAAGCTGACTTAAAAGTCACGCTAAAGTAATTACGATTCAGACACTAAGCACAAATGCGGAAGATGTGAAGTGATCTTGAAGACATACAGGCATGAAAGGTTGAAGACTTTTAGAGGCATTCAAGACTTAAATGTGTGAATCACGACTTCAGGATATGATTGATTTGTAGACTTTTCAAGGTCTCTAATATAAAATGTAACATTTAGAATATGTATCATTGATTAAAGCGGCTACAAAATCATTTTTTTTTATGTAGATGTGTGAATTATAATATCATTTTATCTGTAGGTACGTTACCAGTATATTAATAGTATTATTATTATATGTAGTAATTCTTTCACAGCAAGAGCTGTTCATTTGTGGAACGCCTTGCCTTTGTGTATCAAACAAGCTCAGACTCTTGAGGCTTTCAAAACACAGGTTAAAAACTGGTACCTAAACTCAATAGCTCAATAATCTGCTGTTGAAATCGTGTGTTTATAGTTGTCTCCTTCTGTCGTTATAGTATGTAGGTATAATATGTATATGTGTTATATATTTATAGTTATTTACACTTATAAGTAATATGTTTTATTTGTTATTATATATATAATATTGAATATTTTATTGTTTGTATATATTTTCTCTTTTTTGAACCCCCCATCCTTTATTTTTCTTTCGACTCCTGTCCATCCTACGGTTGCCTGGAAGAAATCGCTATTAGCGCTAAGGCCGCCAGTTGTGGCACTATTTTTTAAGTCTTTTGTGTTTCTGTTTGTCTTTTTTTTTCAATGTGTGTTACAATAAAGAGTTTTATCTATCTATCTATCTATCTATCTATCTATCTATCAGTATAGAAATTTGGTGTATATTTTGATTTTTTGTTTGTAATATTTTGTTGTCTCTAACAAATACTGAAGAAGCGAAAATCTAATTACATAAATAGCAATTAAATTCGTATGAGAGTGACCAACTCTGGTGTTGATTATTTTTTAAACAGCCCTAGGGGCTTCTAACATTGCTTAACAGCTTTCCTACAATGAAAAATATTCGAGACCAGGGCCTTCGATTTAGGTAGTATAAACCCATATCATAAATAATTACGATATCCTGACACGAAATTGAAAAAGCCCCATAATAAACCTTGCAAGTTTTACACACAAGTGCTAACAGGTTATATCATTGCGTCGTATTTAATTGTTCAGTACTTAGCGGTCTGACGATTATCGTGTTACTTCACTCATAACGATGCACTAGATGGTTTTATCTGCATTATTGTCTATATGGCAGTATGTATGTGGCTTAAGAAAATACTTACTGAAAATACAAAATATGTAGACGACACTGCATACGACTACACTGATACTGCGACGGGAGTAGTAACATCGCCTCGCCTCCACCCCCACCACCCCAGGCCCCCGCGCCCGTGTCCCGGCGGGCCGCTCGCGCGGCGGCGCGCAGTCTGCGTGCTGCCGCGGTCCCAGAACATACGTTCTGAAGATGAATGTCATAACATCCGAAACGCGTAAACAACTTACGCGATTTACACGTGAGTGAAAACCGTTTAGTTAATATATTGACACTGCATTATTGCAAAAATAATTGAAAAGTGTCATTTTTTTAGGTTATTTTCTCGTATGCATAACTCCGAAACTAACTAAGTTGATACTATTTTCGGATAGCAGTCCATAAGAATAACTTGAATTAACTTACAACAGAATATGAAATTCCAGCCAATTTATCCTTTATATTAAACTACTAGTGGACGCCCGCGGTGTCGCTCGCATTATATCAGGATAAAAAGTTGCCTATGACACTTTTAAGACCTCATACTACCCACATACCAGAAATCATGATGATCAGTTCAGTTTTAGTGTTATGACCGTTAATAACCAGATAAATAGACAATTAGACAAAAAAACTAATGAAATATTTTTTCTTATAGATTCAAAGTATACCCAAACACATTTTTTTTAATATCTTCTATGTTCAGCTTTTTGAACCTCTGCAGCTTTATTATATGTACAGATAATATAGATATTATGATTACTTGAAACATACAACACGACAAAAGACGTATGAGAAAAACATCTTGTTAACAAAACTAATTTTAACACCTGCATTGTGTAATCTTTGAGACACTGTTATAGATAGAACACGTAGATCAAAAATATTTTCATTTGTGTGAGACATATTTTGCTGAGAATGTTAATGTTTTGTAGACCAACTATTACTATATGAATAATCGATATAAATTTTAAATCGAGATATGAATCGGGCCGCTTCTCACTCAGAATTACATATACATATGTAAATATTTGCATACCCTATCAGGGTCATTGTTAAGTGTTTGTATCTTTACAATTCGCAAATAAATGATATGACTATGACTATTGCTGCAAGAGATATTATAATTATTTGTAGTAGTCTATTTAAAAGTGCCCTATTTTGGTTGCTCTTAAATTTTAGTGATTTGTCGTCTAGCATAATCTATACTATACATATAATAAAACTGAAGAGGATCAAAAGTATGAAAATAGAGAATTAAAAAAAAAAATTTGGAGATACATACTTCGAATTGATTACAGAACACGTGCCAACAATTTATAAAAATAAAAGAAAAAAAACTGTTTACCTGTGTCTCTGTTTATTTAAACGCTCATCACGCAAAAACGGCGGAACGGATCCACATGATTCTTGGTATGTAGGTAGTATGATATCTTAGGAGTGTCATGGGCTACTTTTTATCCTGAAATCATGCGAGCGAAGCCACGGGCGTCCACAGTCTTAATATATAAAACTCGAAGGTGATTGACTGACATAGTGATCTATCAACGCACAACCCAAACACTGGAGGGCTGTAATTTGGCATGTAGGTTGATGTTATGACGTAGGCATCCTACGACTAAGAAAGGATTTTTGGAAATGCCAGTTTTAAAAGGGTGAAATAAGGGATATAAGTTTTTCTTCTTCATGGGAGCGAAGCCGCGAGCACCCACTAGTATAAAATAAATTTCACGAGCAAAAGTAAACTTATTGCGTATCGATCGAATAGTACCCACAGATTTTGTTTCACATATTATATTATATTTTTATCAAATTTCAAATTCAAATTCTTTATTAGCATAAGTACTTAAATGTATTTACATTTACCCTGTTAAGAGGGGCGAGGGGAGAGGAGGGGAATTAGGGCGTTGCTAAAATTAAAATTAAATATTCTAAAATCTAAAACTTAATATATAAAATTGTATATATATATATTGGAATGTATGTATGTATGTAGGATGTAGGAACCTGTAATGCTATTTATTTATTATTTACATTATTAAAACGAACAATAAAAAAGGTGAAATTTTTACCGATCAGATGAATAAACAAAGCAAACTGCGTAAGCAATATGTTTAGTCTAACAATGTCTCTGACATTCATTGTCGGAGGAAGTATAGACGGAACAACAACAAAAAAAAAAAAAAAATATATATAAAATTTAAAATCTTAAATATCAAATTGTAGATGACGGTTTAGAATAGTGAGGTAGTCGTTAAGCCATATCAAATGCCCTTAGTGCTGAATGATAAACTTATTTTGGAGATCTACCACTAGTTGGCCACTCTCATTCAGTAAAAAATACATATACATAAATAAATACCTAGTTGCATCGAACAACACACATAATTCCAATTTGATCATGTACGCAGTTGCACAATCAAAATCCATTACTTTAAAATTACAGTCATACAGCCATCAGCCGGCATATGAAACGAGGCTTATTTTGAAGGAGAAAGTGAATACTTTTCAATGATTATACTGTATTATATATTATACTATACAAGGTGATTGTTTGATAGTGTATTGTTTATGCACCAAGCCTTTCCTTATAAAAAAATACGCCGGTACTCTTGCTATAAAACGAATAATGGTTAAATGCAAACCTATCTATACATAAAGGTCAGAAATCTGTACATCTGTACATACACTTTCTGTCGATAAAACGATACGTTTCAGTAGTTTTTAAAATTTCTGTCGGGTTGTATGTTTATTTGGTTGCGTAATACACAGAAACTGCTGAACAAGTCTTCACGATTTTTGGTATGTAGGTGGTATGAAATCTTGGTAATGACATAAGCAACTTTTTATTACGAAATATACGAAAAAATGCGAGCGAAGCCACAAGCGACAACTAGATCAGAAGAAAATTGTGTGATCTTGATAGTCAAAGTATACCTAAGTCATACAGAGCTTTAAAATCTAATCTAACAAGAGTAGAACTTTCTTTAAAATCATCTTGTATAGCTTATTAACAGGCACGCTAATTTGCTATACCTGCTACACGATATGGTAATTTGTTGGTAGTCTAAACTGGATCAAACTATACAGTTGAAAGGTAATTATTATAATTACATTATTATGGATAATCATATTTATTTAAAAAATAAATGCCCATACAACATTCATGCGATATTCGATCATTATTGACCTACCAATCAAAGTAGCCCAAAATAATGTAATGCTATGAAAATTCATTTATGACAACATTTTAAACATCAATGATAGATTTATTTGTTTTACCGGCGATGTTTTCACCTATATGAATGATCCTCTTGTTATCTTTTGTCACTGTCCTAATTCTTACTAAAAACAATAAAAAGCAGACTTCAAATAGACTTGAAAATTTACTTAAACTACGAGTATGTACAAGGAAACGGGCAACAATAAAGCGAAAATGGTATTTCCATTTCTTGGAATTTTCTGTACATTTTTAATACATTACATGCTTATTTTGTTTGACAATGAACACAAGAAATGCACTTGAATATTATGTACTACTTCTATTTGGCACTATAAGCAACAAAAGGTTTTCTACTAACACTACTATTATATCTATACGTATCTTATTTCTATTGTTGATGCAGATTTGAAAAAAAATTTAGGTTAAATGTACATACTCTTATTTAGTTTTATTAGTGTATATATGTGTATATATTGTTTAATTATATATTTTTTATATATTAATATTATGTTTAAAAAAAAATATTCGTGTACAAACTTTGTATGTAGGTACGTATTTGTTTGTAAAAAAATGTCGTTAAAAAACTTATCTAAAAACAACGTTAGGTTGTTTCCTATTAACTAATATTTGTAATTTATTTCATCCTAATTGTCTCTATTCATGTAAAATGTCACACCTCACTAATTTTTCGCCATTACTTATTTGTTTTAATATATTTTAATAAAAATACTCGTTTAGCTTTTTAAACAAGTTGTTGCAAATATTTTCTTTAATATGTCACTGTGATTAATCAATGCTCTTAAAATAATATGTGACAAGGTTTTTTATCATTAATTTTCCATAGACTAAAGTATCAAAACGACTGACCAAATATTCCAAACAGTATTAACCGCATCGCGTATTTTAAATTTGTCCCAAATTAATTTGACACTTGCCCCCGAGGTGCAAAAACAGTCTAAATAGATTGAATCTAAAATGTCTGTAAATTGCAAATAGTTAATCGATTCGGACATTCATCTGTCTGTCTGTCACCACATCAACACGTCTCCTGTTATATAGCTATTTATAGTACAGGGTTAGGTAGAAATAGCTTCATATTAAGTCATACTCTCAAATGAAATTGGCTTGAGTCAAGCTTAGCGCTAGAGATGAGGCCTATACACAGCAAGTAGTAGTAAAATTATGTTATTGATATTATGTTATCAATGTAAAATACTGTTGTTAAAGATGTACATTTTAAATAATTTAGGTGTAGGTTCAGAAGACACTAAAAAGTGAAAATAAAAACATAAGTAACTTACTAACCTATTTTTTATGAGGCATAAAATGTACATATGATGTCTCACTCCTCATTTTGTAAGCTAACTCTGTATTCACTAGTGCAATTTACAATTGTGTAACATAAAAAAGAAAAATTACGTATTGAACAAGTGAGAATAATTTATGTAACAACCTTTTACCAATGATATACATACATATAATGTATGGAACTGTTTAAATAAGTACACGCGTGTTTGAATGATTGTACACTTATACAGACATTGTAATAAAAGAAATGATATGGAGAGATTGTTATCTAATAATAACAAGTGAGCATTTTTAAAATAAAATAATTACAAAACTTTAGCTATGCAATACATGTCCTCTGTGGAAATGTGTAAAAACTCAAACTCAAAATAAAGTCAAAAAGTAATATGGATGAAACTTAAACAACGAAGCCCAAAAGAAACGATCACTTTTTTTCTGTATTTTTTTTGTCATCGTTGACAGATGTCTAGAAGAGATCGCTATTAGCGACAACGCTGCCATTAATGGTTCTCAACCTATAGTTAATAGATCAGGATTTCAGAATGTATTGCCCTAATCGATAAGGCTACTTATGACTAGTGTAAGTTTATTTTCTGTTTTGAAAATTCCTTTATGTTGTGATGTTTCTTCTTTTCCGTGTTACAATAAAACCTATATATCTCTTTACATATTGCTAGAACAAACTTCAATCTTACAAACTTACCAAAGCCTTTACAAACTAGATAAGCACTGAAGCGAAAACCGAACCACGGAAGCAATATAGGACCATAAAATTACCCACACAGTTCACAGAGTCAGCTTCGATTATCCATGCACCAATCGATCACCAATCGTATGGAAATGCGTTTACGGAGAAAGTTATTGGCAAGCGCTCTTGTCTTCGTAAACTTGCCGTATATGACGGGTTTTTGCAGCTGCGTAGGACTTGTAGCTTAAAAGACTCCTCATTCGATAAATCTGACAAACATGCCAGATAAAAGACGATCAGTTCAATTATTACGTGATATATCTGCATGCTGATTGGTCAACTGTCATGGAGTCGCATGATCAGACTGGATCCTGTTAACTCTAAACTGTATATACATACATACATTTATGGTTCATGGAATAGTTCAGATAGTCAGTTCAGTAGTCTAAAAGCACTTTTGAGTTCTGGCCTCCTGAATGTTAGCGCTTCGATATTTGTCAACTTTCTAACGCTAATAACAACGTAAACAATGAAATGTTATACTGAGTTTTATCTTCAAACTTCGTGTGTTTCTGAAACTTAAATCGATAGATACATAATTAGATATATGTATTATCAAAACATTACACAGAAAACTTACAAATGAAACATTAAAGGCTAGGCCAAGCCACTACTACTACTAGTTACTAACAATAACAACTTCAGATAATAGGTAAAAATTACTTCAGATAATCGTCTTGATGATGCGTGATATAAACCACCTGACACGTTTTCTGTATAGATTTCATATAATCACAAGTTTAGGTGTCTTTGTCCAATATTGTCATTTCTCTATGGCAGCTGTCTTTGTAAAGCTTATTATGGCAACTGAGAAACTTTCAAAAGAAGCGTGTGTGATAAGTTTTATGAGCCTTTGTTAGTTAAGTAGTGAAGGGGAAATTTTGCTAATTATTGTAAGGAACGCTTTGTGTCATAAACGTTAGTTCATGTTAATAAGATGCCGTTAGTAGGTATGAGGTAAGGTTGATGGTCAATTTTATTACAAAAGCTGAATTTCTGCTTATTTACTTAGATCAAATCTAGAGTTAATAGGTATCTTCTAGGTAAGCGTGTTACATCCTTGGCTGCAGCAATGCTTAACATCAGGCAGGCTGTAGTTATTTAAACGTAAACCTATCCCACGTAAAAAAAAAACATTCTTTATTGTCACACACATATAAAAAATGCATACAGAAACTACTGTAGTGGCACAAGTGGCGGCCTTATTGCTAAAATCAATCAATTCCAGGCAATAGATATGTATTTTTACATTTAAAGCAAAATTCATCGTAAACAATATATTCTCACTCTTGAGTTAAATTCATAGACTTTAATACACAATAATATCATGTCAAATTTGCACGTAAAAGACCGGAAGCGTTAAAACGGTGGTAGCGATTTTTATACATAGACCAATATCTACCTGAATATGTTAATTTTGTCGTGATCAATACAGTACTTTGAAAAACTGTTCAAGCTTATCATTATTTTATCTTTTTGAGTTAAGACCAAAAATTAATTGTCCTACATTTATTCAACTCTCCAGCGCTAATGAATTTAATGAAGTTGCGAATAAATCGTGAAAGTAAACACAATCGAGACAAAAAAAACAGAAACACGTGCAAGAAATCCAATATGGCTTCCGAACAGGTTAAACCTTATATGGGCCTGTAACAAAATACCGAGTTTCAGAAAATAAATGTCTTTGTCAAAATGCCAATATACTTTTTGCATACTCTTTGACTGGATTTTTTTACGGAACAAAAAATGTAAGCGCACACATTGACTAGGATTTAAGTCTATGTAACAAGATACATACATATAAATATAGCACGGTTTAAGTATCACACTATATTTTTTTTACGTGGGATAGGTTTACGTTTGACTACAGCCTGCCTGATGTTAAGCATTGCTGCAGCCTAGGGTGTAACACGTTTACCTAGAAGATACCTATTAACTCTAGATTTGAAGACCCCTGGATTGTAGTTCGCAGGAAACACAGCTTGTGGTAAAGTGTTCCAAAGCTTTGCCGTCCGTACAATAAACGTAGTGGCAAAGCGAAATTAGGCAGATGAAAGTTTGTGTAACTGTACCAATTTTACGAAATTTGGTAGGATAGATTACTTAGGTCAGTAACAGTACCGGTTTATTCTGTTTTTAACATAATATTGTCTTCATAAAAAAAGGTATGCGTTCGATTACATGCTATTCGATCGTAGATTATAACCTTGCTTAACCTCAGGCTAATTGTAGCCAAGCGTGAGCCTATCTAGTTAAAAAAAAACAGCTTAGTGTTAATTAGCATCACATATAAAAAAAACTAAATTTGTACCACATTTACCTAAAAGAAACCTCTTTACTCAGATTTTTATCGCGTATTAACGTAAGCAACACCGCGGGGCATTTCATAGTATAAACTATTTACAAACTTCACAATGCAGACTATGCTTAATCACTCTTGGACTATAGCTATAGCTAAAATTGTGATCCAAAAACTAAAGGTGACGCAATACATCGTGCGATCCCATTTAGTTTTTTGCACTAGCAACATTGCCAAGGCTATGTCAACGACCGTGGAGTTGCCAGAAGGTATAAAAAAGCCCATTTATATTGTTAATATGGCTTTAATTCAGCCAGCGTAAGCACAGGTGTGTCTGATTGTTTATAGTTTATCTATTTCGGTAATCAATCTTTGGGATTTAATTAATAGGTTTGTTTTGTCTGATATGTGCCCCGCGGTTACACTAAGCTACTTACTGATTTGAATTATTTGTAAAAGTTATAGTTCACGTCTACTGAGTTCATCTCAATCAGTTTTGTAGTCGCTATTGTTATTGTGTTTTAGTAGTTTTAGTAATAATAATAAAAAAAAACTTTATTTCTTTAAGTTTTCAAAAAACAATGTGCAGGTGATACAAAAAATAATATAATTATGTTAATAGGCAAGTGGTCAACTCCTTTGTTATAAAAATGATTTGTTTGCAACAAGGAATAAGTTACGAACACAATTATATGTTATACATATTCTTTTGTTGAACATTCGACGGTGATAGATAGAACACAACCGCAATGCCGTGGTTTACAACTGACAAAATAAAATAGCAAAGAAGCTCAAGGGCTTCAAAAGTGAAGGGGCATCGTAATCCCTGTCTTCAGATGTCTGATCTTCACGATGACCTTGATACATTATATTTACCTCTCTTAATGCCTCGAACACGCCACGGTTTAGTTTGTCTAATTTATTTCCATCATAAAAAAACCAAGCAGAATCCAATCGCCGTTCAGTCTGGCCGAGACTAATTCGCCATTTTTTTGCGTATAACAATGATGATATCTCGATTCTGAACCAGCTCCAAACAAGAATTTTGCCTTGAGGTGTATTATTAAATCGTTTTTATATTGCCTTTTAAGATATACCTTTCTATTGCGTCCAAATTTCAATCTTATTAGCGGCTGATAAAGTTGATTGTAGATTGCGTTTGTTTGATCTAAAATACGGATTTGTACAATTGTGTACAGTTAGTGCTTATCTCTAGGCATCGAATGTATTGTTTTGTTTGAACTTGTGACCTTATAACGGGGCTGTACAATATAATTTGTGCTTTGTAGCATTCTGTATTCGCTCTGATAATTGCATTGTTTGTTGCAGGTACGTCCACTAGCATTTTGCGGAAAAGCTGGATTCGGTAAATTATAGCCTGTATAGATAAAGATTGGAAATGAAACTAGGCAATGCTTGTATTGTTTTGCATTTGTGTGATTTTGTTACGGTCTAAGCTCACTTATTATTGGTACTTAGGTTTGGTATAATTATCTGCCGTTGATAATAAGTACTACTTTAAATCACCTTTTTTATTACACAGTAAATTGTTTACATCAAAGTGTCGTTCATGATCTATTTCTTATAATACAAGGAAAATCTAACAAAAATTTTCCATATAAAAATAAACCCATTTGTTAAAGTACCGCTAGAAATAAATTAAGCGAAGCTGCAAATCATTAGTTGAGACTAATGAAAGCGTCCGGTAAATGATTAATTACTAATATCCCCTTTCTATTTAGGATATAATCGATTTAGATCGGCCCCTTGTGATTATTTCGCATCCCTAATATTGTAGTTTTGAGTATTTTATTTCGGAAATGAAAATAATGGTGCAGCAATACTCAATATTTTTAAAACAGTTAAGTTTCAAAGATAAATAGCTATGTACGAACAAACAAACGTACCTATATTGTTTCTTTATTTTATAGTCGTTTTCATAAAGTGTTTATAAAAAAATTAACAACTTAAGTAAACTCTAAAGTTAATAGCTAATTAGTGTATGTTTCAAACACTACTAAGTATCCATAATAAATAAATAAAAAAATCAAAAAATTCGGGACATTGCACACAGCGCCATCTAGCCCCACACTAAGCAAACGCTTGTGTCGCGGGTACTAGATAACGGATATACTACTATAATATACGAGTACTTTCATTTTAATTTCGGTTTCTGAGTTTGATATAATTTTAATGAGCTAATGAAAGTTACTTGTCGATTACTCAGATTATTACAGTTTTATGATACTTGACCCAAATTGGAAAATGACTTTTAACGATTCCAACAGACAAAACATTAAACACTTTCATTATTTCTACCGATAATGTATTAAGTATTAAAAGCTATATTAGTTTTGAACGATAAAATGATGTGTCAGCTCATTTTGATATATATATATATATATATATATATATATATATATATATATATATATATATTTAATATGAGGAGTGTGTTATATGACTTTTGTAAATTCAGTTAAAATAAACTCGTATCGTTTCTTTTATCATTGTCGTTTTACATGAAATGGAACAGCCGATTTTTTACGTGAAAATAATTTGTTTTAGAAAGTTTTCAATAACGTACCTACATACAAATAATCTCGTATACTTATACTACGTATTATATCACAGAATCATGACTTACTAAACGAATTTCTATTTCGATTTCTTCATCCTAATGAACTACATATCTTTTGTATTTCGAATCATGACTTGTATTTTTTCTAACGCAATCAAAGTCCCATTCTAATGAATGAACAAAGCCCTTCTTTCAGCGATGGCCCTTTCTTATGTAACCATTTGTTAGATTTAAAGATCGCATGTCATACCTCAGAGATACCTCATTCTGGTGAATAAATTCAGACAAACATATGCCAAATTATTCCATATGATTTCGGTCAGACATGATATGTACACGCAGTGAAATTGCTATACATACAGACGGGCTGTAGTCTAATGCAAAAACAGTGGTTTTTTTTACGTGATATACCCATATATCTAAAAAAAGTTTTTGGCCGTTAAATATCTCGCAATGTAGTGACGTCAAAAAATACGGTGGAAGATACTCTCCTAGCTATAAAAATCAGAGCTTATAAAATATACACTCTAAACTTAAACTCCAAAATTTAGATATTCATAAGCCGTAGGTGTGTATTTGTCTTAATGGTTTATATTTATAGGTTTGCGGTTTGGATATAGGGTCCTGTAATGTAGAGTCTTAAATGTAAATCGTCTACGTTTTTGTAAACTGCATTTCTATTATGTGTCTTTGGGTCACGAAGTAACAAAACGTGGATTAGCTTAGATCAGGGTTAATCTGTCAGAAATGTATGGGAACTGTTTTCTATGCTGTAATACGTTTGTATTTCTGTATGTACTTGCTTTTGCCCGCTGCTTCGTACGCATTATTAAACATATAAACCTCCCTCTTTTTAATCTATCAAAAAAACTGCTACAAAATCCGTTGTGTAGTTTGAAAGATCGAAACATACATACATACAGACAGACGCGGGAAGCGACTTTGCTTTATATGTAAGCATGTTATGTAGTAATTTATGTATATGTGATGTGCTAATGGTGCCTAATGAGATCTCTCATGGGTTTTTCTGACTGTTGATATAATCACTTTCATTGTTTTCTTTGTGTGTTGTATGTAAAATGTGCCATGTTTTTTATTTATTTAGACACTTAGTTTGGATTAGTGTTGATACTGAAAAGAGTAAATTCTAAGCAATGTTTGTCCTTACGAAGTTCTGTTCGTTATCCTTTCAGATTTCTTCTTGATTTCTTTATATGGTCATCTATTCCGTTAGTTGATATCTTTAATGAATTTGAATCATGATTTTGAATGTTAACATATACAGATACAATACAAAATATATTTACTGACGTAAACATGTTTTACATATTACATCGATAAGCCGACATTGTGCAAAATCCATTTATTAAAAAATACCTTATAT
Source organism: Macaria liturata (assembly GCA_964023185.1). NCBI lineage: Eukaryota > Metazoa > Arthropoda > Insecta > Lepidoptera > Geometridae > Macaria > Macaria liturata. Next base: position 3,781,186 of record OZ026828.1, on the reverse strand, counting down.
TATACAGTTTCTCGCTCAATAGCACAATATTTTCGCAGTGCATTGTCACGGGCAGCCTTGGCTTGCATTTGTACAGCTGCACCGTGCTATACACATAGCACTTTACTAGACTGGCCTAAGCACTAGAAGTTTTTTTTTAATTTGATGAAGGAAATTGCTCATCACACTCATGCTTTGTTTGGTCTACTTCTGTAATTAAACTGTGAGGACTTATTAATTTGTTTCGCACAGTATTTGCATAGAAACTGCTGTATAAATAAACTAAACATAAACATCTCCTTTTTATCGAATGAGAGGTGGATAACTCTGATGTCTAGAAAGAGGTTAATTGAGCCGCCTTAAGGGCCTCTGACATAGCTTAACGAATGCCGCTTTATGAAAATTAGTGAACAAATGATATCTCTAAATAGACAAGGCTACATATTCTAGTAAACTGAAAAAAAAATACTAACATTTATTAGTTAGTCGCTGCGTGTATGCTTGGCTACTTTTTGAGATTGCTATTTTTTTAATGTAGGATTACTGAACCCTAAGGCAAATACGTTTTAGTAAAGCTTGTTCATTAATATACCATGTCACTTCAATATACGGATGTATTGTAGCTAGTATAATGCAAAATACTCAGATTGCCTTGATAAAACCTTTGTTGATAAATGCTGAAAACATCTGAAACGCAAGGCCTGATAAGTTATTGGAGCGTTTACTTTATTGTTCGGAATTTCAGTCTTTTCAGCATATATTTTAAGCGAAGTAATGAAAACGAATTGAAAAAGTATTCATTCGTCGTTTCGAAGTCGAATTAAAAATCTCCTTTTCAGAACTCTATTTAAAATAAATAAATATAAATAAATATTCCGGGACCAACCACACAGCGACATCTAGCCCCACACTAAGCAAACGGTGTTGTGGGTACTAGATAACGGATATAATACTTATAAACTTTTCTTTTGTAAATACATACTTATTAAATTATCCGAAACAAATTTATATTCGCTGTAAACAGCGTAATAAAATAAATTTTATTTCAATGTTTGTTGTGTGCTGGGACAAGATTTTATACTTGGGTCTATTGCCCATGATATAGCCAGGCGGATATCAAAACTTATCCTGCCCTAACGCCTTAAAACTCTTCCTAACCTTATTACAAAAGAACTAACATAATCTCAGACATATTCTTTCATATAATACATTACCATGCGCTTCAGAAAGTGTACAAAACTTTCAAGCAGGTAAAAGTGATGCATCAATTCTTTTCACTTTTTTCATTGTCACCTTAATCTGTTCGTTTTCAAAAAGACTATTCAAATCTATGCCTTCAGTGATGCTCTATTAAGTTCGGGTAAGATAATTTGCCAGTGGATTATATTGGAACTATAAAATTCAAACAGAATATTATCATTAAAGTTATGTAAGTGCTGCCACCCATTTGCGTGCGATTTTTTTGCGTGTTCTACTAAGCTAAAACTAACTTTAGCCCATTCAAAATGACCTAGTCAATCATTGATCAACTTTTACTATTAATTACGAATCGATTTTTCAGCTTTCACTATCGGTTTAGTATCTTATTTTTTATGTTTTCGTGTATTAACAATACAAACTGGCTTTTTAGCTCTTTATTGGTTTTTAATGACCGTTTTTATGGCAGCTGTAATTGAATTTACTTTGTTTATTGAATTTACGATTGCCGTTGAGGCTACTAAGTATACACTTCCGTTTTATCCATACACAATTTAGGAAAGAGACTCCTAAATTTATACAAATTGATACAGATTGCCGTAATGTCAAACATACATATGTCCTGTCAATTAGGTAACCAAGATATGTACTTCTAAATACATACAATTTCATTTTTTCTTCGTTTTACTCCCAGACATATATGTATATGTATATGTTCTGCCTAATAATAATAGGTACCTACTTATTATCCGTGACAACGGACTAATCAGCGTACAGGTATATCACGTGATATGTGCTACCAACCTATGTACTCGTAGTAAATTTATTTAGATATGTATTTGCCAAAGAGTCTTACGTTTATACACAACAACTCCAATTGCTAGTCCATATGAATAAAAAATTACACCTAATAGTAGTCTATAAATTCTAATGTTAGGTTTTATCCCCGGTCAACACACCAATGGAGGGTTTCCACTCTACATCAGCTCCAGGGTATTGTTTGTCCATCTGCCAGTACCATTAAGAACTTGTGTTATTTGACAGATGCTCGTATATCGCTCGCCTGCCCTGTAATTTGTTTTAAACTGACTTCCAAAATGGAGGTTTTACATTTTTTTGAGATGTGTAGGTACATGTGATGATAGGTATCCGTTAGGATTGAGGTTAGGTAAAATCTGTTGGGTTTCCAAAAAATGTTGTGTTGTGTGTGATTCTTGAGAGATTGAAACAAATAAGCAGGAATAAACCAATCATAATACTTCTACCATTTCCTCGGATTTCTAGAAAACTACTATGTTAGTGATAACAATGCTGAACTTAGACATTTATCAATTTGAGGAACATTGCAATTTTTTTAGAGATCGGGTCATTAGCTTTAGAGATATAGGCATCATATTTTTAAAGGAATTCTTTATATAAGGGCACAGAAAGAAGTCGGTTCGATGTTTTTAACTTGCCACGTCTAAATTGTCGGTTTACCCGCAGCTATGTTAACAGCTACCTTTTACTTAACGATAGTTGTTAGATCGAGATTAATCTAATTTATCTCCGCACCACTTTTGTGGGAGGCTCGTTTGATCGCATATTTTATTACTATCTTTAAAGTGTTAAGCATACTTTCTATGTTTTTGCGTTTAACACGGTTCGTTTTATAACACCTGTGTATAAAATTATTGGTAAATGTGTTGTTAAAATTACTTTCTATGTCTATGTGTCTTTGTTCATTATTATCATATGATTTTCAAGGCATTCGTTCCCATGTTGCATTATTAATTTAGTTTCTAGTCATTACAAAAAATATATACTCGTGTTTTGACCAAATGCGTTTAAATCGCGAAATGAAATTGGCCATTTTTGGATTATTTCTGTCTTTAATATTTAAAATTCTTAGCACAATTTTAAGAACTAGTTTGGCTCTATATTTCGAAACATTGACGCTCTTTTAATTACTTAATGGCAGATTATGAGAGCGTTCGTATATTATATCACAGCTTTCTGATTTGGTAATTTTGATCCTTTTAAGATACGAACGTAAACAATAGCCGCTAATATCATTGTCGGTTCGTCAAGATTTCTTATATTATCTTGATCTATTGACACACTTAACACTTGTGAGTTTTTAGGTTACCTTCAATGTTTTATATGGCATTATTTTTACTTCTTATGTGGTCAAAACTGTGTTATCCGCATATAAAAGAAGCAGCATGGGATTGCAAAAAATTTGGCCAACAAACAACAAAACAAGATGGTACCCGATGATGATATGAGACTGGGTAGCTGTTTTTTTTTACAATTTATTTACAAACGCTTGACTACAACTTGTTTGATGGTTTAATTGTTATCCCCCTAAAAGTTTGATGTAATAAACACAACGTTAGTCTATTAGGCGGAAAAAACATAATATATTATACGTCTACAGCCCCTATTTTTTTACAGATGGATAACCACTAAAACCTCAGTGTAAAAAATATAGTAGATATTTATAGGAATAGTGAGAATTTGAGTTATGTACCACATATTTTTAAATTTCTAGTGTATTCCTTGAACTTAAACTTTATAGACTGAAGATTCTTTATTTAACACAATTGTGCTGATCACTCACCTGTAGAACTTTGTTTTTTACCACTTTTAGAGTAGGTTAGGTAAGTACCTATCTGATCTTATGATGACCGCAGCTGCTCTCAAATTTTGTGAGTGACATATTTTGTCACTTTCGGGACCCTGATCAATTATTAGACTAAAACCAAGATTTATCATCATTATCAAAATGAATAGCCATTTGAATCCCACATCGATCTTCTGCAAATCAAGAAACATACTCATTATTTAATAATTGTTTAACACGGACTAATGATGTTAAGCAATACCTACTTTTACTCTAATATGATGGTGTGATTCGCTTGTTCGTATGCGAGTGGCCAACTCTGGTGTCACAATTTTCAAATTGCCCTAAAGGGCCTCTGACATGGCTTAACGACTACCGCACTATGACAAACAGCCGGGACCTACAATTTAACGTGTCATCCGACCCACGGACGCGCCCAAAATGTAATTTCACTTTTTGGTCACCCACCCAAGGACTGACCGCGTCGAACTTTGCTTAACTTTAATTTAAATTGATGGTATGTTATCTTAAATCATATCTATCTGTGTGTTATCACCCTTTGGTGAATTAGATACGGTATAAGGGGCGGATGTTCAAACACTCATGGGTTTATATGGCGCCGATAGAATGTTTGGGGGAGTGTGGATAAATGTGTAAAAAACTGAGGATATGGATAGAAAAAAATTATGACAAACATATCCTTTAGTAAATGTGGGTGGGGTTACTAAATGATAATGATAAAGATACAGATATAGTTGGTTATTGTATCTTTGTTAAATGCTTTTGTTGTTTGTTGCTGGCTTATTGAGTAGATGAAATTTCAAATAGCAAATTTAATGCTAAAACTTCTTCTTCAAAATTTGGATATTTCTTAACGATAAATGTACGTTAAGATAACTCGTCTTTAGTTTTTATTTATTTATATTATTATATTTATTTCATAACAAAGGTACTCTTTTCTATAATAACTTAGTAAAGTGCATTTTCATGTTATTTCAACCTGAGAATGAGATCACCGTTGTGATTTAACATTACTAATTAAAATAATTAGGAAATGGAAAACAATTATTATGCTTTGTTTGAATAGTATGATTAAGAAGTTTGCCTCTTTGTTGTTTTTATGTTGCATAAAATATCTAATGTTTTTTTTTTAACTTGAACGTGTTTGCACTTGGCCATAGTTTACCTGATAGCAAGCAAAGGCTATGGCCTAAGATGGAGCGTGTTTGATACAATATGAAATTTCAATTTACGTATGAAAAAATATCTTTGTTAGTGTCTTAGAGAAACTAAAGCTACTTAGATCGTATTCTACAGGCAAATTCTTTCGACGAGAGTTTTTAAGCAGCCCTAGGGACCTCTGACACGGCTAGACAACCAAAACTAACAACTCGACAAAGCCCGTATGAAATCTATCCACTAATGTTAGTCATTTAATAAAGTGTAGGATTTCCTTCATCCCATTCCCTTATGGCAATATTTGCGTTGACATAGAAACAGGAATGGACTGGCACTAAAACACAGAGCGTAGCTAGTTATTACATAAAAAAATATTAATTTGGCTCACCTCTTCTTATACCTTTATTAAACAAACTATAGGCAAGTGCAAACTCATAGAGAGGCGTAAATCTGTATGGGTGTTTCTATTTGTTACTTCTTCACCCAAACGCCTGAACAGATTTTTATGAAATTTGGTTTTGTGATGGATTAGAATTTCGATTGCCACATAGGCTACTTTCTATCGCGGATTAATTCGAATAAAATTTATGGGTGCTGCTGGTCTGGTATTAAAATATACTGCTAATACAACTACGAACAAGAACTAAATAACTAAATTGTAATGTATTGTATTGTATTATAGATTTATTGTATTGTATTGTAAATGCTAATATTAAAAACGATATTTTTCTATCAAGGCCTGTCTATTACAGTCTACTTACCAAACTATACCATGTCGATAAGTACCAGTAATTTTAAGGGGAGTGCACATTGAAGCTCTCGCAGGCGGGTTTTGTAAACAAACGAGGGTTAACTAAAACCCGCGGGGGGTAGATTTGCACTTGTCTTTTATGGTTTTTTATTGAGTTATTGATTTATTTGGGAACCCCGTAGGTTGGCAACCGTGATTGGTATGGTGCTTGAGTTTTTGTTGATATGCTTTACCAAAAACATTCGGCATTTACGTTTTTAGCAAAAAAAATGTTTGTATGTACAATCGATTGTAAACTAAGGTGAAACATGGTAGTTGTATACTTGACTCGAATAAAATTGTATACAGTCAAATAATTATTTTAAATAATGAGAACTGTGTAATATTGATATGAACTTAGTTCGAAATAAAAGGTTTATTTTTTTTTGTTATTATTGACTAGAAAATTATTTTGTGTCTTGTATCTACAATTAAAATATTTGGTGAGTATAGTTGTCCGTGTTTTTAATTTAATAATAATGTAAGTTTTATTTAATTACTAGTTACTGTTATGAGCATATTTAAATAGAACCTTATTTTCTGTGTTTACTAGTATTTATGACCTATTATATATTTAACGAGTAAAGTGCCGTTCCAGTCCTAAGTCTAAAGTATCTGTACCTAGAAGTAATAATGACTAACTCTGTAAGACTTAGTACTGAACATGGACAAGAAGAGTTATAGAGGTTCTATGATATTATATATTCCTATGTTATTTTACAACGACGTCTCTTAAAATGCTTCCTTTTACTCATATAATAGCTAAACTTCAATAGAAAATTCTTTGTTCAATTCAGTGCAAACAATTAATAACTTAAATACATAGTAGGTTATACATATGTAAATACGAAATATCAGTGTCTTACTTCATTTTTTTTATTTTGAGGTTTAATCTGATAACGTAATTTTCTTGAACTGTAAACTGTTACTAGTAATAGTTATCGAAAACCTATACGTATTCTCTATAACTGAAATATTCTCAGTACAACAGTTACAAGTAAGTACTCCCAACATGCAGTTAAGTTTATTCACGGCGATTATAACGTAAGGCCTTGTAAAACACCATGGTTTGCATATTTAATAATAGTAAAGGAAAGTGGGAAATAACTTGAGAGATTCTTGGAGATTGTTCTTGTTTGTTAGTTTTGCTAGATAACGTTGTAAAGTGAAATGCGTACATAATTAAAAAAAAACATGTCTATTTTTTATTGGTCTAAATAAAACACCAGAAGTCTTTATTTATTGCCACCTTTGTATTATTGCTTACTAAATAATCATAAATTGTATAAACGAAACTTTTTATAATTTTTAATAGATTAAATTGACGTTTCTCACATATCTAGTGGTTGATATCAAAATGCTGTGGCGGCTATTTAACAACCAAAACACAAAACAATACGTAAATGTTTTCAGTTATCATATGATAACAAAACACACAAACAAATAAATCATCATGTTTTTTTGCTTTTTTTCTGTTTTTTCACTTTAAACTTCTGCGTTTTCTAATGATATGCAAATGTATTCCTAATTTCCATATGTGATGAGACGGGATTCATTATTCACACGGCTTTATTGCCCTATTACCTCTATAAAATGCAAATTTTATGAGTCAAGGCCATATAAAAGCTATAAATCAATCGAAGCTGTTTATAAATCTTCACATTTCCCATACTTTTTCGATTTACTAGTACATTTTAAATGGGAAATTAATATTTATGTTTCAGCAAAACAATCACTCGGGGGTGTTGTCAGGCGCACTAAGGTTAAAATTATCTAAATCTGATCAAAATTGGCTCAATCTGCCAATGCCTACAAATACTTTTAACCTGTATAAGTATCCAGCCCATACCTACTCTCTCTCTCTTAAGTCGTATTCCTCATGACTGAGGGTCGTGACTCCCCCGCAGAATTAATCCGCTAGGGGAGTTTTCTTGGGCAGATACATCGTGGTGGGCGCCCAGGTCCTTCCACGGAAGACACATGTCCTCGGATATTGTGGTCCTCAAACATGTCGGTTTCCTCACGATGTTTCCTTCACCGTTAAGCGAGTGCAAATCCACACATAACTTGAAAATACAAGTCATTGGTGTAGGGTCGAATTCGAACCCGGGTCAAATTCATTTTTTTTAAATAAATAAGTAAGCTGCTAAATATAAATAAAAACTACAAAATACTAACAATATTTGTTTAAGTTATTAGCTTATTTCCCAAACATCGACAGCAAAAAGTGTATCTATTTACTATATACATATATTAAAAACATACTTTTATCTTCTCTAACTCAAAAACCTATTCGTATATTTTACCTCAATCGTGTTCTAATCCTATTTATTTCGCTTCGCACCCAAAGCTATTAGTTTTTTGCGGCCGTCGTTTATGTAAAATACGGCCTCAAAGTTTCCGCTTCCTTAGCAGAATGAACGAGGATCGTGACCGACTGACGATCCACAGACTAACCGACGCCTGGGCTTGTCTGAATAAATGTAGTGAGCAAAGCAATAATTAATAAATATTTTTCAATCAACCGACTTCTTTTAAAAATAGTTAGTCGGCCAATCTCATACAAACGGTAAGTTTTAAAAAAATAGCATGCTTTCATTTTGATCTTGTCATGACTTGCTTATGTGGTTGTCACTTCATGCATATTACATAGTAAAATGTCATCTTTACATACATAACTTAGTGGCTGATAAGTATAAAGGTTATATAAGTAAAGGGTGTCTTATGCGAGTTTAGTCTTAGTTCCATCTCTTATGCTTCCTGATTTGGCTGGCTTGGCCTATTTTAAATGAAACGAGTACCATCGACCCACCATAACAGATTGTAATACTTATTTTTATTTACATACTCGTAAGAGTCTGTATAAAATAAAAAATAAGCAATGATACAATGAATAATGTATAAGTATTATATCCGTTATCTAGTACCCACGACACAAGCGTTTGCTTAGTGTGGGGCCAGATGGCGCTGTGTGCTATGTCCCGGAATATTTATTTATTATTATTATAATGTTGCAAAAAAACTGTACGATGTCTACTATTCGCAAAACTACAAGAATAATAAGTCCGACTGCGCACGCGCCGAAAGTCTAACTACGTTCTGTTTCACCGTAATTTATATGAACAAGTAAGAACGACTGCAATAAATAAGCTTTGCTTTGTAAAATACAAGAGCTTTATCGGGCTGCTTTAAAGCTTTCAGAAAGTTTGACGTTTGTGAAATACCGCTGGTTTTGTTTCCTTGAATTTATATCGAATTTCGAAACTGTGGTGTTTGTAAGCTTGTTAATAATATGAAATACTTTTGTTAAGCTCGCATTACGAGTAAAACCAAAATTCATTTTAAGGCGACTTTTGTAAAAAAAAAACATTATTAACACAGACCTCATGCAAAAAATAATACTGTAGCATAAAACTCATAAAAATCGTTATGGAATGGTTCAAACGACTTCAGCTACATAATGTCCTGTACATTTTTATGTAACATTTACATATATACAAGTACATAGTACTTACATATAATCTAGTTAAAAAGGTATCTATTTTTTATTCAAAGTGTTTATATATTATGTAATTATAAATAAATTTATATATCATATATGTTAAAAAGTAAATCACACTACATTCTATCTACCTACCTAATGACTTTGATATTCAACTGCGGTGCCTTAAAAGGCGGCCTAAATGACTAGTTATAATAACTATAACCGTAGATGTAGATAAAATCTAGAATGATCTAATTTTAGTGTGTCACTAATTTTGTTGCTCTTTTAATTGCGTCGGCCCCGGTGTCAACTTGAATGTCAAATCCGGTGTTACTACATTTGTTATATAAATTACGTAGATCTGGCACGTTATTTTTAACTAGCTGTGCCTGCGACTTCGTCCGCGTGGAATAGTTATTTTGGGCATCATATTTTTTTGCAAACAACCTCTTCAGCTTTATAAATTATAGCTGTTATCCACGACTTGAACCGTTTTCGCAGCGCACGCAACGGAAGCCCTCAAAGATGAATAATTTTTCCCGTTTTTTCCAGATTTTCCATTGTTTACTCGCTCCTATTAGTTGCAGCGTGTTGTTATATAGCCTTAAGTCTTTCTCGATAAATGGTCTATTCAACACAAAAATATTTTTTTAATTCGCTCCAGTAGTTCTTGAGATTAGCGCGTTCAAATAAACAAACAAACTCTTGAGCTTTATAATATTAGTATAGATTACTACAATAGCACATAAATAGTAATCAATTTATTAAGGTAATAAGTTTACTAAACGTTTTTCCCTTGATTAGGTTAGTTTAGATATTCTATGTTTATTTATATTTAAGGAAAGTTTATGAGTCAATATCTTCTTGTTGCTAAATGACTGAACCGTTTCAGATGAAACTTAAATGAAATATCAGATAAATGAGATCATAAATTATATCGCGAGCACCGCTAGTTTGCTCTTGAAATTACTACACATTATATAATATTCCTACTATTAGCTAAGTGTTTAGAAATTACCCTTTTTTCAGAGTATATTTCAAATCTCTTAGATTATATTTCAATTATCCAAATTCAGTAGTCACTTCTAGAAAGCTTAGTTCAAAGTGTTATAATATAGATGGCGTTATAACAAGTCATATCGGTGGATCTTGATAACATCACATTTCTCATAAGAAAGAGGTAGGTAGCTGGTTTAACCATCAGGTTTTATAACTGAACATACTTACGAATTGCGTAGTAATATAACTGTACTAATAATTTCGTCTATCTTTTTTTAGTTAATTTGAGAACTGGACCATAATTGTTTTTTTTAATCTCAATTTTTAAGCCTCTTATGTCCCTTTTCGACTATGACAGCTGCATTGTATATTCTAATGACTAGATTTCTTAATTAACTTACAAAACATTCTAAATACATAATGCTGTGTGTCTCGCTGTGTGGAGCAGACAGAACATCATAAGAGTAAAATATTTATCCATATTTTCGTTTTACCATTTGACCAGAGCATGTTGATATTTTTTTGGGGTTTACTGGTAAATAAATAAAATAAATAAATAAATATTTCAGGACATATCACACAGCGCCATCTAGCCCCATACTAAGCTTACGCTTGTATCATGGGTACTAGATAACGGATATAATACATATATACTTTTTCTTTTGTAAATACATACTTATTATTCATAGATACGACCAGACTTGACACAAGTAATTAATTTTTTTTTAATATGCATAATTACTTGTGCCATGCGGGAATCGAACCCGCACCCCTAGATTAGAAGGCAGAGCCACTACCAACTAAGCTAACAGAGCAGTCAAATATTTCAATACCTTACGTTGTAATATATTTGTGACACAAATATGCAAATTAAGAAAACGTAACTTACTCACATAATTTGTGTTAAATTTACAACAAGTCTTCACACTCATCACAACATCTCTAAATAACCTTTTAGGTACAAACTCTTTTATAAATTGTGGCTATAGTGCGGTTGCAAGGTGAAAATTGCTCTGTAATTGCGTGTAACACTTAACCCTATAATTGCAATGGCCCAGTGAAAAACAACTGCACGCGGACTAAATCGAAACTAAAATATTCACTAAAATTCTTCGAGAATTTCTTGCGATCTTTAAAGCGAGCGTGAATCCGTTCTTACTGGGTAAGCACACTAGGCTCCATCCTAAACCGTAATGATTGCTTACCATCAGGCGAATTATTGTCAAGTGCAAACCCATTCCGTGTAAAAAACAACCTTATTTTACCCAACAATATTTTTTTTACAGCAAAACTAGGGTTATATTTAAACATACTTTGTCTTAATACTACAAAATAATGAAAAGGGGGCACTTACACAATCTTAAGAAAAGCCTAAAGACAGTTTAAATGATTGGGATTTGATATTGAAGTTTGAGATGTTAAGAAAGTGCTGCCATCACTTGCGCACAGAGATTTTTATGCGCCCAGTAATACTACTAATTTGGCTAATGAGCAAATTGCACCGAAATGTGTGAATCCTTAATATGGGCAGAACATGCCTGTACATATGTACATACATGGGCAATGAAAGCAGACTGTGAACTTGCTCGGATTTCGAGTAATCGTTTAAGTTCCAAGCGAAATCAGTTATAGTTTATTTTTTCATAAATGATGAGGAAATGCAAATCGTTTTTTTTTCAAGAGACGATAATTTGGGAAAAAACTTTAGTCTAACTAATACAAAACGCGTGGCTATTTGTTGACTTCAAAAATATTCTACATCTGACCAGAAAAAACAAAACAACATACACATGACAACACAAACAACAACAAAACCAACACAAACTAAACATATGAATAATTTAAATCCGTCTCTATTTATTCTTTCATGGCAATACAGTGCTATTTACAAATACAATAGGTATGCAATACATGCATCCTTCTTGACTCCAAACTGACCATTTATCTCTTCTAAACGTAACTCATTATCATTCTCTCCATTAAAATCAATTTGTGTATCCAGTGCATGTCGTTTCAGTATTATTACAGTCATTCATTAGTACAACTATCAAAGCCATTGCTTTAAAACGCCACCAACAGTCGCAATATAACTCTCAAAGGATCCATATGTATGCAAATCGGTCTAATCTACGATCTTCCAATTACTTAAAATCTACGAATGATTGGTTCCTATAGAAACGTAATTGCGCCAAAATAATAAGTTCAAGAGATGGTCCACCTCCTTTCAAAATAAAACTGTAGCAGTGGCTAATAAAAAAAGCCTATTTTAATTATTATGATTATATCCCTATAATGGAGTGACATTTAATAATGTGTTTATATTTATATTGCATATGAATGTATGAAATTTGACGTATAAATATTTTTTTATGAATTAATGAACTTGAACTTGCACTCCACTGCCGTGGTTGAGTGAGTAGACGAGGTTGGACCCTTTAGCGACCACCTGGGATTAAAGCATTTCGCTCTTTCCGATATCGTAACCAATCATGAGCAAGCTTTGTGTGTAAGTAGGAGAGAGAGATGATATAATATGTCAAAGCATTTTCGATGAGTCATTTGCAAGGAGTTACTGTTCAATACTATCAATTATTCGCAGCTTAAGCCTGAGATATCTTCCTATTCTCAACGGAAGGAAAGTCCCTAGATCACGAAGCCATTAGAAACGTAGCAATTTTGCAACAGAATGGATAATTGTCTGTCACAATCGAAGCTTGAACGCTGCTCTTAATAAATGCACCAGATCGTGCAAATCGTGGAGAATATGTTAGCTTTTTTGTTTGAACGACTTGACTAGAACGATGTTGAACATTGACTTGACAAGAACATTGATATTTTCGTCGAAATATAGAAAGGGTTATACTTTTCTTTATATCTGTAAATAAGTATTATCTGACTTAAGGGAGTAACCCAAAACTGTTCGCGGTCTTTTCTGTAAAGTCTGTGTGTTAAAACTAGCACCTGACAAAGTATAAATTAAGTATGTTTTGCTTGAAAAATACTTATCTACGAGCTAAAATACTTAGCTAGTCTATCTTCTCTTCTTGTTTTATAGATCTAAATGCAACATCACTATCACAAACTCGATTATCATACTCAACGATGTCTATAGTATCGATCCCATTGACATTTAAATCTTAACAATGCCCCATTTGAATATAACTGTCACGAACATTAGCTTATGTCACCGCTTCATGCTGTATCTGATTTGTTATAATGTCTGTGTTATCATTATATTGTTCATCTTTATTGCTGAACCAAGCAAGTTCTGGCGTACTTTGACTGACTGAGATAATGTAACTGTTAATTTTGGCCTTGGATGAGCCTTTCTTCTTCTTAGTTTTTGGTTGAACGTAGGCCTTTCCTAGTTTTCGCCATTCTCGCGATTTACTGATGTAGCCAACCAAAACTAGTAATGGTTATTCTGTAAACTCTAAATGTTGACTGAACATATGTTACCTATAGAGGTCGGAGGTGGAACATTCATGTACTGAAATGGAACTAGGTAGCTATTAAATGGCAGCATTATTATATATTTGTTAAACCATCCCAGAGGCCTTTAGTAGGAGTTTAAAGGCTCACGATACCACTTTTATTCAAACTCCAAAAGTATATGAAACCATCTTTCTATTCTTTATTTGCAATGTCTGAAGAAAATGACTGGTTTCTTGATATGTTTTCCTCCATGTTACAGTTAAATTTCGCTGGCTCTCGTAAATCTTGCTTTCACTTTACAGTGTTGACCGTGTATACGCTGTTACTGTAATTGATTGTCCACTATGTTTCTGTCAATCAAATAAATATGTTGATTTACATATATATTTTTTTAATCTTTTTCTGTTCAAAATAAAATGACACATGAACTATGTACACAGTCTCTTATTAAGATAATTAAATATATTGATTATCAGTTCGTGTTCATTTATTAGCTCGATATAATTTTTTGTTAGTTGATACTTATCTACTTTTTACTTTAAGTCAACAAGTTTAGGGAAAAGGCGTACTCTTTTCGTTTGTCCTTCGTTTTAAATCTTAGTACTCGTAACATTCTTCTTTTTCTTACGGAATAAAAGTATCAAAAGAAAAACATTAAGATAAAGTTTGATACAACTGATTACAAAAGTTTCGTTCAATTTCTATCGTCAATTCCACGTCGCTTTAAGTACTTTTTATTGTTTGCATACATACATTTCTTTCGCTTGTCTTCATCACCTCAGTGCAACTAAGCGCATAGGCATCAAATCAACTTTCTCATTGTATTTTAAAAGGCTCTTACTTTCGTATGTAGATTGCATTTCGAACGTGATCACCATATTAAGGTCGTCATAATACGGTGATCTGCCTTTTAAATTTTAGCTCTCGCCCTTCGGTTTGATTTCTTATCTGATTTTTTAACCTCTGGCCCAGAGATTTCACTAATAGTTTTATTATGAACTAATGGATTACTGTATGCGAGATTTTCGTTTTATTACCCTTTTACAGATTATTTTCACTAATTTGGGGTGTTATACAATTAATGATTTGTAGTAAATAAGTTATTCCCTTCGAGCAGATTTTATAGTTGTATAAAATCTAAACAACGTGTTGTTGGTTTGATGCACGAAAATAATCTATCTCGTGAATTATTCTCAATATATTTTTTGGTCTTTTTTTTCTCTGTGTTTAAAAAGCGTAGGTATGTACTTCAGAAGCAGCGTGAACGTATGTCGATATCGATTTATGCAACCGCTGTCAGATTCCAGAAAGTTCCGTACTAAAGGTCACAATAAGAGAGAAAAGAAAGTTGATCATTATGTCAGGCTTTAATTAATACACATCAGACTAAGAATTATGCCCGGGGTTACTCACAGGTATTTTGACAATTTATAATAGCAATTATTACATTCTTTGCATCAATTTTGTTGTGGCTTAAAGTTCACGTGAACATTCCCAAAAGTATTGTAAAGCCTATTGGTCAATCTGAGAAAATTATGTAAAAAGTCGCCAATCAGAAAAGCCTACAATATATACCTATATACTTAGGTTTGTCCATTCTGTAACAAATATATGGTTTAAAAACACTTTAAATCCCGAGTTTTGAACGCACATACAAAGTTACTTCCAAAACATTCACACATACAAGCATACAAGTTTACTAGTAGGTAACTATCTATGTATAACTGACAAGTCTACAAATTGCCACCACTTACCCAGTAGCTCATATCTACCACTTTATATCTAGTCTAGTGATGGATAAATCATGGCGTTGTCCCTAATTCAGACGCCCCAGATATGGCTTGGAGTTTGGTATTTATTAGGTCATGGCAATGTATCAATATACTATTGATAAAGTTATTTGTATCTGGTTATCTCTGGTGTTGAGTTATCACACCATCTCAAAAGCTTTAGACTGCTATGCAACAGATTTAGTTTGACTTACAGCTTGTATCTTCATTCTGCAAGTGTACCTACTTGCACGACACTTTAATAACAGAAGCGTAATGTAATATTATGTAAATATTCAGCAGTGGGTAGATACAGAATGAAATAATGATGATAATAACATCTAAATATATAAAATTCAAAAGTGACTGACTGACTGACTGATGTAGTGATCTATCAACGCACAGCCCAAACCACTGGACGGATTGGGCTGAAATTTGGAATGAAGGTAGATGTTATGACGTAGGCCTCCGCTAAGAAAGGATTTTTGGAAATGCCGCTTTTATAGGGGTGATATAGGGGATGCAAGTTTTACTTCTTAATGTACCCGAGCGCCCACTAGTTATATATGTATTATAAACACATACAGTCTAAATGATATCGAATAAACACATATGGTCATAACTGCAATAGACAAGTCAACAAATTGCCAACACTTATCCAGTAGCGTATATCTAGCTAGTGATGTATAAATCATAGTGTTGTCCCTAATTCAGTCGTCCCAGATAGTGCGGTACTACATTACTGGACTTTATTGGGCCATGGATCAATATACTATCTCGGGCTTGTGATATTGGACTATCGGTCTATGTACAGAACTTCTTGAAATAAGTTCGGGTTCATGGAATTATACTGGGGGCGATTAGATTTTTTGATTGATTGGAAAACTTTGATATGATTTTAACCGTAAGCTTTAATTTTCAATTGCCGTAATTGTGTCATTGGCAATATTAATTACGGTGGTAATTTTTTTTAGTCATTCGGTCCCAAAAAATATATAAAATCACAATCTTCTTCTTTGGGATTCGAGCTTTGCTCATACGTTTTTGTTGGACCAGGTTTCCGACAAATATGCTATTTCTTAATAAACTTAGAATTGTAGCTATTAAGTTCCTAATTTAGTAAACAGAAACCAGAAAAAACTAACATTAGAAAATAGGCAAATTTATGAGCAACAATGTCATCAACAGATTTTATCAATTCCAAAGACGAGTCAGACTTATACCATCACATTTTTGCATAGGCAGTTAAAGTGTACATTATTGTTCATAACTAACCCTGTATATTATCACTAGCCTTTGACGATACTAAGCCAGGAGGGTTTATTGAAGCTTCGATCGATATTTTATCACTACTTCATGACTTTATCACGACTCTGTTATCGCGGGCTTTGCGTCGAGCTGAGTTATTGGAACTTACAAATTATGGTTTAGGGAATTGGGAGCGGTGTTTGGTTGCTGTTAGTGAATAAGGTTTGTGAAAGATGTTACTGACGTATAATTGTTGATTTATTATGACGAAACAACTTTTATAAGAGTTTCAGCGATTCTTTTTCAATCGTAAGGATGTTTTACAACCAATTATGCAACTAACAGAATTTGCAATAGGCACTCGGTTTGCAAATTTCACACATAAAAAGAACATTGATATTGTTTGTATCTATCTAAAACACTCAATATCTATTTAGCCATGATTAAAGTTTTTACTTTTTTCCAACTTTTAATAAAACAAATGAAACCTCTTTTCTCTTTCACAACATAAAGTAGGCTGTTCCCCAAAACAAAAAACATATCTTGTCCAACAAAAAGAACATACCTACTTACCATTATCATTCCATATAATCAAAGATGAATCAATAGACAAAACACGGCCAAAATTACGCCCTTGTTGAATTCAAACCTTGACATAATAATTCCATACATACACTGTTATGTATCAATATCGTTAACATTATGTTTGAAATTCGAGAACGTGTTAACGCTGTCTAATTCGTTGCACACGTGTTAAATTATCTCTTTGTATGTTGATACTTTGGACATTCTTTAAATATATAGGGTGCTTTATTTCCTAACAAAACCACAACAATGTAGTGTTTTTTTTATGGCGACAGAACATGAGCAAAGCCTCGAACTTATACTAGTGTAGTAATATTATATATGTGTAGGATTCAAACGTTTAGCGCGCAGCCGCGGTCTCAGAACGTACGTTCCGAAGATGGGTGTGTCATTACACCCGAAACGCGTAAACAACATAGGATAAAATTATACGTGAGTAGGTATGTAGAAACCGTAATAGTCACATATTTACTGGCCTTAGTTAGCTTAGTTGGTAGTGGCTCTGCCTTCTAATCTAGGGGTTGCGGGTTCGATTCCCGCATGACACAAGTATATATGCATTTAAAAAAATGTATAATTTCTTGTGTTGAGTCTGGTTGTTTGTATGTATAATAAGTATGTATTTACAAAAGAAAAGTATATAAGTATTATATCCGTTATCTAGTACCCACGACACAAGCGTTTGCTTAGTGTGGGGCTAGATGGCGCTGTGTGCAATGTCCCGAAACATTTATTTATTTATTTATGAAATTGATAATTTCGACGAACAATTAATTTTAACTAATCGAAGTAACTCTGCCAAGATGTAAATTAGAAAACTATGAAATTCATTCATTTTTAGCCTCAATTCTTTTTTCAAAGTTAATATTTTGTCTCAAACGTTGGCATCTGACTAGCATTGATGTGGCGTAAAATATACCTACATAATTTATTATATTCATTACATTGCGCATATAATAAACACACCCTATATGAAACATGTAGTAATTTAATACGAACATGATTTCATATTAGCCGTGAGTTGTTTTAGAGTAATTGTTCATGATTAATGATACAATTTGGCCTACAAATTCAAAGTGGCCCACAGCTTGTCAAGTGAAAACATGGTCTTAGTATGTCGACTCTAAATACATCGATACTAATGTTATAAAGCTGAAGAGTTTGTTTGTTTGTTTGAACGCGCTAATCTCAGGAACTACTGGTGCGAATTGAAAAAATCTTTTTGTGTTGGATAGACCATTTATCGAGGAAGGCTTTAGGCTATATAACATCACGCTGCAACTAACAGGAGCGGAGAAACAATAGAAAATGTGGATAAAATTATTCATCTTTGAGGGCTTCCGTTGTGTGCGCTGCGAAAACGGTTCAAGATATCAAAAAAATGTGTATGAAAGAATTATTCCTCTTGAAATGGTTTAACAAAATTTTCGCAACAATATATGTCTATCTTAGGTTAACTCACTAGAACCGTTTTTATGGTAATATTCCACGCGGACGAAGTCGCGCGCACCAGCTAGTACAATATAATTGTAGACTCTTAACTTCCATATACCGTGTAATTCTTTTAAATAGGACCCATATATTGCGAGCAATGCTTTTATTGGGTCTTTATTGATCTCTGACTGCATTGATATGGGATTATATAAAAAAAACATCAAAGCCCCATTTTTACTTTATGTAAGTATTTGTCAGTATTTATATTTATACATACACGTCTTTCTAGAAGAAACAATCAGGTTTACTTATTATTCATACATATAGGATGTGATATTAAATAATTATTTAGGAAAACTTTTATTGCAGTTTTCCGCTAAAGACACGGAACATATTATCACAAAAGCGGTGTCTTCTAGTACGTTATATCACTGCTTGGCACTAATCTGTGATAGGTGTCAGGTCCATTCAATTGGTGCACAAATCGAGGCAATAGAATGGACCCCAGATAGATAAAATAGATAAGAATGTCACACTATATTTTCTAAAACATGGTTGTCTTAACGGTATCCTTTGTCTTAGAATTTTATGTTCAGCTATTTGTATTATATTTAACTAGCAACGTCCCGCGATATTGACCGTATTAAAAAGTAGCGTATTTGTTCATTCAGGGTGGAATCTCCTTTTAATACAAATCTAATACTGACTTACGAAAACAATAAAATTTAACATAGTTCAAATGTAGTAGAAAATCTAATTTCAAACACTTACGTTAAAACTATTAGTACAGCTTACGGCTAAAAATATAAACCCATACGGTGTACAGCATGAACGCTCGTCAAAGTAACGGCATATAAATACGGTCTGGTAAAATACTGCTTCTAATAATATAGTTTACGATCAGTTAGACCAATCACGGCTCATCAGCTAATAAATAATTAAGCTATTTGTCAAATTAATGCAAGCTGTTACGGTTTTAATGAATAGTTGTAAAGTCAACTTTAATCTAAATTGAGGCTAGTAAAAACGTTATAATTAGGGCTTGCTTTTTTTATGGCCTCTGCGGTACTGCCGCAATTTCGCCAATGAGGCTTTGCTCATTACTTGTATTATTTTATGATTGTATTAATTAAGCAAACGCAGTATTTCTCAATAGGTTCGTTCGGTTTCGATTCGGATTCAGTTCGTTTTTCTATTGACAAAAATAAACGTTAGCACATGTTACGAAAAATGTTGCATTTTTACCACAGAATAAGATAATAAATAGTAGTACCTGCCTACCTACATACCCACTCACACATACAGAAACTTAAAAGTTAAAGTAAATAAGCATTAGATAAACTTCAATTGTAAAATAAGCAAAACAATTTTCAAGCCTCTATTTTAATATACAATACAATGCAAATGCAAATGCAATGACAGCATAAAAAACACAGAGCTAAAATAAAACGTTTTACGTGTAGGAAACAAAAAATGCAACCTTGTAAGGTCAAATCAATATTAAAACATTCACGCTTCGATACCTCTTCAATAGTCAAATAAAAATATCTTAACAAGACATGAGTTTTGGGTACACATACTTGAGTTTGTAGACCTTTATAGCTATTTGATATGACAACATCGCTATCAAGTTATTATACCGCTAAAAATTCAATATTTTTACGGCTTATTAAATCTGATACATATCCTTTAATACCGATATTTATTTAATTTTAATCCATGTAGCATAAAAGTCTTTGACATTTTTAAAAGATATTTTCAACAAATTTGTTTATGAATAACATAAATTCTACCACACTAAGAAATAAATAGCAAAGTATGTTGTTAATAAAATAAATAATAATAAATAAATATTTCAGGACATATCACACAGCGCCATCTAGCCCCATACTAAGCTTACGCTTGTATCATGGGTACTAGATAACGGATATAATACATATATACTTTTTCTTTTGTAAATACATACTTATTATACATAGAAACGACCAGACTTAACACAAATAATTACAAATTGTAATATTCATAATTACTTGTGCCATGCGGGAATCGAACCCGCGCCCCTAGATTAGAAGGCAGAGCCACTACCAACTAAGCCAACGGAGCAGTCAATATAATAATACGAGTATTTCCTTCGCCTAAAATATTAGTAACTAAATATATAAAACAATGCTATACATATCAATTTTATAATTGAGGAAACGTTTTTGCCTAAACAAGAAATGAGGAACCGAATGAGATCACCGTCTTAGGATAGTGAGTCAGTTATTTAATCTATTCTATTAATTTATAACACAACGTGTTTAAGAATGTGTTATTCATCACATTTAAATGCTATTGACCTATTTTATCGCGGCATGTGATCCAAATTCTTTGCAAAAAGTCGATGGGTTAAAAAAATAAGTTAGTGAAAATATTAAGTACATTAATTACATTGAATTATTAGATACAAGAAATAATCCTAAAAACGTAGAGGGGATTAATATTTGTGGAAGAGGATTTAAAAAAAACAGCGACTATTGATCGACGTTTTGAACCTACAGCTGTAAGGCATAGATTTGTAATATTAAAAGTACATATTTAAAAAAAATATAGTATATAGAATATATATGTATATAATATGTTCTAAAATATTCGTTAAAATTGTGAATAAAAGGACTATTAAAATTGAGTTCGGAAGCTTATGTACATACAAAATCTGACGGGTAAAAGCTGATAATAAACGACTCATCCTAAATTAAACAAATCAAAATACTACACTAACAAAACAAAGAAATAAAATCCTCATTAAACTATATTAGAGATAGGAAAAATTCAATTCGATAAAACATTAACAGCTGCGGATGTAACACGATTCGATTAACATCCTATCGATATCAGTTAATTTATCTATCTATACATATAATAAAGCTGAAGAGGGTTAAAAATCTGTACATGGAATACATTAGAAAAAAAAAAGTTCAAATCGATCAGGTTTCCGCAGTTTTTTATAACTTTTGGCTACGTGTCTATTCATCTGTTTATTGAAACGAATCCTCATGATTTTCGGTATGTAGGTAGTATGAGGTCTTAGGAGTGTCATAGGCTACTGCTTTTTATCCCGAAATAATGCGAGCAAAGTCGCGGGCGCCCACTAGTTGTAATATACGAGTAGCGCGTAGACTTCGTAGCAAACAGTAGAGTATTCAAATTTTGTGTACAGTTTTCATTAGAAACAACGAAAGTAATTACTATATAAAACATAAACTACATTGTATAAAGATAAATAGATAGATTTGTATAAAGCACTCGATTTAAGCGTTAGATGGAACGTGAAAAAGTTTAAATTCGATTTAGTTAAGCGCACCTGTCAGACCAGTGGTGCAAGAGAACGTTAAACCAACTTAAGCTAAGCGGAACTTAGCGTTAAATCTCGATTTTACTAAATACAGCTTAGCGACGTTTTGGTGCAAGCCACCCTGTCTGTTAAGTCCCGTATGAAAGTTTATAATGATAATGATGGAAAAAGCCTTGGTTTCTATTAGGTACATATATATAACAAGTAAGGTATTCAAACTAGAAGCAAATTGGGAGCAAAGATCCGTAGACGAATTAACCTACTTGTGGTTTGTAAGACTGCTAGATCATATGAGCTTTATTTGCCATACTTCACACGGCCATACATATATGTACATATGTATAAGTAGTTTAATAGGTTTATGAAACTTATAGTAATGGTTTGAAGACTAAGTATAATTGGAAGCCAGATTTCTTTCAAATCGGTTGTTGTCAGGTAATTGTTATATAATTTTGAAGAAAAATGTTCATACATGTAAAAGCTGTTTCTTTTATAAAGTTTTTGTTAAGAGTGCGAGCTCTGGTTTTAAATAATAAAATGGCTTATTTGCTTCATTATTTCGAAGAGCTGAATTATTTTTTGTAACACAAGAATTTTAAAACATGCAATATATGAATAAGTACTACTATATTTTCAATAGCGAAATTTCCCTCGCTTATTTTATTCCTTTCGTTGGTAATCTTTCTCATGTATCACAGGTAGACATAGAAACATAGAAAACGATTCAATTATCTCAGCTGTAAGTGCTTTCATAATTTAGAATCTTCCTCCCACTCCACAGAAGGAACCAGTACATCTCTAAAATGGACCAACAAGATCTCAACTATTAGTGTCTAAAATCAACGACTTTTAACTCAATTGACTCGTCATTATGGACTTAAAATGTCAACACTTCTTTTTAAATCTAGCTTTTGAGTAACTTCATAGTTTTTAATAATGTCGGCAAGTTTTCGCTCGGAACTAAACGAATTTTCCAAATACATAAATGTACGCGATTAATAAAAGTCCTATATGTTTATTGATATAATTTACTTGCTATTTGTTCTTATGCCGTGAACGAAAGATGCTGATTAGACCACTTAATGATGAAAGGATAATGTAAAGTTTTGTATATATTTTTTTACATGAGCTAGCATCACGCTTGACTACAACTTGCCTGATGTTAAGCAACGTTGTAATCTACGATCTTGCGCGCTTACTTAGAAGAAACCGTTGTACTCTCGACTTGAAAACCGACAAATTATAACTCAGAGGATGGAGGAGTCCTTTCTAATTTATATTGTCTATGATCTAAACTAACGCAGTATTTCCTTAGGAAAATAGGTCTGCTTCCTATCTAGATGAAGGATGAGAAATAATGTGAGATGAATCAGAACTGTAAAATGGGGCAGACTAATGATGACTGTGTTCGTACTATAAGTACTCTGGAAAACCATTATTCATTAAACATTGTAGGTTCTATGTGCAATACACATAAACACAAATCTTAAATGTTATTTAGGGTTAAAATAGTACAATCTAAAGATAAAGATGACTGACTGACTGACATAGTGATCTATCAACGCACAGCCTAAACCAATGGACGGATCGGGCTGAAATTTGGCATGCAGGTAGATGTTAAGACGTAGGCATCCGCTAGGAAAGGATTTTTAGAAATGCCACTTTTGAATGGGGGAAATAGGGGACGCAAGTTTCACATTTTAATGCGAGCGAAGCCGCGAGCACACACTAGTAAGACAAAAAAAAATCTTATTTTTTCGGAACTTATTAGATGAAACACAAAATATGTAGTACCAGTTTGCTTTTTTTACGAAATTATACAAGCTTACAAACAAAAACCTTGTCCATGATATCACCTCACCACGTGTCAAACTACCAACCAAAATTACACAGTAAAAAAGACGCTACTTTCCATGCAAGTAACTATTAATAACCATAACATAACTCCTCCTACTCATTACAGTCAGTAATAAATTAACAGAAGACGTCCGCAAGTTCTTATTAAGATCATAAGCACTTATAACTTGTTGAACTTCTTAAAGAACAGTTATTAACGGCTGATGTAAATTATTATGATGATGCAAATGTTACTTTTAACCGACTTCCAAGAAAGAAAAATGTTTACCTTATTACTTCTTCTTCTTCTTATCGAATGAGAGTGGCCAACTCTGGTGTCGAAAGTTTATCAAGCCACCCTAAGTGCCTCTGACATGGCTTCACGACTGCTGATTTCGACTTTAGTTGCTTGTATTTTTTTATTTATTTCAAGCATTTCGTAGTCTTTTGTGGATCAGGGTATTGTCTGTTTTAAATTTGGGTTGGCGTTATTTTTACTGTTTTAAAATTGAACATATAATCTTACATATGTATATAACCTATTATTGATGATATGACCGAACAATATTTGAAACTAATAAAATTATAATTTATTGTATAAAGAAAGTTGACATAAATAATACAATACAAGAATTACCATGACAAATCAAAGAAGTTATAAAACATTTTCAACAAGATGTTTTCGCTGAACTCAAGCTTCCAGTTTCTACAAATATAGACGTATTTGTAGAGATCAAAATAAATATAAATGAAGCGAAAAAAATCATTCTCAAGCATCAGAAACTTGTTTGGTCTGTTTATGATGCTAATGCGACGTGACACATTGGTTTCACTTTCGATGTTGTGTTTATTTTTAATAGACACCTCTAAGCTTGCATACACTTTGATACTTAGATTAATTATCCATTTACATAGCCCAGTCCCAGTATAAAAATATCGTTGGATACCCGATAATAGTCGCAGGTTTACCAGGTTTTGTTAAAATAAGATCCATCGTAGACCTTAGTAATCACTTACCATCCGGGGAATCCTACATTCATCGTCTTTAAATCTAGACTGAATACGTACTTTCTAGGTAAGCGTGTTACACTCTAAGCTGCAGCATTGCTTAACGTTAAGCGGGCTTTAGTCAAACACAAACTATACGTACAACTAAAATATGAAACAAACAAGTTCGACAAACGCTTACCTACCGTTAAATAAAATATGAATTGCATTTATTATATCTGAGCAAATACCTCCTTTCTTTTCCTTTTCTCTTCTCTTTCATATCCTTCTCTATTGTTACAAAATAAGATAGAAATAAATAGGTAATTACAAAAGTCACAGCCACAATCATAACCGTAAAGACAATCAAGTTTAAAGACGTCACGATAATAACAATCTACCCACACAATTCCGCAATAAATAATGAAGAGTTCAAAATCCAGCCCGAATGAATCTTATTCCAGGTTGTTCACCTCAAACGAAAATACGAGTAAAATTAGATTCAATCAACGACTACCCACATTTATTACTAATGCGTTTACTATTTCGACAAGTTGAGTAGAGTTGTAGTAACTCTACTTGTGGTTTGTGGCAGCACTTTTGCAGCGTAGATTAGGACGAAATAGTTTTCCTTTAAATGTAACTAATATTATAATAACAAAGAACATTAAACATGTAGGAAATATGTATTACAAAAAAAAATTGCTATACTTAAGAAAACTTCATATTAGTTTAAAAACTTTTTTCTATTTATTTTATTTTTATTTTTTTGTTGGATGTGACTTTGAATTGATTTCTAGATCATATCTCTGTTAAAAAAGTGATAGTTTAGTTTTTATCCGCGTGTAGAGTTGTTTTGCTTGGGCTCTAGTAGCGTCCCACGGTATCGTGTGGGGTTATTCATTCATCGCGCCAAGATGATTGGATGTAACTAGTTCTGCGTACGGTAGACCTTGCAAACACACACAAACACACTTATTTTAAACTAAAACCTCTATATTTAATTTAAAATAGGGCAAATTTTATATTTACAAACTATTAGGAGTTTATTTGTTCTCTCCAAAAATTATCTAAATTTAATCACGTTCGTCTGTAGAGTAGTGGACAAACAGTTCCCTTTTTTTGGAAGTACATATATATTGTTACCATACACATAGACATGTATATAAGGTTAAACAAAAGTAAATAACTGGCAAACAACATTTTAAGTAGATACGAGTTTAAAGACGCTTCCCTTCCTTCGCTCGCTCATCCAATCATATTTATGTGTTTTAGTGCTTTCAGTGTTGGCCAATAGAAGTGTGATTGAAGTAGGCATCCCGAATGCTAATAGCAGATTGCAACACGAATTGAGATGAAGCTGATGAGTCAGGCTAACTGGCGTCGTTATTACAATTTGTTACTTTGTAGGGATGTTGGAAAACCTTTTGTGGCTTCGTCGTGTCTGGTTATTTTACCGGTATTAAAGTGTAAGCTAAAACTTACAAAAAATGTACCATCGGGCGAATTATGGTCAAATGCGAACCCATTCCGTGTAAAAAAGAATGAATTCAAGAGTATACTGTTCGGAAATTAATTAATTTATATCCTGATCATTTAGATGTTCCTATACCGACTCCTTGCTTTTGTCATTTTCATAAAACCGAAGTGTAAAACGTAAAAACAAACGGGTTGGATGTCTGTAAAACAGTCGTTGACTACGTAGCAGACCTCTGACCATGTTAAAGGTTCCTAGTGTTGTTAACTCTTGACTTTAGATTTGTGAGTCACACACGATCTTACCTTTTCGGACATATTTTGTTAATCTCATACAATACATCAAACTGTATCATTAGTTTAGTAATTAAAGTCATTTGCCCCACTTCCTGGCGCAATTTCGAAACACAACAATAACTGCAGATATAATGGCGTATGTCTAATGGCACGAAATAACAGAAATGGTATTTACTTCTTGGCTCACTCAAGGTCTGATCTCAATGCTCAGTTTACAATACGGTATATAGATTGCTCGGACCGCCAGGGTTTTACGACGCT
Source organism: Macaria liturata (assembly GCA_964023185.1). NCBI lineage: Eukaryota > Metazoa > Arthropoda > Insecta > Lepidoptera > Geometridae > Macaria > Macaria liturata. Next base: position 3,754,291 of record OZ026828.1, on the reverse strand, counting down.
AGTGATATATTGTGGAATAGGTGTTGTTTCATTTATACAAGCTTTTAGCGATTTCAAGAAAAGGGGTTCTCAATTTTCGTTTTGTTAACAGTTCAAAAATATTTTTTCAAAATTATGATCACACGTTTTAAATTTCGAAAAATATTATATCCTAGCAAATTAAACAATTTCATTTGTAGAGAATTCATTTTATGATTTGAATGAGATAGTAGGAAGGCATTTTATGTAACAATATTAGGAAACGATATATTCCTAAAATTGGCTCTTTTCGTTTTAAACATGGACCCACGCATTGCTGGTAAAAATGCACCTTAAGATTTTTTTACAGTCCTGACTATCTCTCTTGTAAAACTGAGATACGAGTAGATAATAAAAACAACATTTACACCATCATGTTATAAGTACATTATTAGCCCCAGTTCGGGCATTACTCAGACCTCAGAGCTGTAATTACAGTAATTCAAACTCTTTGTCCGTCTGTCAGTCGTAAGCCAATCGCCATTTCCTTTGAGTCTTTCGAAGGTTGAAGTTATTGTAATATTTGTACCTTCATATTTCAAAACTCTATTGTTGTTTATATTATTAAGTTTTCTCTCAGACTTTTGCGTATTGAACCTCAAAAGACCGATTGTTTCTAAAATTTAATTTTAGTTTAATCGTCAAAGATACCTCTTTTATACCTGGGCTCTCTTTTTCACTCACTTTCTTGTTATTTCCCTAATATTTTTCTCGATTTTCTTACTTAACCATTTAACCATCACTGCGTTTACGTCTTCAATAGTGAGGTACTTTTTTCATTAATCAATTTAGTAATGCACCGATGTTGCCAGTCGCAATAACCATAATTGCTAGTTGTATAACATCTTTGCGGTCGCTTCGCTTGCTACGTTTTGCATCTTAACCAACTATGTTTATTTCTTGAGAATGACTGTCATTTGCCAATCACCAGTCTTGTTTATTAAATTCTATAAATTGATTAGCTTTATTGTTAAATGATTGATCGTCTTTGAGTGTTACGTATGTGCTAAATCTGACAAGTACAAATTATGCGTCATTCTTGTAAAGGTCTAAAAACCGCAACTATTATTATTATCCCCGATTAAAATAGCTGTAGTCTAAACACAAATGCTCGTTGAAATGGTATGAAAGCAGGTACTTAGAGTTCAATACACTCGAAAGTTTATACATTTGTGCAACTGTTTACATATAAATCAAGCGTACAGTAACAACATCATTCCTTCACAAAGCACTATTCAGAGCTTTTTATACAGTATTGTTTGAACTAAACATTCCAAGACCCTTGCGCAATGGTTGTGAACAATACAATGTCAAGCATACATTTCTGTTTTATTTTGAAAAGAGTTGTTAATAAAGAGTTCAAACTCGGCAATGGAAATCGTTCAATAACTTACCTACTTGAAATTTGACGTGTTGAAAGGTACCTGACCTGTGTAAGGTCAGCTGTATATTGATTTAGTAAACGTTGACATTATAATTTACTTTACTTACGTTTTATGTTTCTTGTTACAGGTAAATTACGAGTGCAGATCGAGATTAATGCAAGTAAAGCAAGCGGTTCGTGAGTTTCCTTGAAACGTTTGTTGAATGTTATAGCAAATGTTTTTCCTGATTAATTAAATATTGTTCAAGGTGAGCTAAAACTTGGCAAAAATGACTTGACTTTGACCAAGTTAAATATAGGTTTAAAGTAGGTTCACAAAGTAGAGTATTTTTGAGTTTGATACAAAATGTCATAGGTTCATTCTTAGTGACAATATCACTACTCACTACACTACAGTGATACTTCTTCTTATCGAATGAGAGTGGCCAACTCTGGTGTCAAGAGTTATCAAACCGTCCTAAGGGCCTCTGACATGGCTAAACGACTGCCGAACTAGACAAACAGCTGGGACCTACAATGTAACGTGTCATCGGAACCACGGAAGCGCCCAAAATACTTAAGATCAAGCATTCTGGCATTAATACTTAACGCTAATTTTAACATAGTACAACATACTTTTGCAAAGAAAACATTTCGTATGCCATATATTAGTTTACTTATTATAAATAAAGCATATGGGAGCGAACCTGATAAGTTAAAAACATGACTAAGAGGAACAACAACAACAACTAACATAAACAATTAGAGACAGGAACACTTTGAAAAACTCTTTGAAAACCCCTTTAACAAATATAGTCAGGAACACCAAAAAACCCTTTGAAAAACTCTCCCAGAACTGAACCGTAAACCAAAAACAGATCATTTCCACATCCCCATGCCATTCGCAGAATTCTCGGAACGTGTCAGCACAATGGCTTACGAGCTCAGCTGTATTGAGACATAATTCCAAAGAAGCAATACAGGTAGCCTACATAAGGCTAAGTGTAACGAGATTGTACCTAGCAGACGCGTTATTAGGACGAAAAAATCCGTAAAGCATATGGCAAATTAATCTACTTCATAAATCATATAAAACTAAAAAACACGTGATTTATTGTTAATTATGAGTGCATGTCTGCATTTTTGCAAGTGTTTACGTATGCATCAAGCTATAAACACCTCCAAACAAATAATTAATTGTAAAGAGCGCAAACTGAATTCAAAACTCGACATGGCACTGTAATTAGCTGATTACGCCGTCTTGACCGTATATAAAATAAAAAACTAATTATTCACACTTCAGATTTTATTTGTGTAAATGATAAGACGACGATTGGGACTAAGTCGTAAAATGTGAAATTCTTCTTAATAAAGATATAGATAACCATATTTAGCAAACCTTAGGTTCTAATATACAATTTTGTTCGCTACACTCCCCACTAGGATGTCACGTACCTACCTGTATTGTGGAGAGAAGGTAGTCTGGTACAAATTCCCATTCCTTGCCCTGTAGAGAATGAGCGTTTGTTAGTAGTCTCTAGTTTACACTGTCTATGTCCAGGTGCAATGCTCTGAGCTAATCTGATAACGTTTATGGCTCCAGGCTTCGCTTGCAATAAATTACGCATAGCACGTATTGTGCACGGCTGTCCTATATTTTACGCTAGATCTTGATGCAAGCCTAGAACGATTATATTAGTGGAAATGGAGCAAGTGGCTAGTCTGATGATATCATGGATATTAGTGTCATGAGATCTTTGGACTCTTTTGAAGTCATATTTTTTTTTAAGAAATTGTCAGCACCAATTATCATGTTATTTCTTCTTCTTATGGTGCCTCTCCAACTAGTGAAGGCTAGCAGTCAGCTCTGCATATTTTATTTTGTTCATTGCCAAGCGAAACAATTCTGCTTCTGATCCCGGTCCATTCTCGAATGTTTCGTAACCAGGACTTCTTTCTGCGACCGACTCGTCTTCTCCCCCTCAATTTTACCCATCAGGTTATTTACTTTGGTTTAATTCGAATGCAACTTGCTATAACTATTGACTATCTACTCTCGTTATCGCCACGACTTATATTGTGCGTACAGCGGTGTAATGCTAACTAATAGTTCTCCGCGAACTTTAATCTAGTAATATTCATAGCGAGAATAAATCGGATCATATTAGATACGCACACACTTCATCCTCAATCACTTATTACCAGCGAATCATAGTCAAGTGTCAACTGTCAACAAAGACAAAGAATAATGTCCACATTATATAATATTATGAATCAATAGCGCAGCTTAATAATACGCGGTTAACGTTGAAAATCTCCAAAATCAAAATTCTTACCAGCGCGGCAGCGTTTTTTTTAATACTCGAAATCTCTAAACCAAATTCAGTTTCACCTGAGACAAAAAAGGATGACATCATCCTACAGTAGCACTAGCGATTTATAATAATCTTCTACACTAATATATTTTAATCAACAAAAGATTGTTACTTCACCTCTATTGTGTTAGAATGCATTAATTCTGCTCAAAACTTCAAAATCAAAGGCTTACGTAAACAATGACACAACGGTTCCCAGACAATGGCCATGTCAATAATCTGCCTGATGATGGCTTTCTCCAGCGATCTGGTAATAAAGAGAAACTGTTTGCAAATCAAGCTTTACTTAGTTGCTAGCCATATTATGTTATAGTATTATGATTATGTATATGCATAGCAGCTAACAAATCTTATGAGCCATTATAGTGATACATACATAAAAGAAACTAGAACAAATTATTATTTTGCCTTTTAAAAACTATTTAGCGTCTGAACAAAATGATAGCAAGAAAATTATAATCATCATCATCAGCCTAATGAGACCCACTGCAAGGCATAAGCCTCCTCTCTCTTACGCCAACACTCCTTGTCTTGCGTCGTCTTGATGTCTTGGTAGGAATACCTGTACAAAGGTTGCTGGATGACATAAGAAAGTTTCATCTAAACAAGAATGTATGGAGTGCTGGACAAGAGGTTTACGCTCAGCAGTGGGTATATACAGGTGACTGATGATGTATTACTATCTTTTTCTTCTCTTTGAGTCGTATTTCCTCATGACTGAGGATCTTGACTGCCCCGCAGAATTAATTCGTTAGGGGAGTTTTCTTGGGCACAGATACATCGTGGTGGGCGCCCAGGTCCTTCCACGAAAGACGCATGTCCTCGTATATTGTGGTCCTCAAACATGTCGGTTTCCTCACTATGTTTTCCTACACCATGAAGCGAGTGCAAATCCACACATAACTTGAAAATGCAAGTCAATGGTGTAGGGCCGGATTCGAACCAGGGTGCGTCTGGATGAAAAGCGGACACTGGAACCGCTGCGCCACACTCGCTTTTAAATCAGTATTAGTATATAAGCTCATTTGTTGAAAGTGAAACTTAATAGTTACACAAACTTAGTAAATTTCCGGCATCAAGTTACCCTATCAATATAAATGACAAATCAAGTCTTACAAATACAAATACGTCTTCCAGATACACATTACAGTAAATAACACCAAATCGCCTTCGTTTCTATTTAGTTGTATCCAAGAGCTAGATCCATGTCCGTAATTTAGTCTATTACAAGCGATGGCATAGTATATACGTATAGTTAAGGACAGGCCTTATCTCTACAATAAAAAAATATAAAAAGGGGAATCAATTAGTTATGCTCTGTTAAAAGTCAGGTTCAGTGGTTTAAATAAATATTCCGGGACATAGCAAACAACAAAATGTACCTAAGTAACAGAAAGTTAGTATAAGAGTCACAAACTCTGGTGACGAGTTTTGCAAACTGCGCCCTAAAAGCCTCTGAATATACCAACAGCCAGTTCCTACAATTTAACTTAACATACGATCCTACCCAGCGCTAAAGTTAATGAAATCCTATGATCACTGCGTTTAAAATAACATAATTCTGGTTAACTTAAATGTTTCATAATCCTAGCTTACATTTTTTTAATTTAGAGCTATCGACGCGCTTACAAAATGGTGTTCTAAGTCTGAAGCCAGTCCATTTCCTTTCTATGTCAACGATTACAAATTGCAAGGCGCATATAGGGGTCCAGTCATTAGCTATATTACAGTGATTTGCTGCAGGCATTGTGTGATTGCAAACTTACAGTTTCACTTGCGGTAATAGTCGTGTAGCCAGTGATTTGTAGAGGTATGCGGGATTGTTTGCGGGTATTAAGATTTGTAGGATTTGTGCGGTAATAAAGCTTCTAAAAATGGGTGAAATAACCAAAATAAGATGTTAAAACATGGTAATACTTATTACGTATCGTCCCTTGATAGTCAATATTGTGTGTTGTTTTTATTGCATATGACATATCTACCATTTGTAAATATCATAGTATTATATTTTTTTTTATTAACCTATGCTGTGCCACTCCTAGGCAAAGGTCAAACAAAAATTGTATTTTCAAGGCTATAGTCAAACGTAAGCCTATTTAATGTAAAAATGTCTCCCCCAACTCCCTCCATGAATCCCGGTAACATAAAAAAATAAAATAAAAAAGATAATAATTGTTTATTAACATAAGAATGAAAAATTAACAAAAACAACACAAAACACAATATTTGTTTCTGCGATTGATATAAACTTTTTGTTAATATTTTCAGTCGCTAAAACTACCCAAATTAGATAATATTCATCGGCAAGAATCCGGTTTTATACAAATTTTGAATGCTAAAGAAATTTATTTCAAAGAAACTGAATAGCTTACCCAACCCTCACTATCCACAAAATGACTTCTATACCTTACAGTAAATTGCATCACAATCGCACCCCATGCTATATACGGGTTGAATTGTGTAACACGTGCGCATACGCAGCTGTGCTTTGCAAGGAGTAAAATAACGCAACAAACTCTGTCATTGTTATCGACGGCCTATTGATTCATTAATGGTGAGATAAGCGATTGATTTAATTGGTTGGTTTAAGGAATTTGGGGTTTGTGAATAGATGAATAGTCATTTGTTCCCAAATAAACTATTTTATTTAGCAGCAATGAAATTGTTTATGATATATAATTTATTTAGCAAGTAAAAAACTTAAAAAAAACACGAACCGTAGGTTATTTGTCACTAAACGGAGTGTTTACGAGTATACCATTATAAAGATCATATTATTATATTAGTCAAAACTTAAAGAAAAAGAAAGAAATAGCTTTAGTATGAGTACTTTCTCCAAATTATATTCAAATTGACATTCTTATTGTAATATTATGGTTAGATAATATCGTTTTAATCTGTAACAATTGTTGCACTTTCATTTTAAAATGATATGCAAGGTAATGAATATGTGAGAAACGTAGGTTAAAAAAGCCTTTTCTACATCTTTCTTTGTCGTAATTTACACACAGTCACCATTCAAATACTCAAAGACTCCACATAAGGACCTACTAGAAACGTTCACTCATTCATACAGTATGTGAATCATCATCGTATTTACATATATGCAAATTATCACTACACTTGAAGCAATATATTAACTAAACGGTTTTCACTCACGTGTAAATCGCGTAAGTTGTTTACGCGTTTCGGATGTTATGACATCCATCTTCAGAACGTATGTTCTGGGACCGCGGCAGCACGCAGACTGCGCGCCGCCGCGCGAGCGGCCCGCCGGGACACGGGCGCGGGGGTCTGGGGTGGTGGGGGTGGAGGCGAGGCGATGTTACTACTCCCGGCCGCTTCGTCCTCGGGTCGCTCCACTGCTTCATCAGGGACAGCAACATCGACCGATGTACCAGCGCATACAAAACTGACCGTATCTTGATCCAATGATATATTGATAAAATGTCTCACGAAAGTTTTAATATTAAAATACACTTGAAGCGTCTGGCATTTGTTCATGCTAATTTATGTATGTCTATGTAAACTTTGTCTTGTATATGAGACTACTAGTTGACGCCTGCGGCTTTGCTCACATCATTTCGGGATAAGATGTAGCCTATGACCTTTCTAAGACCTCATACTACCTACATACCAAAAATCATGATGATCTATCTGTTCAGCCGTATTGGCTGGGTGAGCGTTTAAATAAACATATAAACATACAAAAACATTAAAAACGGCTGAAACGTGTTCTATTATCGATTTAAAGTATACCTACCTATATTTTTTTTTATATCTTATTTGTACAGTTTTTTTAACCTCTTTAGCTTCATTATATGTATAGACCGATATGTGCTTTCGTATTATAATTTTTGCCCTAATAGGTACATATTATGAATGGATATTTTATGTATGTTTTTGTATAATAATGGTTTTAATGTGTCAATTTGTGTTTAAAATATTTAGATATGCAAATGTGTACAAATTGATTGTAAATATTTTTCGTTTCTGCGAAATATCACTTAGTTTTATTGAAGATCGATGTAAACATTTGAAGCAATATTAAGCATACATTTTGATTGACGATTTGTGTAAATATTTCAGTTTAAGCAAAAATGATCAAGTAAAACTAAGCAAAATTGTTTGCTTAACCAACAAGTGGTTACAATCTGCCAAGGGCATCGCAAATCACGATGTTTCCTAATTCGGAATTCTGGCGATGCAATGTTTCGTAACATTTTGTGGTTGACTGCACTTTAGAAGCTTCTGAGATTTTCATCTTTTATGCAACGAGAAAAGTGGGCTAAATTTATTTTTGTTATTTCTCAGCTATTTTTTGTACAATGTTTTGTAGTTTACTCTGTTTTAATTTACTATTTATTATTCATCTGCAGATTACTAATTGATTTTCTGAATTGAATCATAGGATTTGGCCAAAAATCAAGGAAAATGCTCCACAGACAAGAGCATCGCTCTTAAATTTTGAATGAATCATAAATCATAATTGAACTAAGAACCAGTAAAACCATAAAATTCGTACCTGTACCATCAAGAACCAAGATTTCCATTGAGTCCATGTTTACAAAGTTACATCAGAGATTACGATCACTGATTTCATGCTGTTAGTCACAGTTCGTTTATCCACCAGCACTTGCTTCTAACCCCTTGAATTATGTCATCTTTATAAATCTTGGTTTTGGCATCTTGTTTGTAAACACGTTATTTGTAGTTATTTTTTGTCTGTTATTTTTGTTTAACTTTTACTATCACATTGTCTCAAAAAAGGTCTGCTTGTCTTCATTTGTCAAAAGAAATTATATCAAAAAAATAATCCGAAGAATTCATAACCTTCTTTTTTTGTAAGGCGGTTAATAAATTTGAACTACCATAGTTTAAAATTTTATTTTTACACAGATATTGTTATTTTTGTCATAAATCATCGTTAAGTCTTAAATTTCGCGTTTTCATTAATTCGCCTTTCTAAATTGTTATATAATATTTTCCCTAACTTCATGTTCATATAGTAACATTTTAATACAAAATAAACTACCTATGCAAATAATAATTAATTTTACTTGGAAATATGATTGGGTCAATACCATATTTGGCACTTATTATGTTAATACCAAACCAACACAGCTTAAAATTGTGCCGTCCACGTTAATACGTGTCATTAAATATAATTATGATGTTTAATATTAATGATAATGTATAATTTTTTTGTTCTTGAAAAGCAAGACTCGAAGAATATGTCACTCTGTCTTGGGTTAAGTTCTTTTATTCTATGTTTATTTTAAGAATAAATAGAAAATCTGTATGATGAGAAAATAAATATATGAATTTATATTTGAGTAAATTTTGTATAAGTACATATATGAAAATAAAACTTACCTACCCCATCATGAAATAATTAAAATCTGTGTTCTATACATTTACCTATCTTCAAACAATATGAGTATACTACCATAATCTACATAATATGTATATCCAACTTTCATATTATTTCCACCTGTTACTTTACCATAACATACCTTGTTACATCACACACAATGATGGGGGGTATCTTTCACATTAGTCATGGTGTTCCTTGCCCATGGCAGTTTACAATTCTGCACGCTTGTCGATCAGTTTGTTACGTTCTATCACTGTTTTTATGTTTTTTTTTTTTTTTTTTACAAGAAATGGGTTTGCACTTGACCGTAATTCGCCTGATGGTAAGCAATCATGTAACTGTATTTGTTTGTTGGTTGAGGAATAATTTGCATTTTATATTTACTTTACCGGCTAAAAACGTGATGTTCTAATTTTAAATAAATGTTTTTGATTGTTTGCTTAGAGAAACGTATGCATGTGTAAATTCGACACACATCACACATACACACGCACAGTTTCTCTCTCTCTCGCTCACTTGAGTCTTATTTCCTCATGAGTGAGGGTCGTGACTCCCCCGCAGAATTAATTCGTTACCTGCGTGGTGGGCGCCCGGGTCCTTCCACGGACATACACACACACAGTGTTCGTATAGTTCACCAAACTTGTTCTAAAATTTAAGTAATGTTTATGAATTATTATGTTATTAACAATGCCTTATCAGTCCAGCAAACGCAGATAATTTCCGATTAAACACACGGCCGCGCCGCGCCTAAATATTTATGAAATTATCAGAGATATATATTATCAAGCAGAAAATAACTCGTTTATTTATAATCTCTACTTAGTATGCAAATCTTTCTAAATAATTATACGCCCGTTAGATTATAATTGAAAATTTTATAACATCAATTTAATTGCAAACCACTTCGTAATTATAGTCTTGTAAAATTTCTAACTGAATTGTAGCTTACATACATATTTCCCACCATTTTGCTTTCTTTGTAATTGTTTCTTTATGTATTGTCTGAATTTTTCGTTTTGATGAGTTTTGAATAATTTTAAGTGTGTTAATAATCACCTTTTCACTAATTTTAATACCTTATCTATTTATTTTCACCTTCAAAAAGTACAATCCAATTTCTGTTGTCGACAACTTTGCAAAAAATAACTCCTGAGAACAAAACTAGATGGCGCTAGTAGTCGAGTTAGCTCGCGGTATCGCATGGACTTCATAAAACGCGAGCGATTTTCAGCTGTGTTGATATCGCTAACTTTGCGCAGAGGCAATATCGTAACCAATGAGGTTAATCCGAGGTGCGATTATTGCTAGTTGAAAACTTTACCAATACCCCGCCATGTGGACGTGAAATACCGTCCGCTACGGCAATTTTTGAACGGCTTTCAAAAGCCACATAATTTAAATTACTGACAGTAAGTGCCAAATTGGCTCAACGCTGTGATGTGTTCACTGTTGTTAATAGTTTGAGATATTGTGTCTAAATTTTAAATACATACTCTGTTCAGTAAAAAAATTGAAAATGAGCTTATATTTTTCGCGAAAATACAAGTATACTTAAACTTGCTTTGCAATAAAAAATCTTATGGCAATTCATTAAATACTTGCATATATTTTGTATGTACAAATTACATTCGATTCTGTTTATAGTATCAGTAGGTAATGTTAGCTAACATTACCTACTGATACTATAAACAAGTTTTCGTAATATCTATTTACTTTGATGATATAACGCAGTAATTTCATTCCATCTGATTATGAATTCGCTCACAATTCCAATTGGCCTTTCAGAAATATTACCTTTCTTAAATTGGATATTTAGATGACAATCGACTGTTAAATTGTATTGAAATTGATCCTTGTTGTATGTATAAGGCACAAAATTGGTATTTTGATTTGTCTATTACATTGTTATGTGTATTATTATCTAACAAGTTACATATTTTTTTCAGTTTAAATATTGAACAGGTAATAAGTTGTTTTAATTTTTTTGCATTTAATCATAATTTACTTTATGGTAAGTGATAATTGAGATCTTACAATATATAGAGCTAAATTAGTTACGCTAGTGATTAGATTTGTTTTTCCAAATTGTGATCCGAATATTGAAGTTTACTGACTCGATGTAAAGCTAAAAATATGAAGATAGGTGGGTCGTTTTATAAGACACTAGGTCCGATATTTATAGCTTGATTGATTCGCCTGATTTAAATAATTTAAAAACTGGCCCAGATTTACAGACACAGGTCAAAGGAAATAAAATGGAAATAAGATCATTAAATGGACAAGTTGCTAAGATCCAATGTTAATGCAATTCATTCAGGTTTCATTCCAAACCTGGTTTACTAGATGTTGTGAATTTCTTAAATATATTGTATGTTATCATTTTTGTTACCTGTACTTATATATATAAATCGAAGTTATAGCTGTATTTATTCTGGCATATAAAAAAATAAATCAAAAATATATACAAATGTAAAATTAAAATGTAGTAAAATTTGTTTATAAATTTGTTTTTATTCGGAAAAGGGGAGGTTGTCGTTGTCGTTTTGCATTGTTTATAAAGCTGAATCGTTAATGAATAAGTTAAGTGATAAAAATAAAACATGCATAACCACCTAAATTATTGTGCGTAAAGAAATAATATTTTTTCTTCTTTTTGATAACTCTTGTAGCAAACATATTTAGTTTAATTCATTTCATTAGATGTTATTGAATTATTTTATTTTATTTATTTTGGCTTAACATTGGTAATAACATTGATACATTTATCTTACACTAGTATTTTTATGTATATACAAAATGTATTACCTATTGAAGCTAAGCACAGCATGCACAATTTTATTATTACTACAATAAGTAAAGATAGTGAAAATATATTTACAACATTTACATTTTTTTTACATTTATTTATTTACATTATATTCCATAGCATAAATTCAAATTTGATCCAGCCCTATGAATACTTACTAGTAAGCTATGTTTTTTTATATAACATTATCTTAATCCATCTTGACCTGACACCATTCCACTGACATGTTCCATGACCTATTCAAGAAAGAATATATCATTTATATCGTTCTTTTATATGGCTTTGAGAGGATTAGCAGTAAATTGAGAACCGATCACATACAAATACGATAATGACAAGGGTTCTAAAACTTTGCAAAGTAACACTTAAACTTAAAGAAATATACAACTACTCGTGTGATTACTGTAGTATTTATAAAAAAATGTTTTTTGGTTATCCGCTAGTTAATATGTTTTTCCTATAATTTTAACTTTTAATTTTAACTTTCGTTACGATTCTTACCAAGCACGCTCCATCCTAGACCATAATGGTCGCTTACCATCGAATCATGTACACGTACATTTAATATAAAAAACGTAGCAACTAGAATTGTACAAGTTCTGTAAAGTGACTGCTTACCATCAGGCAGAGAGTCTGCTTTTTGCCACTTGAATATATAAAAAAAAACACTTGAAGATTGAGCATCTTGGTCAATTGAATAGAATATACTGGGAAAATTCCTTCAACGGTCCGGTTCAACAACTGTGCGTCCGTTCTTCCTTTTGCGGTGACGTAACCCATATTATAACGGTCCGATAGATTGATTTCTCTGGTCATTGATTTATTTAACCACCTCACCTCAAAGTTCCGATACTGTTCGACAAGAAACGGTATAGACAACATAATTACAAGCAAGCATGTGATTTGATACAACTCCTTCTTATGGTATAGGAAGAAAGTCTTAGGTAATTAAATTTTCTTAGGAATCTGAGAGAGTGTAGACTCGGTTTCTTTCTTTAGCTGCGTGCTTTGCGGTGTTTGCTACAGGTTTTGTTTTTTCAATGTCGCATTTAGTTCGATGCCAGCAACTTGTAGGTATATGCTTCTATTTTATACCACAAAGTAATTATTGCAAATCTTCAAATTGACACTGCCTAAAGAAATTTGAAATCTGCGTTTTGGTATTTACGCTCATTTTTGACAAAATACTGCGCTATTTACCTTTGTAACTAACATACCTGTACTGTAACTATGCTTTATATGTAATTACAAACTTCCTCAATTAGCTTAAATATCCAAATGGACTTCTCTTGTTATTTCTTTATACCCTGTCTTTGCAAAGTGATTTTTCGTTCCGTGGACCTTGAAATTGATTTCTCACGAACTGGACAAGTCGACTCGCTTAGAATAATTTAGATACGCACAATAGGTCTTTTTTGTCCTTACTGCCTCTAATTTGGTTCATCTCGTTGGCTAACTCATTATGGTGGTTCTATTTTGGTCTGATGGCTCATCGTTGATCGTATTGATGCTTATCTTAATGCTGTACTGATTGATTGCCTCAGTTAAGGTTGAATATATTTATACTACACGTTCACGTACACCTTTATTAGCCAAATAGATAGAAAACACTTTATTTATTATAAACACCAAACACAGAAAAAACAATAAAACATACAAACGTAAAATTAGTGTCCTAATTTGCGACTTTATCGCTCAAAGCGATCTCTTCCAGGTTACCAATCTGGCAGGGATCAGGGTACAAGTAAAATGGTAGACAAGGACAATTAGAAACTATTTTACAATCATTCATTTATCATACAAACTTCGTCAATTCATACGTCTAAAGCAAAGTTTATCTATCCTATCATTTCATCTCCGTATCAAAACAGACACGACAGTCCAAAAAAAATAGGTTAAGTGACTGATTACTTACGTTTCCACATTCGCTTGAAAACTATTTGACAAACGCCGGTCAAACGTCCAAAAATTCATCACAACTTATAAAGATTTTCCGCGGAACTAAATTTGTCAATAGATCCGTCTCCAAGTTCCTCTGCATCCTGTCTCTTTGATTCCTGCATGATTTATAGCTTCCACCGCCATTGACCGGTGTGTTGCAGAAAGGCGGGCATCGCGTGCTTTTCTGGTCATTTGGCTATTTCCGTCTGGCGCTCGGCTATATCCGTCTGCGGCGGGACGATGACTTTACCGGCATGCGTCCACACCAGACCTTGACGGGTTATGACAGAACATAATAGGTTATTATTGTTATGCAATATTGCCAAGTCAGGAAGTCGCTTGCGTATGGTGTTTTTATGTACAGTTTAATGTTTTAAGTAGCAGTTATTAGTTGCAAACTGCTGCATCATGGGAGGCGGTCTGCTCTCTTTAATTTTGTGTTTACTCGCTTCCTTCTTATCTTGTTAATGGTGTTTTCCAGTTGTATCTAGTTCATTAGACAATTTCTAGGTATTATTGTTTCCGTTGCTACTTTTATAGATGTTGCTTCATCGTTTTTATCACATCATCAAATGGAATGGCTATAATTTTGCATCACACACAGAATCTAGCTGCTCATTGGTTGTATGGCTACTATCTCTCCATTATATTTTAATGCTTGCTTGCATAACCACAATTATATTTTATTCTACCTTTGTTGTTGTTAACGCCACTGTTGCATAAAATTCAGTTCGGCTCAATTTAGTTTTGATTAAGTTATGCCTATCAAAACATGACTTCCGCGTAACAGTGAGCGTCTAGAAAGCGTTACAAGCGCCTTGTTAGTCCCTTCTCTTAATTAACAACTGTTAAAGCATCGGAAACCCAACAATTATCTTGTCCAGTTCGAAATTACCAACCATGGCAGCGCAGTGTGAGGCAGTTACTGAGATTATGATCTTTGCACTATTAGGACCTCTGCTACTTATTCACAGCTTCTCGCCATCATTTATTGATCCTGGCTTTTAAAGCTTCTTTGATGGATTATTATTTTGCTAGAATCTTTTGTTTTACTCCGGTATTTCTGTTTAGGTTTGGATTACACAATATTTCCATTTTAACTTTTACCTCAATGACTCATCTACATTGTTCGACAAAGTACATATATTACCCGAGCCAAATAAAGGTAAATATAGAGCAGTGTAGGAAAGGTCACAATTTTATATTTTCGAGTAATTCATGTTTCAAACGATTATCAACCAACTATTTCTGTTTTATGTACCTAAATGTATGTCCAAAAATAGCAAAGTTCAGCTTCAATACTGAGGATACTAAAACAATACACGGATATATCTCATTATGGTGTTATTCAACAAAGGCACCAGAAACTGTGCCGACTGTCAAAGATAAAACACGTCTTAATTTCAGTGTTGTATTGAAAGCAATTCATTATTGTTGCGACATTGCAATTAATGTTCTGTTTGCTGGCAGTCGTGATTATGAACTCGGAAAGTTTGATTGGTGTTGTGAATTGTGGTGGTGAATTTATTTGTGATTTGAGAGGTAAATTGCAAGTAAGTTTGTGTGGGAGTTGAAATTTGGTGACAAACACATAACTTTGGAATAGTGCGTGAATAGTGAATATTAGACGAACTGCGTGCGATGTGTTTGTTCGTGTTCATTTTTCTGTCTTTGTCCGAAAAATAATGAAAATTTTTATTACAAGAAAAAATAAACAATATTATATACTTACACTAAACTAAAAAAACTATATATACATTTAACCTAAGTCGATTTTGAATGATGCGCTCCTATTAGTAAGTAAGTAATGCCGATTCGCAATTCACTCGCTATTGAAATGAAGACCAATACCTACTACTCTTCGACCAAATTTTAAAAACCGAATTCCGTATTTCTAATATTTACTGTACTAATTACTAAATAAAGTAGGTGTTGAAATCTTTTAGCTCAAACTACATTAGAAGTTTGAGAGCTAAAAGATTTCAACACCTACATTATTTCCTTAAAAAAATTACGGTCTCAGGAGCCCTTAACCCTCTAACAAATTATAAATATCTATTGACAATCTACCGATATAACTAAAAACTTCTCCGCCTAATACGATCGTGACTCCTGACAGATAAAGAAGCGGCTTCTACTTGCGCAATGTTATTGTAATGTGTTTCAATGCTTTCTTTGGTCTTTTTGATGTAGCCGCTTGAGGTACGCCGAAACCACGAAGTAACTGCTGCCGTTATAGTTTGGATTTTCAAAACATTTTCTTTTAGGAATGCCTTTCAATTGATAGGAGTATCGATTTAATAGTTTTGATATATTTTTTCTTTTTTTATTGTTTTAAGTAAAAGAGACCGTCTTACAGGTGGTAAAGTTGCAGTTATTTGTAGCTTATCAAGTGTGTCAGAACTCTTAGTCAAAAGTTAAATTGATCATTGATGCGAGGAGTTCTTAGATTATATTTTGCAGGAGACATAGCTCGCTCCTAGGGTGTGACAAAATTTTACAGCCCCTACAATAAAGTAGAGGCAGATCGCAAATTATAAATAGCTATAGCTATATATATATATATATATATATATATAGAGCACATATAAATATATATGCTCTTTATAAATAAATGAATGAATATTTCAAGACATATCATATACAGACATACACAGCGCCATCTAGCCCCATTCTAATGAATCAACGTTTGAAATCTTTGCGTAATAGCTAGCCACCTGTAAAATTTTGATCGAGGCTACCGCAACAGAAGTCGGTAATTCCAATAAGCCATAAAATTACCCTCATCAGCAATATCAGCTACTCCTAGTTAAGGCTCTCGTCTCACGACCCGGCTATTGCTTACCAAATCCCTCATAAAAATAAACGATTTTCAAAATCGTGACGAATCCATCACGATTTACGGTAGTTAGTGAGCGGATAGTAAATGTGATAAAATTGTTGGATTGGATGAGAAGTTTTGGTTTTTGAAATCCTTATTGATGTGGTGAAAAGTGTTAAATATTATGAAGTGACTTACATAACATATGTATATCTAAGTAATAGTTCCTTCTTCACTGCACGATCGTTCCTGTTCAGTTTTAGTTGCACAAACAAAAAAGGTTTGGGATTGGTTGCTTCCACACAACCAGCATTATGCTGAGTTGCGGCTGTATTGGGGCAGATTTAATGTTTCATTATGTTATTGTTGTTGTTGGTGTGTGTTCTGAAAATCTGTCACGATAAAGGATAAAAATTTATTTCTCTCTTTCTAAATTTCATTCATTTATTGCAAGTGATACCGCTAGACTAATCAAGTATACAATGAAAATTGAACATATCTATTATTTTGATACATATTTTCTATGCGATATTTTTGACCAAAATTATCTTAGACCACTTTAGAAATTAGAAAGTTTTGTCACATATTTTACCGGGACGAAAGGAATTCTTTGAATAAAACTCATATAAATATCCAAACCTATTTATCGACGACAGGTTTAAGGAGCCATATCAATTAATGAACCACGGGGAACCAAAATATGGCATTTAGAGGCCTTTAAAATTAAAATATTGTGAGTAAAGTGTCGAAATGTAATATAAAATTATAATTTATTTGACTCTAAACTGTGTTGCCTAAACTTTTAATACGTCGGTCGTTAGGTAAATGTTAAAAAAAAATGATTTTTAATGTTTTGAGCGCCATTTGATTTGGTATTCGTGTTAACTGATATCAGTTAAAATACTATAAAACAATTTTAATAGAAAGTTAGTAGATCATTATTTAAATATCTTTTCTTTTAGTAATATGATGTTTTAAAAATATGATTATCCATTTGGTTAGGCGTTCGTTCATGCTCCAAATTTACATCTAAATCTTAAAAGGTTTTTTAAGTATTTTAAGATTGTACGTAGGTACGTAAGATCGTACCTTCAATATGAAATCCAACTTAATAATTATGGAACGTATAGAATTATCGAGTTGTTGCTGTTTAAGATAAACATTTTAGATTTTTTATTAATTTGGCAACCTTGTTTATTGAACTCTTTAAACTTGAAACCCCCATGATCATAAAAGAATTATAAACCTATAAATAAGAACTTACAGCGTAAAACATACATAGGCCATATATGTACCTATAGCCTACCTACAATCACTAAACGCTAAATGTCAATAGGTCCCAAGTCAAGGCTATTCAAATGCTAGACCAAAAAGATGTCATTTAGCATTCTGTGAAGACACACAGGATCGTGATGTGTCAATTTACTATTGTGATACTATTGGTACTATAAATTAATGATATAGCAAATAATGATATGTCTATTGAATTATTTGACACGATTTTCTATGAGAAAAGTTATATTTTTAATGTTTCGTTAATAGGTAAATGATCCAGATTTTTTTTTAATATTACTACATGAATGCCTGTAAACAATATTTTTTTATATCAGTATAAATATTGTATAGGTAGGCACAGAAAAATTGTAGCACAAAGCGTTTTCGATTTTGCCTTCACAATAACAGAAGCAAAACTTTGTAACTTGGTCTCTATTTCCTGTGGATTACAATCCAGAGGTTTCTAAACTAGAGTAAATAGGTTTCTTCTAAGTATGCTAGCTACATATTAAATACTGGGGGATGCTCGCGGCTTCGCTCGCATTAAGAAGTAAAACTTGCATCTCCTATTTCACCCCTTTAAAAGTGGCATTTCCAAAAAACCCTTTCTTAGCGGATGCCTACGTCATACTACCTGCACGCCAAATTTCAGCCCGAGCCGTCCAGTGGTTTGGGCTGTGCGTTGATAGATCACCATGTCAGTCAGTCAGTCAGTCACCTTTGAGTTTTATGTGTATATGTATTTAGATATACGAGCCGGGCTTAAATAAAAGAAAGGATTTAAAAAATCCGATTTGATGATCCATATTTAAAGTTTCCATTAAAACACATAGAATTTGAACTTTCAGTTTAACGTTACCAGTTTCTAACCTCCATCAATAGCCAATTACTTTTATTGATAGTAACTGGTAGTTTTAGGAGATTTTAATTTGAATTTCAAAATCACAATAATTAAAGACCACTTGAGTGTTATATTTATGGTCTATCCAATTATCGCCATTAAAATTCTCTTTTAACCTCAGTTTTAGAATTTGTTGATTATTTTTATAGCGCCTTGAATAGAAAATGCCTTTTTAATAAATATTTACCAACAAAAAAACGTTTTTGGTAGCCTAGTGTGTGATGGTGCGCTCCGGATATATCTTTATGATAGAAGACATCTATACTATACTAATATTATAAAGCTGAAGAGTTTTTTTGTTTGTTTGAACGCGCTAATCTCAGGAACTACTGGTCCGAATTGAAAAATTCTTTTTGTGTCGAATAGACCATTTATCGAGGAAGGCTTTAGGCTATATAACATCACACTGCAACTAATAGGAGCGAAAAAACAATGGAAAATGTGGGAAAAACGGGGAAAATTATTCATCTTTGAAGGCTTCCGTTGAGTGCGCTGCGAAAACGGTTCAAGTCGTGGGTAACAGCTATAATTTATAAAGCTGAAGAGGTTGGTTGCAAAAATAAATATGATGCCCAAAATAACTATTCCACGCGGACGAAGTCGCGAGCACAGCTAGTATTTAATATGTGTTGTGTAGTTCGTTTTTACACGTTTTCAGGGTATCTATTCATTTAATTTTATCTTTATTTACATGTACTTAAACAAAAAGGAAAATAAAACCATGCAAAATGAAAAATAAAACCAGATTTATAAAAATACCGGCTCTCAATAAAAGTAAAGCTTCAAATTTTCTTCTTTCTCTTTCCTTTACCATGTTTTCCACCATCATTGTTTATGCATGTAGATGATTTGTCGATTGCATCAGCGAGTATGCAGGTGCGAACGGATTTCATTATGCGTCAACATAGATTGCTCTGAATAGAACCCACATATTCATAGACATCTGGCTAAAGGCAATTGTCTATTTTCTTGATAAATCCATGTGTAGATGTACGGAATTGCAGGTAATAATTAATTTTCGTTAAAACATACACACACTACTAAAACAATCACTATCTTATAATAAGTCTTGTTCAATAAATTGAGAAATTTTGACAAAAAATATTTCATCACATTTTTCACGTAAGTTGCTTGTATGATTTCTAAATTAACTATTGTTTTTTCTTTATTAAAAGTGTTCAGTAAATACAGTGACAATGAATCCATTGTATGTCTATGGATTCGTGATCATCTAGATATTATAACTTTAACAAAAAAAACATACTTCTGTCTAATGCAATATCTTTCCTTCCTATACCTGGTAATCCATGTTATTTTTTATGAGTGAAGAATGCACCATACTATCTGATGAGTGTTTCAAATACTTTTCTTCGGATCTTCATTTACATCTTATGGTTCAAACTTCTATTGCTTATCAGATTCATCTATAATACGCCCTAGATAAAGAACGTTCAATGAACTTAATAAAGGTATTAGAACTTATATAGAAAGTATTGTTAAGGTTAAGCAAGTGAAGGTACATATCGAAGAATTAATGGATAGATAGATTGGTAAAGATTGGTACAGACTGAATCGGATTCTTCTAGGCAAGCGTATTAAGATTTAAACAGTGGTTAATATCAGACGGGTTGTTGTCAAGAGCCACGGTTGCATAAAAAAGAGCATGAGAACAATAAATAGTTTTAAAGCTAGTTTTAAAAATACCTAACTTTAAACTAAAAACAATTTGATCTAGGCAATCATAGGATGGAAATGGAAATAGGCTTGTTGTCGTTTTGATGACACATCAATAATTTCTTTCTACCACGAAAATGGAAAGTAAAGCCCAGTACAAACTGTCAGATTCACAAAATAAGTCAAAGAATGTCATGATATAGAGCGCGTGCGCAACTTCCAAATCACGTTCAGCCCTTTGTAGCTTTTTAATACATTTTTTACGTCCAACTTCTTGCGAGCTATTGTTGTATTTGATTGGTCGGTTTTCCATCGCCCGGTCTCAAATGTACTCGTATTGTGTGAAATCAAATTGCTTTTTGTTATCAATACCACCGTTTTTTGTCCATCTCTACTTATCGATGCCTTGCGTAATGTTGGTCTCTATCAGATAAAATTCAGCGGCAGATGGCAGCACTTACGTACCACATAAAAGAACTATTAAGATCATAATATAGTTAGAAGTTTTTAGTTTATATTCCATCCACCGCAAGTTATGTTTTATCGAATTCTCTCTATACTTATCTTTTATCGAATTCTTGATCTCGATTGTTGATATTTGGGTGGGATTTTATGAATACCTTTATCTCTTAGTGTTTCAACATCATCTTATTATGTAGGGAGGCTCATCTGATGGTATTTGTGTGATATGATTTTGATAAGATTGGTCACTGTTTTCAATTTCATCGTTATTGCATCATTAATTTAATCATTTATTCATTAATTAATCAGCCGCTAAATGTATTTTGCAGACGATTCAATAATGACACATGATATCCTACATATTCAGTGCAGGCTTCTATTCACATTTTTTTTACTTTTCCCAAACATAAAATAACGTAATCATTCATATTTTCGGTTTTTTCTTACTAAGGTGGTGGTGTAGTTTTTAGAGTTTTTAGAGCTGAAGCATATTTGGAATAGAATAGAATAGTGATTTCGAGATATCGTGAAAAAGCTCATTTTCTCTTTCATAATCAACTTCTTCCATGATCCCTAGTACATTTCTCTTATAAAAAAAAATGTTGGGATATACTAAAAATCCATAACAGAACACTTTTAGCAGTTTTTAGAATTTTTCTGTTTATTTAAACGCTCATGACGCAAAAACGGCTCACATTAACGGATCATCATAATTTTTAGTACGTAGGTAGTATGAGGTCTTAGGAGTGTCATAGGCTTCTTTTTATCCTGAAATAATGCGAGCAAAGCCGCGAGCGTCCACTAGTCTCTTTTAAAACATTGTTCGTAACTTATTTCTTCTTGTTCCAGGTATTGCAGAAGGACGTGGAATGCCACAGAAGGATCGTAGGCTCCGTGGTCCGACTATGCCACGGCGGTGACGCAGCGAAGGCTCTGGAGAGGCGCTGGCATCTCCTCTACTTGAGGGCTATCGAGTGGCAGTGCCATTTGGAGGCTTGCATCGCTAGGATTGACAATCAGGTATGTTGGCTTTTATTTGATAGATCTAACACCGATCTGGTAAGAGTTTTTTTTAATAGTAAATTTAACTGTGGTTTTAAAAAAAAAACAACTGTAGTGAGTAATCAGGTTAGCTTAAATGTTTATATCTTCCTTATTATCATAAACATCAGTTTTTCTAACTATAAAAACAAGGGAAGAAAAACTAAACATACTACTTCAAACTACAATATAAAAAGGGGACTTAGAAAATCTTTAGAAAAGCCTAAAGATAGTCTAAGTGCTCCAGTCCACTGCCAGAGGGCAGCGTGCCCAGCATACTGGCCGCATTACCAAGCTGGATGGCAATGTGATACGTTGAGCCAGAAAAAGCCCAGCATTTTACTCATCATTTTCTTTCATCAGTTTTTAGCTTTTGATATTCATAACGATCAGCCTGTTGTTATGCAAAGGTCTCTCTTCTTAAGTAGCATACAAAAGTAAGAGTATCTCAGTGGTATCATCATCATCAGCCTTTTATGTCTCTTATACTGCTGGCTTACATCTCAACCGACGTTTTCCGCTTTACGCATCCAATGTTTACCTGCCACCACTGGCAAGATATCTTAGTAGAATAACATCAAACAAATATTTATCAACACTTATTTTTTTCAATTCTTCTCATTTTCTAGAAAGGTTGCATAGAACAATGTAAACTTTCTTTGCTTCTCATTTTGTTTAAGTCATTCCTTCTATCTGTACGGATGATTCTATATCTACAGTACATATTTGTAGAGACGATTTCTAAATCTCTTTATCTATATTTTTCGAATTTGTAAGTTCTTTATATTGACTTGCGTTTGTTTGTTCTCATACATTTTGTCCTTAACTAAACTATGTCTATCTATTTAAGCCATTTTATCTCTATTAATGTAATGATGACCAATCGTCATAATATTAAGTCATACTTTTCCAATTACACTTTGCATTTCTTATTGTATATTTCCGTAATATTAATTTTGTTTCTGGTAACAACACACTATAAGCAATCATTTTCCGTTCCTTATAAATCATTTAAGATAAATGTTGATATCGGATATTGTCGGAGTTTGAAAGGTCAGAGACCTATAGGTAGGTACTCTTGATAAGTAAGAATTATCTAAAAGTTATTATATCCGTTACTAAGTATTATATCCGTCATCTAGTACCCACGACACAAGCGTTTGCTTAGTGTGGGGCTAGATGACGCTGTGGGCAATGTCCCCCAATTATTTATTTATATATATTCACAAGGTTGTGGTTTTTGTTGCAAAGACAAATATGAACAGTATCCTAAAATATCCTCCTTGCCACTATACCCATTTAAACAATGTTATATTTATGTAACAAAATACAAAAAACCAGACTAAATTAGTCTATAGAATTTATAAGAAACGCATTTTCATTAAAACATTAGAAGGCTTTATTTAAAAAACTAAGAGGTTTTTCGGGAAACTGCTTGAACAAAAGTTGTTCAGAATGATGTGTACTATAGCGAGTTTTCGGCTTACCATACCCTTTCCTGATAACCCTGTATATATTGATTTACAAAATATCATTGTCACTCATTATAACGTATAAAGTAACTTGGCCTTTAAAAAACTAAATTTCATGCCAGGTTTTCCGTCACATACAAATAAACAAACCATATTCAGAGTCTGATAAATTAGTATGAAATAGTTTAAACCATGATTCATTTCTGAAATGGGTTTCAAACAGATCTAATCAAAATTGATAATGCCAAGCTAGCAACATAGTATCAGTACCTATTTACAAAATAAGCAAAGAAACGTTGACCTCAAGACTTCTATCTACACTTATTGAAGCTGCCAAATGTCACACCTCTATTCAAAATGAGCGTTGAACTAAATTAGAATGTCATGGTCTTAATAAGATTTCAATAGCGGAATGGTAGAGCTGAATACTTTAATTATTAATTTGATTACTATGTTACTTTTCATTCAATTAAAGTATTATAAAAAGTTGATCGACTGTGACAGTTAACTTTAGCAAGAGAATTCTCTATTCTCAATCAAGGTTTGTTTGTATATGTTACGGCTAATACCCGAAGTGCGGCTACACCTAGTTTTGGCCGGTTAGAACTAGGTGTAGCCACTTAGTCTTGGTTAAACCTAGTACGAGCCGATTGTTTTCGGGTAAAACTAGGTCTCAAGCCCTGTTGTAGTGCAAGTGTTGGACTCGAAGTCACTTGTCTGTGACAGAAGGTAGATTAGGTTCGTTAGGTTGCTTTTTACCACGCACATGCGATGACGAGCGAAGCGAGGAGGAGCCAACTTCTTTCAAAACATGTCTCGATTCGGGGTTTAACCAAGAGTAAGTGGCTACACCTAGTTCTAACCGGCTAAAATTAGGTGTAGCCGCACTTCGGGTATTAGCCGTAACATATACACAAACAAACCTTGATTGTCAGTCTGTCAGCCTTTACTCACAAAAACTTTCTACTAACCTATTATTCGTATTAAAAGAAATATTTGGAGTATTGTGTAGTTACTATGCATATTATTTTACGATAATAGGTGTGCTTAGTTTAGTTTTATAACACAAACCACCTACGTCAAAAGAAAACGTTTCTGTGTACGCAACATTACTTTTGCGAGGAAGTCACGACCCTCAGTCATGAGGAAATACGACTCAAAGAGAGCGACGCTACGCGATAGTTTCCTATATGCTATAAAAAAAAACAAATCCGTGTTCGTCTTGTACACACCAATTTTTATACAAAGTAATTATTTCCTCGTATTTTGCGATTTCTATAAATTCTCTACATAGTAATTGAAAGGTATTTACCACTTTCGATTCATTAACCGCCTTCGTTAACATTTTAAACGGCGACATCTTAGCTAATAGACGTCTTATACCGCTGAAAACATTTCAACACACGCACGTTAACCAAATAAATCAACGTTACTCCAAGAAAACTTATAAATAATATGCGATATATGTTCTTTGCCATGGAATCTTAAAAACTGGGTGCTGATAAATTAGTAGCAGGATATCATATTTTTAACGTTTTTGACTGTCCTGTTAGCTTAGTTGGTAGTGGCTCTGCCTTCTAATCTAGGGGTTGCAGGTTCGATTCCCGCGTGACACAAGTATTTATGCATTTAAAAAATATAATTGCTTGTGTCGAGTCTGGTCGTTTGTATGTATAATAAGTATGTATTTAGAAAATAAAAGTATATAAGTATTATATCCGTTATCTAGTACACCCACAACACAAGCGTTTGCTTAGTGTGGGGCTAGATGGCGCTGTGTGCAATGTCCCGGAGTATTTATTATTATTATTTATTTTATTAAATGCTAGACTGTTTTTTTTTCATATACATATACCTGAAACCAGACAGCTCCACTAGTCTCCACGCCTAAAACGACGCTTATGAAGGCAACCCTTGATGTGTAGTAAAGACTTGTCTAGATTTAATTTAATCTTTGAATTTAAACGACTCATTCAACTCTCTGGAATGTCAACTTCAACCCGGAATATTAACGTGTTACGTTATTCAATAAGCTTTTCTCTTTTCCCACGTCAACTAGTTGAAATTTATCGCGTTTGCGCAATTCCTGCGGCGAACTTGCAACAATGGGTAATCAGCCACCCGCCGATGTTTGCAAACATCATAGACAAAGCAAGTTTGAGACACCTTATATATACCATAGCCCTTTTCAAAACAGAAAGCTTTTGTTATGATTAAGTCCGCAATTTACCAAAATTGACCTGACTAACGATTAACGACACAAAACAAAAATAAGAACAATGTAGGTAGGTACGAATCTAAGAAATGCGATATCTTTCAAACCTGGAAGAGACATGTAATCGCGTGATATTTGCACGTTGTGGCTCGGTTTTACGTGGATATGGATTCCAGGATATAAAATAGCCTATGTGCTAAGTCAGGGTCTAACCTGTTTCATACCAAATTTCATCCAAAATGGTTAAGCCGTTAGAGCGTGAAAAAGCAAAAACAATACAACAGACACATACAAACTTTTGCTACTATAATATTCAAATTCAAAATCATTTATTGCACTCATGGGTTGCTTTGCAGATAGTAAAACCAAAAATACAGGAACATTCGCCACAAGTTTACCTTTCGGTGTGCAACTAAAGTAGGCATACTCACATCATTATTACTACATATATGATACACAAAACTGATGTGTATAAAATGAATATTAACGGGACTTGTTGGTTTTTTTACATGTATGGTTTATGTGCCAGATTTTTTTTCCCATGATAAGGCGTCTATAAAACTAGATGTCACTGTAATCAACCCGTAGTTGTTTGCTAACATAGACCAAGTGTCAAATAGCTGAGACCCCTTGACTTTACCCCCTGGTAAATTTGATCACCGACTTTACCCCCTGCCTTTTGTGGTAGAAAATTAACCCTAACATGAGAGGGTTGGGAGAGTGTTATGGGCTTATGTGATTGAATTATGTTTTGTCATTTGATTTTTTAATTTTGTTTCTGAATAGTTTTTTGTCTCATATAATTAGATTAGCGTGGTTTAGAATTCTTGATAAATTAGAATGAATTAATTTATAACATGATTAAGAAATTCACTTATTTCTTGAATAAATTAAATTAAATATGTATCATATATTTTTATATATTTTTCTCTTTATATTACTGTCCATTTATAATATAATCTTTAAAAGTATACAAACTTTTACGTGCACAATTTAGGAAAGATTATATCTCCGGTTTCATATCAATTGAAATCTGTGAAATTTTTACCCCTATACTTGAGCATTTCATGTTATCCCCTCAATAATTTATCTATCAGTTAACCGCAAGTGACAGTTAGGGTTAACCAAAACTATTACAAAAATATACTTTTACTGTTTTACGGTATACAAAATCGCCTTACCTAAAAATGTCAACTATCTTACTAATTTATAAAATTTGATCTAGAAATCAACCACTGTTAGAATTTTCGTAGGGTTTGTCTTAATTTTTTTTACAAAAGAATTACTATTTAATTAGGCGTTTTTCTCTATTACCTACGGTATGACGGTTAATCTATAAAGCGACTTAGTTTTAGTATTGTGAACTCTGGTGGTGATACCGCCCTAGGGGCCTCTGAGTTAACGACCACTTTATCTATGAAAGCATTGTAATATTGACCTAACTATTAGTTATATTTATTTACGCTACGAATAGACCCCGTTCTATTTTATTTCACAAGCAATTTATGTGATTTCTCCAGCCATAAATATTGGAAAGGATTTCAAAATGACGTTTATTGGTCGTAACTTAATGTATGAATGAATTTTTGATTCATGAGTAGATAAATATTAGTTATATTTGAAAAAAATGGGTGGGAATTTATCTTTAATATTATCTGACTATATTTGACGTAGATTATACATACATTTAGGGAACGAGACGATGTCTCGACACCTCTACACTATGTTAATTTTAATATATAGCTATTAATGTTATTTTGTAGTAATTTAGTGTTTCTTTCTTATTTGTATCAATAGTTGCACTTGTTAGATATTAGGTTAGCCTGTAGGTAGTAATCAATTAAAGTCACTTATGCACTTCACTTTTTTAATTCAATTCACTTGTTTTTACATGATTTTTAGCAAGGCCACAGAGACGCGTCCAACCCGCGTTCTGTCGCAAACGGAAGAGAGCTTTGACAATGACATTTGAATTTAAGTGACAAAGACATTTGAATTTAAGTGACAATTTAGTATTGCCAATACTAAACAGCACTGCCTGGCAATAATTATCTTAGTTCTTAATGATCTTCAATCATAATTTGTTTTAATGAGTATCCAGTTTCAACCAGTATAAATATAAATGGCTGATGTAACGTCTGTTCGTAGATAAATCGATAATAATCCTTATCTAATCTACTGAAATATAACTTGCTTTATAAAGGAAATCCGAACACTATACATCTGATATCGAAACAGTTAATACACGTGAAAACATATAATAAATACTTAATGTTGAATATGAATAGTACCTACTAATTTATTAAAAGTTTATAAAATTGCAAACAAAAACATATATTCAAAAAGCGCTGCCTGGTTACATTTGTGTGCAAAATAATTAAAATGCAATGGTTTGGAGTTTCAAAAACAAATATTAAATTGCGTCTTTCATAATTCATTATTGCTGATATGCATCTTTTGCATCATGTAATTTTTTTAAATAATAATCACAAGCCAAAGTGAAAAATTTTGTTTATAAATAAATAAATCAGCAGCAAAAATTTGGATGCAAAAGTTTTTTTTTATTATAAAATAGTGAAAATTCGAGTTGTGATTTAAAAGTGCTTGTTTCCCTTGATATCTAAGGAGTTTGAACAAAGTATAAAAATAACCACAGGCTAAACAAAATCTGCAAAAAATAAAGTATAAAAATAACCAGTAGCTAATTAAATCTTGCAAAAATGTTTCCTCTTTCGTACTACAACACTATAGAAAGGAATATATTTCCTTTAAAATTCAGTTGCGTGAAAATAGATAAGGTATTGCCTGTTGTTATTAAATATGAAGTGAAAAGAAATGTATTGCCATATTACCATAGATGTGCGAAGGTTAGTTTACTCATTTCTAATTAAATTATAGAGGATCACTGCTTACGCAAAACCAAGACAATTTGTTAGAGTTATAGAGTTGATTTGATAAAGTTACTCGGTTTTAGTGTACAACATAACCAACAATGTTGTTCTAAGACATTTGAAACTGTTTTTTTTTCTTTTCATCGAGCTTTTGTATTCAGGTAAAAGTTTTACAATAGCTTTGCCTTTTTTGCCTTATCAATTGATTGGAATGATTTCTGCATCCCTTTCTGTCTGAAACAGATTATAATGTACCAAATGGGTGTATGTCACGATAGGTAATTAATATTTATTCGTACTATACGTAAAGGATTAATCTGAGACTTTTCACACAGCGCCATCTAGCCTCATACTAAGCATACGCTTGTGTCAAGGGTACTAGATATATCCTACAATAGTATGACACTATACAATTTACTCAAGAACTACTTCTCACTTTCCAGGGTGGTGTATCAGTAGAGGCTCCAAGCGACAGCGACGACGAACCTGTTCTGAAGCAGCCACGTCTCAGCAGGAAGGGCTCGCCCCGGAGTCCGAGAAGACAACGGACACCAGTTCCAAGGTCACATCGGTACAGACGGAGGGATCTGTCTGTGGACAGTCGCCAGTCGGCTTCTGAGGTCAGTTCTTTCTTTTGTATTTTCTATTTGATGGACTCTGTTCATAACGGACGGATATGGTTCGAATGCGGCCCTACACCAAAGACTTTAAAAAGATAAAAGATAAAGATAAAAATTATTTATTTCCACTAAAACAGGTTATCATTTGTACATTATATAAAAGTATCTAAATTAATTAAGTTCAAATTAAAATTGGGGTCCTGTCTACTGCTTTAGGATTCCCTGTGTTGCAGTATCCAGGGTTCTTCCACAGTGTCAACAATTGAAATTAAAATTAAAAATTAATTTCAGATTAAAATTTGAGTTTGATTACATATGTTAGGCATTGCTTAAATATTATTAGTTAATTAATTAATTAATACAATTCTTTATTAGTAATAATGAGAAAAATTCAAAATTATATAAAATTAACGTAATTTAAATTTATGGGTATCTATTGTAGGTATACATAATAAATATTTAGACCGATATACAACAAGCATAAAACACTTTTATACTAAAGTTATGTGTACACTCGCACTCGTTGCACTCGCTTAACGGCGAAGGAAAACTTCGTGAGGAAACCGCCATGTTTGAGGACCACAATATCTGAGGACATGTCTTCCGTGGAAAGACCTGAGCGCCCACCACGATGTATCTGCCCAAGAGATCTCCCCTAACGAAATAATTCTGCGGGGGAGTCACGACCCTCAGTCATAAGAAAATACGACTCACGAGAGATCCTCTATTTAAATAGAACTAAGGCCCACTTGCATAACAATTCTTAAATATAGTTAGCGACAAAATTAAACGGTAAATACCTAATTGACTTAACATGCTTAAGAGTCGTTGTGAAAGCCGATCTAAAACTCTTTTTGCTGTCGTCAAATTGTACCTACACGTCCAGGATTACCACATACTTTTAATCAATCAAAACCGTAGAAGGAATGAAAGCATATTAGTCAAGAAGAAGTAGTATTAACTTTTTTTTTTTGTTACTAATTGGTTTGATTTGATTTGAGTCCTGGTAATAGCTTTTTGTATTAATATATTGTTTTCCAATGATTTCAGGAAGAACAAGAATATGCACTAAAGTATAAGTGGCGTGGCTTCGGCTCGGACTGCGAATCTGAACTGACCAGGCGAGGATCTGACACAATGGCGGACGAACGACGAGTGCCCGGCGACTGTGAAGACATGGATGTACGCGCTATGGACCAAACTGTACCGGTTACTGACCAGATTGATGGTAAGTTCTTCATTTTAGAAGATTAATAGACAGAAGAACTGTTGCTATAAGAACGACCCAAGAAAGACTCAAGAAATAAGTCAAATGGGCATAAGCAACAACATGGATTGATCAATCCATGTTGCTTCCTAACGTACATAAGTATGTCAACATTAACACTAATCAAAGTCATTCGCCAATAATGAAAGATCTCAAGGATATCTGCGATTAAAATATCGATTCCGAGTGGAAACAAACAAACTGTACTACAAAGGGACAAAATTGTTGTAACAAAAATCTTTTCTATACACAAAGTGTATGTAACTTCATGCATAAATTGCTTTAAGCGATTTCTGACGTTAAAGATATTGATTTGGAGTTACTTATCGGACTTACTAAAGTATAAAGGATAAGATTGTAATCTTGCGCATCTCTGCGATTGATACAACAAGTCTGACGCATTGCATTTAATCCAGTTAGCATGTGAAGTTATTTAGCCACAAATAGTCCAATTAACTTAAATCCACATTCATATCAAAGTAACCATCAAGCTTTTTTTGTCTGAGGTATTTTTTATCAACGTTGAGTACCATAAAACTATTTGCTTTCTTGATATCTACATTTTGCAAATCCTCAATTATGATTTGTTTTCTACGTACCTATGGTTTTTCTCATATACTCTTGAAATCGGGTCCACAATATAGAGCATTCTTTTATGTTAAAAATTTACCACCAATCTTTTTTCATGAAAAGTACCAAAAAAGTGTCGATATGACGCTAGGTGCCTACGTGAAGAGTAGACAGCATGGTTCGATAAAGTATCATTACGTCATCTATTTTACAAAGATTGTACCAATATCTGTACAACGTATTTTTTACCTTATTATTAGATAGATAAGGCTGAACTTCGATGGCAGATATAGTGAATCATTTAGCGGTATTCGTAGTTAAGTACTATTCCATGTATATTTTTCTTAGTAAGGTTAGTGTTTCTAATAATATTTGAGTACATACTACCTTTGTCGGTTATGAATAAACCGACAAATCACTGACTAATATGTTTACCTATAAATATGAAACTAGTATTATTTCCTCAATAAAGCCCACACCAATACCTGAATGATTGATCACAAATCACAACACCACATTTTCCTTTCGGCATTCAAATAGTCATACTAACTGATTTTATTTCCAAACAAATACTGAACACGAACACTCCTGAGCATTCCATGTTTTCAAACAAATCGATTCAACAAACAATAATACCGTAAACAACACTTAATTCATAACTCAATCTTTTACAGGACTCGAAACACAACACACGGCTACAGAAGAAATTATAAAAACGCCACCCACAGTCGTGAAAAGAAAGAAACCAGTCAACACGTCAAAATTCAACCAAACGGATCGAAAATCGAAACATCTTGCTACATTCTACTTCAAACACCACGACACGGATTCAGACAGACAAGTCATAGAAACAGACGAAAAGAGCCAAGAAGAATCTTCAGAAGAAGAATGGACTTACGTCGGTGGACCTAAAATAGCCAATGAGGACTCAACAGATATCATGACGTCATCAGTCGAGATCCAATGCGAGCTCCCTATAGACGATAAAAAACAAAAGCTAGATGCATCCACACCAGACTTATTAAAAGTAGAAAACACAAGATGCAAGGATTTGGAACGATTAGTGAATCAAGCTGAGGAATTGGTACAGAAACAAGCGCAACAACAGATGGCCAAAAAGAAAGGGACAAGGAACTTCAAACCGCTCACGTTTGAAGAGGACGGCAAGATTGTGACGAGGAATAAGATGTCCAGGATAAAGGAGTGGCTGAACCAGAGCACGGAGGACAAAAATGATAATAATCAGGTCAGTGCCTTTTATATCACTACTTTTTCCCCCTGAAATTAAGTTTCGCTTCCAAATGGAAAGTAGGTGTGAGCTGCCAAACTGTAATGTCACTAATCCTGCAGTACCTACTCAGAATAATTTATCGGTTTTCAAGTCGAGAGTAAATCGGGTATTTTGGATTTAAACTATAATCAAGGTATTTGTGCCAGAACATAATATATTGTTTTACTTAACCAGATAGAGTTTATTATTCTAACATTTTCAGTATGTCTTACTTTCATGTATGAAATGTCCTGAGTATTTCTGTGTACTTGAATATTCCTTATCATTCAATAGTATGACGAAATGAGTCGAAATTTCATTTGATTGTAAGTTGGCCGATATCATTCTAATAAGCCACTTATTGTTATGTACCTATATTTTATGTACATTATATGTATATTAGGGTACTTAGCTAACATATTTCTTTCTTTAATTTCAGGGCACAGAGAGCTACGACGCATCCGGCGAATACACGACAGAGAGCGAAGTAGATACCTCTCTCACTTCAGAGGAGCGGAACATTCATTCTTCTATGGACATGAGTACTTCTACCTGCACTGTCACTCCTACGCACCATGCTAAGGTATGGGAAAATGTGTTTTTACTCACTATTTTACTTCATAGATTAAATTGAATTCATAAAGATATATTTACTAAAGGTAAATGGAGTCAAGGTATAAATGTTGTAAATATTACATATACTTGTTATATATGTATGTACTTATATACATTATTTGTTGAATGTACCCGTATCACACCTTATCAGATAAAATAAATCATATGCACTTTATATCACAAAACCGTTTAACCTTCAAACATTATTAACAACAAACCTCTACATAAGCGAATAAAATAAAACTTAACGCTTTCAGAAGCACCTTAACTGCTAAAAAACTTTCTTGACTGCTTTTAATGCTACGCTACCGAAAAAGTTTCATTTATGCCCTTATTTGATTGCCAAGCCAGTGCTAAAACCTCATCTTTTAACCAATCATCACAAAAAAAAAACCTCAGCAGGGCAAACACGGCACGTGGACTAATAGTCTTTCCACCATTTTATCCACCTGTCACCATACGCTAAGTGGATAAAAAAGGTGGAAAGACTATTAGTCCTCGTGCCGTGCTTGCCCTGCAACACTTGTAAATAACTCTATGTTCTAACCAATCAGGTAACTCTACGTAAGAAGCGAGCTGGCAACACCGCGCGCCCGTGGTCAGTGTCCTGTATATCCCAGCTAAGCGGCGCGGGCGCATCTCTTGTGACAACTCCGACAACGTGCGACGTTGCCATGTCACATGACATGTCTATGTCGGAGTCTGCGCTCAACACGCTCGCTTCTCAGCGCGTTACTCCCGCCAACTCTAGCTCTAAGCTTAGAGGCAGTTCTACTACTGTACAGGTTAGTATCTAAATACATAAAACTCAAAGGTGTCTGACTGACTGACTGACTGATATAGTAATCTATCAACGCACAGCCCAAACCACTGGACGGATCGGGCTGAAATTTGGCATGCAGGAAGATGTTATGACGTAGGCATCCGCTAAGAAAGGATTTTTGGAAATGCCGCTTTCAAAGGGGGGAAATTCAAGTTTTGATTCTTAATGCGAGCGAAGCCGCGATCACCCACTAGTTGATCTATAAAATGTAAGACTAAAACCTATCGCCTGTCATTAAGTGCATGCAAATGATTGAAATCATACAAAATCTATTAAGTCCTATACACAACCTCAAAAGAATATATCTATGAGTAAAAGATACATCAAGCCAATGAAGCTTCACCAATTTTTTTAATATGTACGAGGCGTTGTTATTTTTACACGTTTGCACGGTGAAATTTAATTAATACTTAAACTTTTGGACAATGTTAGAAGTGCTTATGTGCGCTATTTTTTGGTAAAGAGTAAAGACTAATAATAAACACATACAAAATCTTACCTCGATGTTTATATATTGAAATATTTAAGACTAAGAGACCCATAATAGCGTTTGTTATGTTTGTAGCCTCTGGCGCTAGATGGCGCTTTGTGTAATGTTCCAAAATATTGATAGATTTTATCAAAAGTCACACTATTTCGTCCGCAGGGCCATATTTCATCCACCAACACGATGACGGAGGCGTGCACGTCGTGTGTGGAGGCCAGCGACAAGCAGTACTGGCTGCGGAGGAAGCGGCTCAAGCAGCGCGGCAGGAGGCATCATAATGATGTTTCTAGACAGGTATGCACCATCATTTAACTTAAGTTTATTTCCAAACCACTAAAAAAGGTGCTAAGACTGGATCCAACGTGGATATCGATACAATCGACACATTTTTTGTTCACAATACATTATGTAACTTAATACCTAATCGTAGTATTGTGAGAATCGAATAGATGGCGCTTTAACAAGTTTCTCATAGGCAAGCCGTATATTGTTGTCCAAGGTAGAGCATATCCTACCTATGTCCTATACTGGATTAAAATTGGCTTTTAAACAACGTTGCCGAAACCCACATCTAAGCAATTTACGGTAGATTTTACATTTGTGGGAAGTAGTGAAGCGATGCTTAAAGTGCTCTTCGAAATACGAGAACCTGACTGAGATTTGTTATTGTTGAACGTGTTTTTTTTTCAGTTCAAACAAATATAATTATCAGTTTCGGAAACTTTTATTTACATGTATTTTGTCCACAGGAGCGTTTAGTAAAGTCGCTGTCGTTCTGCGGTAGACTGACGCCTGAGATTGAAGACAAGAACGAACGAAGCACTGCCAGCGACCCCGCCACGGGGAGGAAAAGCAGGTAAGAAACTAATTTCAACCATAATTTATCATTCTCTTAATTAAAACGAAAGTGTGTTTGTTTTGCTTTACAAAATTCAGTAATAATAATAATATCATTCCATTAAATAAAACCTAAGGTGTTCCTGTTCCACTATTGTGCCTAGACGGAAAGAGGAATCATCGTGATTTTTTGATCTGGCCCTTCGTTGTGGCATGAAAGGCGAACAAACCAACCAACAAGACACTAAACAATCAAATGTACGAATCGATGTCCGATATTAACCTAATTGATTCCTACGGAATACAGATCCTTAAATGGCAACATAAACCATTTAACGCCCTTTGTATTGTGATAATACCAATAAAAAAAATTTTTTGCCTGTAAAGTCGGTATACGGGCGAAAGTTTTACGTGACAACGACTTTGAGTGGTAAAATAATTTTAATGTGAATATTCATTCGTATAGTAGGAAGAAGGATGAAATAATAGTAACAATTTAAAACATTAATTTATACAAAGAATCTCGCACTGAATTTCATATTATATTTATTATTCTGTCTCTCTCGCTCTTAGGCGGGCTAACTGTGCTCGAGTGGAAGGGACGCGTGCCTTTCACTTTTTATGTCTGTCTCGCTCTTAGGCGGGCTAACCATGCCCGAGTGGAAGGGACGCGTGCCTCTCACTCGCTCTCATTGTGAGCGCATAACGTGAGCGGAGCGTAACGCAGTTTCTTGAAGTGTCACCCGGCAAACCAATTTATAAGACGTTGTCACGTCAAAAACTACGTCGTACTTTTATTGCAATGTTAGTTAGGTCTGCATCTAGAGGGCTTTAAGTGCTCGTAGTTTTTTTCATATTTACTATTATGTTATGTATGTTTTAGCTTAGTGCCTGTTTTGTAGACTAAATAAATAAACAAAACGAACCCTTATGTGTTATTTCTAAAAAAAATAGAATATTACTTATTTTATCCCCAGATTCGATACCACATCTACCTCAGGCAACGACAGCGACGAGGGTCTGATCAAGCAACAACTCGCCACCATCGCTAACCTGCGCAGGAGCATCGAGAAGACGCACATTACTGCGCGCGACAGCGAGACAGCTATACCCGAGCAAAATGAGGAGACAGTCGCACCGAGCTTCAAACTTGGACCGGCAGGGGGCGCTGTGAGACCTAGAGTGGCTCGGAGTTTGGAAAGGTAACTAAATAATATACAAAACTCTTTATGGTTTCTCTTTCATATATGTAATGTGCCATCAGCATTAGGCTGAGTTGCGGCTGTATTGGGACATCACATTCTTAGCATGTAAGTTTAGTAAGTAAATACGTTAAAGTTTGTGTGTGTCTCAATAAATATATTTTCTTTCTTTCTTAATGTTGGTAAAAAAACTTGACCAGTAGTCGGCAGATAGATTCATCAGGCTTAAGGTCAAGTGGTAGATAAGAGATCGATGTCTGTAAAGGAAATTGATATCTAAATCAATCAAATCAGTTAATTTTTCTTAGCTTGTAGTTTGTTTTATTGTAAACTTTTAGGGCGGTTTGCGAATTTTCAGCAACTCTATTACGACCTTACTTTATAATTACCAATAACTGAAGATTTATAAAAATACACCAAACCCACTGTCTAATTTTATTGTAAATTACTACGGCTAAACGCAAGCGTTTGCTTATTACGCGGCTAGATGGCGCTGTGTAATATATCTCGAAATATTTTGTGACAAAGGTTTATGGCAAATAAATAATTTCTTTAGTCAAATAAACCTATACTTTACTAACTTTCCTGTATATCTCCACAGAGAACGCAACTTCCTAGCCCTGTCCCTGGGCGACCCGAGCCAGCTGTGGGACCTGAGCGTGGACAAGGACAGTGACGTGGACAGGAGCGTCACCGCCGGGACTGAGGAACACAGCTCCTTCTCAGAGCAGGCTTGGGACTTTTATCAGGTGAGCAATGCGATTTGATGGGTTTTATACATCAGCCATATAACTCCCCGGCTTAGTTGTCTTAACGGCATTTCAGCGGACTCCATCATATTCGAATCACTACCTAATAAATACTAACATAATAGTACTATTAATAGAACATAAAAACGAATAATTTGTTATAGATCACTATTAGTAACTATTGCACAATAATATATTTATAAACGGTCATATTACTATACAATACTGCTACTGTATATTGTTATGTCACTGTGTATTTGTAAACTGTTTAAACCAATTAAATATTATATCCTAAAAATATTACTTCTATATACTGCCTTGTAAAGGTTAATAATAACCACTATTACTAAGTACTTAATGATTAATTTAATTATAAAATGTTATATGCATTTGTACTCTATTTTACTACTACTGTTTTTCTCTTATGTTACTATGTATTGGAAAAACTGGAAAAACTTAAACCTGACGGGAAGACGTTGTCACCCGGGAAACAGAAACATCTCGTCCGGGTGACAACACACTGTTATAAGAAATTACTCTTGTTTTTTATATGTATTAATATAGTGAACCTAGATGTAAGTAGTTTTGAACCCAATAAACGTTTTTGTATTGTATTGTATTGTAATTACTAGTGATCTGGCTTAACTTCGCACAGTCATGATATACCTATGTTTAAAAATCTTAATCTTATTAAAAACACTACTTATAGAAACCCATATCAAAATTGTTTGCTTTTACGGACAGGGAATAGGAGAGACAGCGAGGCTTTGTGTATTTTTTTACAATTGACAAGTTTTTGACAATTTTCCACTAAGTTATCTGAAAAATACTTTATGTCCTTTAAAAACATTGAAAAATAGAAAAAAAAAAACAACTCATAACATCTGGTCATTTACACATTTATTTTTTCTTTGTTCACAGGAAAAATACAATTCGGAACCTTACTCAGAAGCACCAGACTCTGACGCCGCGCGACGTCTCCTAGAATTCGGTGACGACTACCGCGCCTTCTTGGACTCTCAGTCCGACTGCTGCTCCAGCCTCTCAGCCCAACCAGAGAACGACAGCCCAAGCGGCACCAGGAGACGAAGACCTACTTCAGAACTGTCAAGGGAAAGATCCTTACCACGCCACAAAAGACCCACCAGAACTTCCCCCACAGAAACACCCACTCGCAACACGAAACCCAAGAAATCCATGTCGAGCGCTGAAAGAAAGAAGTCTCTGTTAGACAGTCTGGAACGATCTCGAAACAACACGAGCATCGAGAGCAATGACGGCAGAAGACGCCGCCCTTCAGAAAATGAGCGCAAAATCAGCAAACGTTCCCCAGAGTTTGATCTGTTAAATGTGCAAGCGCTAAGTCGTAGACGACACAGCTCAAACCTAACCAGCGACGAAGTCAACAGCTCGTTAGAATACACAGAAGTCAATAACAGGCCTGATATTCTGGACTCGCTAAACAGAAGACGCACAAAAGACGGCGAATCGGAGCTCCAGAAAATCGCCCTATCAGAGCTTCGCAGGCGTTCAACAGAGAGCGCCGATTCGGAGGACGAGTCGTCGAGCCCGAAGAAATGCAGCAGGAGGAACTGGGACGGAGATAGCGACTCCGAGTCGGAGGAAGTGAGATCGCTGGTGCGTCGGTCGAGCTGCCAGCTGGAGGCGGCCGAGGCGCTCATGGCCCGCCACGACTCCTCGCCGGACTTGCTGCGCGCGTTCGACTACGTAAGGACCTACGATGATGATTTAGCTAGTTTCTCGGAGTCCGAGGACGGGCGCTGCACGCGCCGGCATGCTCGCTTGCGCGCCCGGCTCTGCCTCGCTGTCGCTACCTTCTCAGTCCTAATCATCGTCTATATCCACCTTCAATGACATTTGGCTTGGGCTTGTCTGTTACTTACCGTTTTGTATGTAAGTATGCGTGTCAGAATGGCTGCGATGGTCAGATTGTGTCGGTGCGAAGTGCCT
Organism: Macaria liturata; assembly: GCA_964023185.1. Classification (NCBI taxonomy): domain Eukaryota; kingdom Metazoa; phylum Arthropoda; class Insecta; order Lepidoptera; family Geometridae; genus Macaria; species Macaria liturata. The sequence continues at coordinate 3,715,245 of OZ026828.1, read as the reverse complement.
TGCTATTTATATTTAATAAATGAACTATTTAGCTTAGAATGTTAATGGAAAAAGTATTAAAAATCTTTCGGATCTCTTTTGGACATTCCAGTTAGTTATTGTAAATATTTTAGGGTAATTTATGATGTACAGATGTACAAATAAGCATTTAATTATATTAGTGCAAAATATCTGACCATCGTAGCTTGAGTGAGTTACTGACTTGTGAATTTAGATTTTTGGTTTCTCTGTATATTCTATGAAACCAATGTTATAATCGTTCATTGCTTCTTTTATCTACTTGGGACGTTAATGCCTATACAATCACTTTACACTAAATACAGTAAGTTACTTATTACTACGTATCTTGAACAAAATCAAAGTACAAATTCACAAGTCAGGTAAAACACACGTTTTTGTACGCCCAAGTTAATTTTTTCCTACTAACAAATCCTTTACTGAGTGAGTGATTTTGTTCTCTTATTTTTTTACTAACTGCCTGATTTAGTTTTTTGTTACAGGTGTTCTATCTTACGAAGTCCGTTCCTTGTTGGTTGTATGACTATACTTATGTGCTGATAAGCGCTTTTTTGAGATTTAAATAGTAAATTAATGTAAATGTGCATGTATTCATAGTACAACGAATTTCGTCAGATAGAACATCAGTACATCATTTTCATTATTTCATGGTAAAAGTTGGTGCTAGTTATTGTTAGGTGATTAAATAATTAAAAGTAATCTTAATCTCATATTTATTTTATTTATTACGGGGCTAGGTACTGAAAGCTTTCAGTATGAAACATTCAAAGTTACCAGTGGCAGAAAATGCTGAAAATGTAATGTCAAATTGACAGTCGTCACATTTGACGGTTTCGTTGACAGTTTAAGATTTAGGGGCTTAATATAGATAGGGTGCTCAAGAGCTCAAAAGTATTTAATTAAAATTATTTATAGTTACGTAAAATGGTGATTTCTTGTCATTGAGTGAGATAGAATTACATCGAGTAGTTTTTTCGATTTTGGTTGTATAAAATCTTCAATAATCTACCAATATGTAGGCTTCTTATTGCATGTAATGTAATTTGACTGAACTCCATAATATCTCACAATTAATATTGTTAATTGTAATTTTGTTTAAAAGTTATGTCTATACGAATAGGGTAGAGAGATAGGATGTTAATTCAACTTTTTTCTTTACAAAATGTTAATCTTTGAAGTGATCTTTGTATAAAATTATTTAGAAGAATAAATGTGTTAATTTGAAATTTAATTGGAGTTTCAGTCAATTACCCTGTTCTTTTAATACCGTTTAGGCTTACTTAGGTAGCTTTTAAGTAATGTTAGGAATTGAAACTTATTTTAATATAGATTAATAGTATTACTGTTTTTGCCTTTCCTGCTTTTCAATGTGTTTGGCTGATGTTTTTATGCTTGGGCATAGTTTTTACAACTGATTATAATTGAAATTTTAATTAGAATGTTACTACATATAAGTTCTTTCTAATTAAGTAAAATTTTGTATCGAATATGTAACAATGCTAAAATTTTAAATGTAAAAATAAAGATACAACAATAACTTTTGATGCAAAATACAGAAGTCTTAATTAAGAAGTGGATAACATAAACTATTTCAGAGATGACCCTTTACCTTTCATATGCTAAAATAAAATTTCTTTTTCTTGGCTAGAAAATCTAATAAAACATGTCATTAGCATTTAGAGTATTTGGAAACCGTTTATAAAGATCTGATAACGTTTTGACAAGGAGATCCATTCTTCCTTAAATTTAACATCAAGACTGTGTTCGGTGAATTTCAACCTTATACTAAAGAAAATAGAGATGATTTTCCAAATCCGTTCTGTTTTCCGTACACAGACGGAGTTGATCACACGGTGCCGGGAAAATATAAACTTGCTGGACGCAGCGTTGGCCGAGGGACTGTCCACTACTCTGCAAAGGGATGTACGAGGTAAGTTCGCTTTGAAAAAAATATAATTAATAGGAAATTTTAACAGTTATATCTCGTCTTACATTAAAAATACTAGATCACTGTTTTGTCACATGGACAGTTTTGATAAGTTAATAGATAAATTAATAAATAAATAAGCCTAGTTTAGTCAAAGTTTAGTTTAGCCACTTAACTTGCGAGTTTATTGAGTAATAATAATGTAGTAGATAACTGCTTATAAATATGTTTGTAACTCAAATTTAAACTAGAAGGGCCTTATTACAAAACGTGGTTTCAACATAAGTCTGGAACAAGTCCGTTTTAGTTATTCGAAAATTGTCTGTCTACTGTCATAATTATCAAACTGTAAAAATGTACCAATGTTAAATCAAAGTTCCAATTTTTGTTGACATTTTGATTGCTTGTATGTGATGTTTGAACAACAAGAACGCATTTTTTATTTTCAAAATCCAGGGCTAATATTTAAACCGCGTTTTGTAATAAGACGGGAAGAGTTTCTGTATATCATACTATCCAGAAATGAGAGTATGCTCCAGAAAATGAGAAATTTAAGTACTTACCTAATTTCAAAATGAAGCATAGAAAGAAACACTGGTTTTCATTCGAGTATTTTGCTATTCTATAGTTTTCATCGTTTATACATAGGTCTCCAGCGCTTTTAGTACTTTCACTTTAGGAACATATTCCGAAATTTTTGCTAGTTAAAAAAATATGAAAACTGTCACAGAACAATCTCCATTTTCACGTTTACTTGATTTAACTTGATTTTAAGTACGCTTCGTTGGCTCACAAATATCTTGTTGCATGCAAAAATGCGAGCAGTGATCGGAAGGTGGTTTTTCGATCGGGTTTCAACCGGTTCGAGCCAGTGTCTACTCCTTATGTGGATCGCATGCAATCCGGTCCTTCATCCTATATTTGGGATTCCAGAAAATCTTTTTTTTATTATTATTTAGCACAAACTGACGTGGTGAAAGCGGTCGTTAAAATTAAGGGTCTCTTTAAAATTGTCGATTTAATTTTGAGATGATGACTGCTTTAGTAATCAAGAACATTATGTTTGGGCTTGTTAAGTTATTTTAACCAACTTTATTTCTAAAACTACCGACGAAAAAGCTTTTTCCTGTTAGTAGTCCATGCTAGTAGCGTCTCATTTTACGAATGCTGCGAATTTTTTATACTGAAACTTTCAGTCTTGATATGCCAAACTGTTGCTTAAAAACCTTTTTTCTATATCAATTTCGAAAATATATGAAGATCCTCAGTTCGTTTCGAAAGTTTTTTCAATAACTGCGTATGTGAAGGCTGTAATCGTCCCATTTATCGCTCCTTTTGAAGTCCCTTTACGACGGGAGTGGCTACGTCATTACGTTAGTACTTAGGGCTCCCGTTGCTCTTGCATTGCCAACTAAGAGTTACCACCGTTAGTTTGATTTAATCATTGGTTAATTATCAATATTAATTTAATATTAATAAAGACTGACATAGCGGATATTTAATAATTAAAGTTTTTAACGGTTGTTAACGGTTTAAAGAGCTCTTAATTAAAAAATATGTTGGCACTTTTAGATTTAGTTTCAAATGTTATTTTATTCACATTTCATGAATACAAGAGGTCTTAAAATATAGAGATTCAATCACACATACATCTTCCCAGAAGGTATGCAAATATAACAAAAGATTAGAGAGTGTACTTATGTTTTTAAGGTGGTTAAACCCTATATACATGTTTATTGAATGCGTTGAACCGTTATAAATAAATGTGCCCGTACAAAACTTTGCAATAATTACTTACTATATTTAGAACACTTATATGCTAATGCGGGTTTAAGATTGTAGGTTGGTTATGCGGGCTCAAGCATAAATAAAATGCAAATTGTTTTGCCAGTTTGTGATAAGTTTTCAACGTTCTGGTAACAAGCTCCAAACACGATTAAGTACTAAAAGTATTAAATGAAATAGTAACGCTACTTCTATTTTCAGGGAAATGTAAACATTATGTTGAGATCTCCCTTTAAGTAAATATTTGATCAATAACCAAATGCTAAGGCAGATTGAAAATTTACGAAATACGGTAAAAAATAATCTACCTGATTATGCAAACCTAGCCTTAAATTGAAAAGTTTATTTTTATTATAAATAATAACTGTTCTTCTAATCACGTCAATCTAACTGGCAAGATAACTAACAGCAACTCTCATAAATTATTATATTATATCCTAGTAGTAACTCCCAGTTAGGGTAATTTGTCGATCAAGTCTGGCAACCCTGCTTGTGTTCCCGGAAGCGGTGACACGCCGGTCGCACTGCCACACCGTCTCCAGGGAGCTACTATGGAATGTATGTACTAATGTATGTATGATGGATGTATATATCTCTGAGGTCTTTTTTTTAACACGAAATAGGCTTTCGTTTGACTATAGCCTGCCTGATGTTACCACCACTATAGTCTAGTCTATAGTCTTTAATGGTTTCAATAAAATATAAAATAAAAAATGTTTATTGGGACAACAGCAGAGCAGATAGGTTAGTAAAGCTTCTTAAGGCTAAGGTTAATAAAGTTTATCACATTCGTATCAATAAATGTCCTATTATGACTTCTCTTAAAACTCTTTAACTATGAAAAGTTTCTTTCTTGTGATCTAATTAAATATGAATGGTATCTAATCTGTCTTTTTTGCGTTTATTACAATTTAGTCGCGTAGTGAAACTTGATCATGATTGTTACAATTAGTAACCCCCATCTATTTCTGTCTACGAAAGCGTAACGGTCTCGCTTGCTCCTGTACTATGAATACAATTTACTATTTCGCAAGTTTTCGCAACTAAACGCATTTTAAGTGTGTTTATTTAAAAAACGCATCGTATAATTTAATAAAAAAAACAACAATTAAGTATAAAATAGATACTTGTTTACACAAATATTTAAGATTTTATATTTTTTTAACTTGTTAGGTACTATATTTTTTTTGAAATTCGAAACATTTTGAAGTTAAGAACGGTATAGTACGTTAAGTCGCAATAGACTGATCAGATTTATATGCGGTGGGATGCTTCAATTAAATAATGATATTCAAATAATATTGTTAAAACTACCTACATCTCAAAAACATGTCAAAACGTGTACAAGGTCTCTAAACCTAAAAATAGCCAAATAGGTACAACGTTAACTAGAGCCTTAGAGGAAGACGTTATAGCTACACACGGAACTATAATAAATACGTTATGATGAACAAATTTTAAATATGCGTTCTAGAATTATTTTTGAATGTCAGTGTTGCCATTTTATAAACACTACCCTGATATTTTGATTTGGATGGCTAAAATATGTTTTGATATCACATTTTTAGCGTAGGTGTCGATAAATATTTATTTTTACTAAATCGAGTCGCATTAAATAAAGCTGATATAATTTTCCACTTGCATTACCATCTCAAGTAGACGTAAATTGGTTTAGTAAATGATAACTGAAATGTCAATACATCTCCAGTTTTTATAGACGATCACATCACGATAGATGACATCATTTACGTTAAAAAGGACAACAAATATCCAACTTGATGCATTTTATGAAAAGTCACATTCAGTTCCTTGTAGATCCTTTTAGCTACAATACCTAGATTTTCAAATCTGCTCAAAATTTTCATTAGTAAAAAAGGACTTATTATTAAGAATATAGGACGTATTTGTGAAATTAAAAGCTTAAGTTTGGTTTTCATATATTATGATCTTTTGTGGCAAAAACTTGTAAATTGTCTTAATTAAAAAAGTTAAGTAAAAGATAAACTTGTGTAGCCAAAAAGTTAAGCAAATATTAGCAGTGGTTTAAAGGATCTAGTCAAATATGGTGGTATCCGGTAAAGTTTTGGTCATCGTCGAAGAATTCCGAGGCAACAAGTTGCGCAAAAGTAAGTTTACATTTTAGTTAAACGTGATAGGGATTGCATCGTGTCTTGCTTTTATCAGAATTTAAACAGAATACGTGTTTAAAAAGACTATTTTTATTTCTCTAATGTGCGAGTGTGAAATTTGGAATAATTTGAATATTTATTTCTAATTATTTCAGAAGTGGTGCTTTGTTGTTTTAAAAAGGTTACGAGTACCTTACTTCAACAAATTTTACAAAAATAGACAAATCAAATAGTATCAAAATATCTTTTACATGCAAATTTGCATATTATTACAGTTTTTTTCCTTAAAATGTTGCTATAGTAGAAAATATACAATGACGCTTCATTTTTCCATACTAGTTACTAAGTAATCTAAGTATTTAATGTATTTATCTACATGCAAATAGCCAATGTTTACCGAACTGACGTCAATTTTGCTCGCAAGGTTAGCGAGTGCTCGCAAAACTTACGTAACATGTCTAAATGGGCAGCCATTGCATTCTTTGGCATTGGCGCCAAAACTATTGTCAAACATATTTGCACTAGCAACACTGTTCACGGTCAATTATTTCTGCGCCTTTTAGTCTTGCCAATTGGTTTAGGATGCCTTCGATTTCGTATCTCGTATTTTCTAACGACTATATCATATCGTATTGTCAAACAATAGGTTTGCTCTAATTTCAAATACATAGTTTTGAATTCATATTAGGATAACATTTTTGTTTTTTTTCTTCATATTTTAAATGTTTTTGGCATTCCAATTTCAAACAGTTCTTAGCTTAGATTCGGATAACATTTTTCATTATTTTCGCATGTCTTTATATTTTTGACGCATCTTGGCAATATTTTTTTAGTCATGGCAATTACAACGTGCACTTTTTTTCAATATTATAACAGCTGCATTTTTGCCCTCATTTAAAACCAACTAGATTGTCATTTATGAACATTGCTGAGCGTCTGCAGTCTAGATATTTCTAGGTCTTTAGTTTTTCTAGACAAGCTTGTAGCTGGAATCACAAGATCTAGATATTTAGAGCTCTAAGAAACATGCCTAGAATAATTCATTTGGCCTCTTTATTGTAGTATATAGAAAATCTTCATCTTGTACAATTTTCGAGTCTTCAGTTTCAACGTCATATTTTTATGTTATGCACAATATTATTAGATTTTACATGATTCAAAGAGATTCAAAGAGTTTTATCATGATTAGAAGCGAAGAAGGAATAAAACCTGATCTACTATTTCATATATAAATAAAGCCAATACAATATAAATTCTAGCCAATTTCTTCTTCTTCACCATTGCCTTATGTACTGGCCAAAGCCAATTGCAAACCTTTTAAAAAGGCTCGTCGACGCAGCCAGACTACATTCCATATAATTATCCCTGTTTAGAGAGAATTATCGACTGACAAGGTTTATACAGCGCTACTGCAAAAATATTATAAACCTTTAAGTTTGATGGTTAATACAACTGAAGTTGTCACTTAGAGACAGTATCTATCTAAGTTTCTGTTCAGCGTATGTTTAGTATGGTTAGATACTTATGATATGGCGCTAGATGGCGTTATGTAATTTTACGCCGTGCCATCTAGCCCTATACTTGTTTTTATTAACCTACACTGTCCCACCCCTGGGCAAAGGTCTCCCCAACTCCCTCCATGCGTCCCGGTCGAAGGCTTCCTCACGCCAGGCACTCCGAAACCGGCAGAAACTCTTATTGGCTAATTTTTATGTATCGATCTTCATTTTGAAGTAGTTATGTATCATTAACTCTGTATGTCTTGTCAGTTAGAACACTTTGTAATTATCTGACATTAGTGCAGTCTTCAATGTCATTCTATGTCGGGATAAACGATTGTAAGATTGTGTTAATTATAGTTTAAACCACAGAACAACGATCGGGCCACATCGCCCCCGCGCGCGCCCCCCCATAGAAGCGAAATGACTAATAATACGTGGTTCTCGTTTGGTCCAGTAAACATGCCAACCTAACCTACGACAGCGCTTGTCAGTCTGTTGTCAAACATAGTCCGAGCGAGAGAGAGTTTTCGGTCGTTTTACTCGGTTTTACAGCATGATAAACTATTAAATATGTCCTGGTGTCAAGTTAAAAATTGTAAGAACAAGTTCCAGTGTTACCGGCGTGAAATACCATCGGTAAGTAGTAAAATTTCGTAATTTTAATAAATAAAACTTTTGACATTTTGAATGGCATTAACACATTCGTTGTCTTGACGACGCTACTTCTCGATAGCAAAGTGATGTGTAAATGGAACCTAGCAAATTATCGATAATCGATATAATGTATATGATGTTTCTGGATTTGTATGGAAATGTTTCTGGATTACGGTTTTTATTTAACACATACCTACTTAATTTACAGATTTCCAAAAAATCCAGTGTTAAAAAATAAATGGATATTGGCGACCGGTAGATACAACTGGTTTCCTCATAAAAATGCCAGAATATGCTCCAGTCATTTTGAAGATGATTTGATAATTAAATAAAATAGATAAAAATAAATTTGCTATAGAGATAGTTTCAGTCCCCGGTAAGGACATAGGATAGTTTTTATCCCACGGGATAAAAAAGTTTTTACAACGGATAACACCGCGGGCCATAGCTAGTTAACTATAATTTGTACTTAAATAATATAGTTATACTAAATACATATATTTCCATCTTCGAAGTAAATGTGTAAATAATCGATAAAAAATATCGACATTGCACAGCCGATGAAGTTGAAGCGTACTGTGTACATGAACATCTCGTGCGTCGTAGTGTGCGTGCCGAAAGTGTGTTAGTTTTAGTAAATGGTGACACCTGTTTTGTATCGAATAAAGAAAGAATTCGCCTCTAGTCACAGGGCGACAAGCATGGACTTCAAAGCTCTGTGGTTTAAACAGAAACATCTGTTGTACCACGAATCAAGCATTATTATAATCTACATTATGGTAATATTTCAATTTCTTTTTTTGCTTGCCAACATCAAACTTATGTGATTTTAATATTCGTTTGATAACCCTACTCTGATTTGAAGAAAATTCCTTTGGTTTTATGTATGTATTCTATTGGTTCATATTTTTATACTCAGTTTGATCATGTCACTAAACATAAGTGGTACATAATTTACTCAATTATTGTCATGGCAGCAAATGGCTAAGTTACCAGCCCCTTTTAATCCTTTATCTTTGCACTTATTTCATTCTAAAAAACCATAAATATTCAAGTTACTTAACTGACTCATAAGCATGATTTGTTCACTTATGTAGTTCAAGTTACTTGTTTGTTATTCATCAAGTAAAGCTGGTTACCTCCATTTTTGGGTGTCTTTTTTAAAACATTCCCTAAAAGACTGGACTGGTTTTTGCGAAACTTGTAAAGAAAATCAGTTCCTTGAAAAGAGTTCAATCAAGTTCATGCTTTTCGGTCTAAAAAGTTATCTTTTTAAAAGCTTTTATTTGACTGGCTTGTTCTTGTATCTACCCACAAGTTTCACATATTTTCAGTCTAAAAAGTTACTAGTGATACTAACCATAGACATATTATAACTATCCGTGATAGACACTAATCATTTACAATATTTATAACATTCAAAGAAATGGCACAAATATAGTTAAATCCAAGTCACAAAATCACCAAATAACATTAAAAAATAACAACACATTAAAAATAAAGACACAAATTTTACGTTCTTGAATAATATCTACAGTTATACAAAAATGTGTGTGAGTATCTAGCACAAAGAAATAGTGTCTAAATATTCCTAGCCTATTCAAACATGCAGCGTCCTCGGCATTTCAATACCGTTTAATAATTGCATTCTATTATGCACTTACAATGCACAAACAACTCTTAGCATTTAGGTTTGTTTCAACATCAATAGCTTGTTTTTTTTTGCCTTACTGTCATGCCTTTTCCAGCATCGAGGTCTTAGCTGTATAAAAACTTTTTAGTCTGCAAATACAACCTCCTTTACGTAATTTCTGTTACAATGTATGATTAATTTCTTTGTCCGACTCGAATTTTAAATTCTGAATTTCGAATCGGTTGTTTCGTAATGGCGGTTCTGCATGGTTGAGTTTTCTTTTAGTTTTTCGGTCAGTTTTTAAATTCATGCTAAATGTGAAGTTTGGACATATAGAATGGATTAAACAATTTTGAACTTAATTAAAAGAAAATATTTTTGATTGTATTTCTTCAGTCTTAAAAGTGGCCTTTGCAATCCCGTGAAAGAGTTTGAAACTCTTGACACTAGTGAGGAGACTAGATAAATGATTCTTTGTCAGAATTTCGAGGATAAATAGTTTCTTTGAAATTAGGTCTCTAATATTACGACACTTCCTACTTCCTCTGATCTTTGAAACTATGCCGAAGCATGTCAAAATGAGTTTATATATGATCTTATTTTTCCGAAGAATGTTCCCTAATTGATCATAATATGACTTTTAAACATAATATAATGAAGTTTACTTATAAATACATTATGTATGTTAATTATCAAACGGTTTGACCAGTTTCGTACCATTAACCCCGTGCCAACACTCTTTTGTGTCTACCACAACTCATAATCAAGTTACAAATGATCTTAATATCGACACAAATCGATGTTTAGCATAAAAGGTGATATCATCCTCTTTTCTTTCCTTACAACCTTGGCAATAAAGCGCTTTATCGTCGTGTACGGGTTTTATTTGAGTTGCAATCCATTCGCTTGAAGCGCTTGAGATTATTTTTGTAGCGAAGGTGATTCAGTACATGGGACGGTCCTCGTACAATATAGACGTGTCGACAAATCGTGTCTTTGCGCGAGTTTTGTTTACGTTAAGTTTTGGAGTGTTCGAAATGTGAATATCTATTGGAGTTTCGAAATTCAAATTTCTGTTATCGCTTGGAATGGAAATCGAATTCTTTATTTGGAAATTTATGAGAGAAAAACTAATGATTTAGTTCAGTGGATGCGCACGAGTGACTACGACTTTCGTTTCTGTTGATATGTTTCGAAATTAAAATATAGGTGCTTCTGTTTTTTAAATTGTGACATTAATTTCTTTAAATTTTAATAATCTTTATTTTATGCTAATTTCTTCGACTATGAAAATAATAACAATAAAATATGATAATTTTTATTTGCGTCGCTTGCCCTATGTTCAAATAACGATTCGTATTGTTTGTTAAAGGAATAGTTATTTGTACAAGATAAGTATAACTAAACGTTCAGAAACTATTTCATTTAACTTATTCTTTTAAAACATTTGATTTCTAACCTGTTTGTAATAGTTGACATTAGAAGGATTTAATCAGCTGTTTACATATAATTTAACAGCCTTTTCCACCTAATTAAATTCTCAATCATTCCACTGTTTGCTTCGTTTATTTCCGCTTCAGTTTCTGGCAAGTATTAAAGAAATATTTGCACAGCGGTAGCCTTGGTCTAGGATTGTATATAATCATTTGCCAGCTGTGTGCAGTATTAACGTGTTCCGTGTTATCGTATTGCGATATCACATTGGTTTTCTTTTTAATGGAATCTGTTTATGAATTTTATCGAATTAGTTTCGTTTTTCCACAATATAGACATTTTATCTGTAATTCTTCCCTATAAGTACTTATATCTAAAAGGAACATACTGCATGTTGGATTGTTTAGATCCAGATTGCATTTTTTTCGTTATTTTATAGGATTTATCTTTTCTTGAATAATTTTTTTTTATTGTCAATTATTGCCTATATTATATACACACAGATAATGTATAACTATCTCTAGTCTCGTACGAGAATGTTGTTCTTTAATCGTTAATTTGCTTGTTTCGATCTTATACCTTGTTATCTTATCAAAAGTATATCACAAAAATACCATTATCAAACATTTCAAATTATTATATCATTAATTACTAGATATCACTTAGTTTTCGATGTGATGATTACTTAGTTAAATTAGTGAAAAAAAACTCCGTAATAAAAAAAAATGGGATATTTTTTCCATATAAATGGATTTTCTAGTATTATTTTCCCATATAATATACACAAAATAAACTCAGTTAAATGTTAGATAAGCACTTTCACTATTTTAATATGCAATTAGCACTATTAAACTGGTTAACGCGTAATACTTGTATGTACATTATGTTTAGATAAAATCTTATGTTTACTTTTGGGTTATTTCAACATGTCAATATTAGCCTCTATTGCGACCTCTTTTGATAGATTGAGGTTAATTACACAAGAAGTGTTTCAATTTTAATTACCTACTATTTGTTTTGTGTTAATTTTGTTCATTGTTTCCTTGTTTAGTGTCGTAAGTTGTATTAGATTTGCCTTTTTGACTGTTAGAACTTAACTTAAGTAGTTCATTATAAGTGTCTACTACAATCATGACTTTTTGGAGTTTGCTATGGAAGTTAAGATAAGAAATTTGACTTTATAGTAAGTTAATTAAAGAAAAAAAGATTAATTTCATGTGCTCGTTATTCTACACCCCGTCTAGTCTAGTCTTTTTTATATTTTCCTCTCCATCATACGGTTGCCTGGAAGAGATCGCTTTTAGCATTAAGGCCGCCATTTGTGGCATTAGATTTAATTAAATTTTTTCCCGTTTTGTGTTATGTTCTTTTTGTGTGAGTGTCCAATAAAGTATTAATCAATCAATAAAGTAAAATAAAGTCAAACTTTTTATTGTAACATCCATAACGAACTCAAAAAATAATTAAACCCGATCTTTCATTCGCTTCCAATTGCCATGATTCGATTACGATCCGATCATGATTCTGACCCAGATTTATTCGATTCGATTATTTATTTTCGATCAACAATAAAGTTTCAATAAGTTATCGTAATTTTGTATCGATGCGCTTGCGCAACTGTTTTCTCTTTGTCACACATAATGCTACCGTGAGCAGTGGTACGTATCGATCAATAAGACTTATAATATCTAGGTCGTGTAATTATTCGGCTATTTACCATACATCTCTGGATACATTATTATTTATTTATTTCACAGTACGTTTAAGACTTAAAATTAATCAACCCGTCATAACTACTAGTTGTACCTTTATTTATGTTTTATCTAAACATCCTTACTCGTATCTAAATGACCAATATCTGAAGTTTCTATAAATTTACTGTCAACCGTTGTCCCACCATATTCGAATGTCAAAGAAAATATAAACAACATATTCAACCTTTAAAATAACTACAATCACATCGGCCTCGGCACTAGAGTTCAAGCAAGATAACTCTGCGCGCGGATAAAATTGGAATTAAAATGTTCTGATTGCAATTTGATCAGAGGCCAATTCTAAGCATAGGTGCTGCTGCCAGTCGCGCGCAGAGGTATGTTGTACGGACTCTAGCAAGTTCTCATGGCAAATATTTTCACCAGTTTCTTTAGCATTACATTATTTTTATTGCCATCTTACGTCACCGAGTACAGAGATCGCATGTTTAAGTTATGTGTCAGCTTCTTTTCGTTTCTCGTTTTATGCTGTATTATGTATTATCATCGTAAATTGATGTGGTTTCGCCGCTGTGAAAGTTTGTCTGTTGATTTTATAGGTCTTGTGGTTAGCTTTATTTTAATCCTTTTATTGGGTCTGGTTTCTTTTCTCCCTTCTTTTGTCAGTCAAGTTTTACTTCAGTGAGCTTCACTGAGATCACTTCTACATATAATAAAAATAATAAATAAATAAATATTCCGGGACATTGCACACAGCGCCATCTAGCCCCACACTAAGCAAACGCTTGTGTCGTGGGTACTAGATAACGGATATAATACTTATATACTTTTCTTTTGTAAATACATACTTATTACACATACAAACGACCAGACTCAACACAAGTAATTATAAATGTTGAATTTCATAAATACTTGTGTCAAGCGGGAATCGAACCCGCAACCCCTAGATTAGAAGGCAGAGCCACTACCAACTAAGCTAACAGGCCAGTCATATAAGATTGATCATTTCTTTAGTACCTAATGTTATAAATATACATACTTGTTTTACCAGGAGAACGTTTATATTTTGTTATAAGAACGTTTATTCAGTTTGTTCCTTCATAAGTTACCTCGCTTATTGAGATAATCTTATACCTGAGCATTACATTGTATCTACTAGATCTATCTGTTTTCTCACAAACGAGTCTTTGTTGTGTTTTTGTTCGTATGAGATCAGCATCACCGCTCCTTTGAGAGTCACTCCTTAGAAGGCGTCTGTATGTAATTATTCATACATTTATACAGGTATAAGTATTTTATGTATGTTAACACACCTGGGGCTATATTATTATTTACACACATGTATATGTAACTTATGTTTTGTGTGTCCGTAATACTTAGGTCAAAATCAAACGTTTGTAGTTGTAAATGAATGCCTTTTATGGTAATGTACATAATGTATAGTGATGTATGTATTTCATATCCATAATTTGTTTGTTTTTATATCCTAAGTATCTAAAATAAGACTCAAATGAGAGAGGTATGAATTTAAATTTAAATGCTGTATTGGCGTTTCAGAGCATACTACTTCTTCTTGCCCTAGAAATGATATTACTGTTAGTAGATTTTTAGTCTTCTACATTAATAAAGGCTAAATTATATCACTTTGCGGTTTCTAACCTGACTTAGTAGAAGTTTCTTTATCACTTTTGTCGTTAGTCTCTTCAAACAGTACACACACAGTTATTGTACTTGTACTTAACTCATTAGTGTTTTGGTGCATTAGTGAAAACAGTGGCTCCTATTTATTTCCAAGTTACGGTGCTTCTCGTTCTTTTTTATAAATATTTTTGATCAATATATCAACTAAACGGTTTTCACTCACGTGTAAATCGCGTAATTTGTTTACGCGTTTCGGATGTTATGACATCCATCTTCAGAACGCCGCCGCCGCCGCGCGAGCGGCCCGCCGGGACACGGGCGCGACGGGGACGGCAACATACGTTCTGAAGATGGATGTCATAACATCCGAAACGCGTAAACAAATTACGCGATTTACACGTGAGTGAAAACCGTTTAGTTGATATATTGATAAAATGTCTCACGAAAGTTTTAATATTAAAATATTTTTGATGGTTTTATGTACACACTAAAACTAATTTCATAGGTGAGATTCATAGTTCGTCGCTCTTTTTTAATCGATTGTTTTTTCATATATGAAAAAAACTAACAATAACTTAATTTCCACCAAACATGGTACCTGAGGTATCTTCATTTTGTCAATTAAAAGTTTTTCTAAAAGAGAATTTACTTTGGGTCTCGTCAGATTAGAGCATTACCCTTCTAATATATATGTACTTGTAGTATGACATCACGCTTCATACATAATCCATTACTGGACTTGTATGTAACACTTACGTGGAAAGTGCACTTTTCCACACAGTTTCACCTCCACGCATCAACCCATAATGTTCACAGATTGCAGTTTGTTTTCATTGCAAATGACTTGAAAAACACTTATTTTGCACTAATTTTATACGTTTGGTTTGTCGCTTACGTTGTGAATATTTAATTTCCTATCATAGTTAGATCTATTTTATTGGCCAGTGGAAAGTTTCCTTTAATCAATATTATTTTTAATCGAGAACTTCTTTAAGTAAATATCTTATACTTTAATTGAAATCGTTTCCTTCGTTTTAATGTTGGTTTCATATCGTTAGTAACTCTGAGACTACATAAGAATGCGGATGAACATAAGTATTGCTTGATGTAGAACAATTTCACATTTCTTTTATTACTACTAAGAGTTAAGAGTGAAAACAATTGCGCATCTAGTATGTGGCTTGACGGATTTGTTCCATATATTTCTTCATTTTCTACCGTGTTGTGAACTACAATTATGTTCTGTATTGTAACCATTATAAAGATTAATCTATTAATTATATCTGTCAGACACTAACGGGGCTTCGACCGGACATTCTGGTTCAACAGTACCGCTAACTCTAAATTCTTTCTTGTCTTTAATAACGTCTATACGAGCGCATTGTTTTCCATCGCAATGCATTTCTCGATCTTTCTTCTGACGGATGTCGATTCGTAATGCAGCGTTATCCATTTACTTCGCTTATGGAATTGATTAACTTTTTTATATTCTTTTTCGAAAAAACTCGCGTTGGTTCACAAATCTTTTTAGATTATCTAAGTAATTAATTTCCGTGATACCAATCACGTAAATCTAGTCTATTGAGACAAGTCTTAATTAATTCCTACCTCATAAATTAGTTATGAACGGTCAACTATAATTTTAATTGGTCGGATTATAACTTGTCATTATTAATCACATAAACTCAATTATATCATAATTTACGACATCCTTTCACGATCTCTTACATTCACTAATACTTTCCAATTAAATTATATCTTTATAGTGGTTAGGTTTAATTTGATTTTCCATTCCAAATCGATAATGATCACTTTTGTTCGAGTTAAGAGTTATATCATTGTTCTTAGATATTGTAGTGATGTAAGGATGATGCGGTTTGGAGAAATTATTAAAGTGATTTTACGTAATAGTGATTGAAATGATGATTTAAGAGTTAGTGATAGTGAGATAAGTGAGAGCAAAATGAATGTGTCAGTCACCAACGTGAGTGCTGTCAGCGGGAACAATGAAGAAGGTGGTAAGTCACTTAGTGAAGAGTTTTCTTACGTTACCATAACTAAGCATGTAGCTTTCATACGAAACTAAACTTACACATGTAAATGATGAGTTGCAAAACGATTTCAGCTACGGTAACCATTTTGAGGGTAGTTTACTGATAATATTTACAGACCTAAATACATATTTGTACAAATAAATATAATCGTTTATGTCATGTTATTTGTGTTTAGATAGATAGATTAACGCTTTATTGGACACACAAATAAAATAGAACACAACACAAACAAGAGAAAATTTAAATGTAATGCCACAAATGGCGGCCTTATCGCTAAAAGCGATCTCTTCCAGGCAACCGTAGGATGGAAGGAAGGAAGTGTTTATTAGTTTTTAAATAGATAATGCGTTAATAAGTTTCTCTGTCAGTATGTTAATAAATTTAGAAACTTGCTATATTTATTTCGTCGGTTCGTTTGATACTAATCATACCTATATTTAATTCTACATTTAAAGTAGGTATTTTTGTTAATTCTACTTTTAAGTGCTGTACAAAGTACACAATCATTAACATTCATAAATCTACGTCAATACTAACTGCAGGTTAAACTAAGGTTATTTTTTATTCGGCTTTGTTTCCGATTTTAATGCAACGTAGATAAATTGCTAAAGTTAAAATCAAACAAAGGTATGCTTTCAGAAAAGGGTATACGACACAAGGTTTATTTTTCGTTTTGTTAATTTAATATTAGTAGCAATGGCAACAGGGAATATAGTATAGCCCCAGAAAAATCCAGAAATGTCATTCATAACATCTCGGTAAATTTTGTTATATTAACTTACATATTTCATTTCATATGTTTGTTTCTTCATTTAGATTAAAACTAAACTTAGTTTTGTACACTTATGAATGTCTAACAAAATCTAATATCTACATAATAAATGTTGCCAGAGGCATACTATAAAAATACTTCCAAATTATAAAATCAAATTCAATTAGTATTATAAATAATATAAAAATTATGCTCTTAACCAAAATACTAAAATAAATTGATTACAATATGATAACAACAACAATATAATGAACTACATGGTTAGGTACAGTCAGTAAATAAAATGTCAGTTTTAACATCAAATTAGAAAAACCTACTTAAAATTCTAATACCTATACCCTGCAGTGGGTCTCATTCGGCTGATGATGATGGTTATATTTTCTAATCTTCATGCCACAGTGAAATCAGAAAGCTATTCATTACGTTAACAACTTAATCTAACGTATAGGAATAAGTTTGAATCAGTTTCCACTTAAAACTCATTCCGAAACCTTGTAATCCACATAATAACATTTCTTAACAATCATACGAGTAGTCTAACTATATTAGCTGCAAACAATATTGTACTTGACCCAGGGCAAACTTGTTCGCCCACTAGTTTCTTCCTACGCTTCTGCCTGGCTTCGCTGGTTTCTATTTAGCTAATAGGTAATAACTTGCGGTTTTCTCTTGATTCATAAATGTAATTTGCTTTGGGAGAAATGGTTTGATATTGTGATGCAAATTCTTTTGTTTTGTTTATTTCGTTACGCGAATGTTAAAAAGAACACCTTTTTAATAAAAGGTGTTGTTTTAAACAACTTTGATTTTCAGTAAATGTAAATATACATGTACAAAGGGTTCTTCTTAGCTAGGCTGGGGTAATTTTATTGTCAAACTTATCACGGGAAAGCAGAGAATATGTAAGTATTTCATGCCAGGCTTACAAAAATCGTGTAAGTCTTAGCAATCCAATCCATGCTCTTACGGCATTATGTTCTCATGAAAACCGAAAGTTAACCAATAACCGACACAATCGCAATAATTTTAAATCAGACATCCATAAACAAAGAACTCGTTCCAAAATTAACATGCATTCCCTGAGTAGGTCACAGCCGGCTTTTTTTACATCTCCCGTACCGATCATTATCTGTGCTATGATGCAACTGCAAATTGCGCAAGTCTTGGCAAAAAGTGACAGATGTACATCGAAAATAACCCGTTTTTATCTCTAATCACCACCTTTGCCAATTTAATAGCGGAAGTATAAATCAGTGTAGTTTTTAAAAAGATACATTACGGGATCAAGTTTCGCGCCAATTCAATTTGACAGTTACATAACTAAATGAATGACAGGTACCGTTATTGTCTTTGGTCTGCTTTAATTTTTTAAAGAATTTAATCTAATATGATGATATTGTTACGTGATTCTATTGATTATGTTGTTCACGCAACTCTGTAGGTTTGGTTCCGGTTTGATTATGATTTGGTTACGAATGGCAGGTTAATACGGTGTTGATGACCATACAGAGTTCAGTGGGCGTATACCAAACAAATTGAACGACATAATCATAGGTTATTCAATGGTTTTACCGTTTCCCGGATAGAAATATACTTGTAACATTGCAAAACATCGTCGACAGTTATATTTTCATATACCTATCTACTATGTACCTATAAGATGGACTGTTGAATACATTATGTAAAAGCCTTATGGTGCTATCCGTAATGTAAGTTTTTGCATTTGCTTCAAATTAAATGTGCCAGTTAGGTACTCATAATGATCTGATGAGACATCATAATCTACTATATTGTTAAAGTTATATTAGGTATACCTAATGCTAGATTTAAATTATACATGACAAATTTATGACTGTATTCTTACCCACGAAGGGCTAAAATATCATCCTATCTTTCGTCTCATATAATTTAATCCTTTTGTATGAATGACCTGTATTTATGTATGATTGTAGCCTCTGTGGGTAACTTGGTCACATGCCTACATCATGTAACAATAATATATCAAAATAGAGACACAATACAGATGTCAAACTTAATTCAATCAAACCCATTCTTAAATCAAAGTTAATATGACTCAAGAATGAAGTGAGACAGAAGTTAATATTTAGATTTACATAGCGTTTAAAGAATTATCTGCGAGTCTATTAAACGTGTAGTTTACTTATTATACATTATTATATGTTCTAAGTCACACTCATTTAACATTCAAGTAAATGGTTTCTCTTTGAAATCTAGTGACTTCACAATAGACTTTTAAATTCCTTATCGCTACAGCTAGTCTAGCATTTGTTACCAAGGTCAGAGCAAGCTAATACTCGTTTAATCATTTATTGCCAGGGCCTCGACTTGTTCTGGATAACCTTCGATGTCAGTAAATTAACCTATTATCCATATCAGTTACTTGTTTAATTCTCGGACGTGCAGTTGTGTATTTATTGTTCTAATTTTATTACATAGGTATATCTTTGGAGAATATAATGTAATGTGTTGATTACCATTCATAATATATCATTATTATCCTGGTTTTAAAGAATTCATTTCAGATCTAGACGATCTAAGACGAAACTCAATAGCTGCGACATCGGGGTCACCTTGCATTCATCGCGTCTGTTTCTACAATTCCGTATACCTTAGCTTCTTTGTCACAAGGACCATATTCCTTCGACCCATTTTCATCAGTTCTACCGTTAGTTTTCCGTCAATCACTCCTTATTTGCAACTGTGTACTGAAATTGTTGTTGCAATTGATGCTTTATTACCTTCGCAATAGGTATAATTTCAAAGACGAGGAGCCGCTTTTTGCTGAATTAGGTTTGCGGTTGCGACAGTGTGACTATTGAGTTCGGTTGTGGCATTATAGTTCTTGCGTCCAAGGCATAAGGACGTCATTGGAGTGTCGTTTTTTTTAATTGGTTGCTTTGTGGATGTTGTCAATTGTGCAGTGTCGACCTTGCCGCCTCGTAGACTCCTGCGCATGATCAGCGTGACAGTTCTATAATGGATTGCAACGAATATGTCCCACCATATCCAGGTATTTTGTGATAATTACGTTTATATTGACCGAAATTAATTTAATATTTTTAATGACATACCCGTGAAAGGATCTGGGCACCTACCCAGAATGTATTAACCCAAAAGAACTCCCCTTATAAATTGAATATTGAGACAGTGCATGTCACGACCCTCAGTCATGAGGAATGCGACTCAAGGGAGGGCATAAATATCATGATAAATATTGGTAAGTAATCATTTCGCTATGCAGTTCAATGTACGCTACCTAGAATTAACAAATAGTGACGAATCCAGGGCAATGACTTTTATATCTGCTTCGTAAGTTCGTTTTGCACAGCTTTGGTAAAATCGCACCATTTTAAGAATAGTGATTCATTCTTTTAATTACAGACATTTGCATTTGAGTAACAAAAATCACGATTGCAATTGTGTTTTTAAAGAATCCGAGTTAAACACAATATGTAGAAATTATACAATTATTATACCGACTTCTTTTCTTATCCTTAAGTCTATAGTCGAAAAATAACCATATCTTAAAACTACTGAAACCGATTTTAATAAGACTTACACTGTTCCCTTAATTTTATTATACCTTATGCAAAGAATCATATCAATTGAAGAAGTCTGTAAAACAACTAAAGAGTAAACGAGTACTTGCATCATCAAAAGTAACAAGACAACTTTTCTGTCTGTCGTGTATTTTGCAACTTAGTGGACACTTCGTTAGGATGTACCTTTACTTATATTTATCTATAGGTATCTCGTACTTTATGTCACTTACTTTCACCAAAGGATGTTGTAGGTACTCGTATGTATTGACATTGAACAGTTGGACTGCTCTAAATGCATTCTTTTGATGTTCTAACAAAGTTGGAGAGACATTGTATCACACTCATGCTTAATTTGTTAGTCTTTTTCCGATCTTACCAATCTGACTGCTTCTTTTTGTATTTAAGACTTACGTTCTTGTTTATGGAGCTGCATACACCGCCACATTTCTTCATCGATCTTCTGTTTTACCTTTGATTTTTATTGGACGACACGACTAACCGACACTTTTTTTAAGGATAGGTATTGACAAGTCAAAGACCTGCCCTAAACTTGTAATATGTCTATATTCGTATGTATGTATATGTATATAGAATGTTGCGTGACCAACTACTTAACCAAGCCTACCTACGGTCATGTGTTTTAAATTTCGAACGCACGCTTCGGAATTTAAAAGGAGAACCTTTTAACGAACGTCAGGATTTTTATCTTGATTGCTCTGGAATTTCGTTAAGATTTTCTGTGAAGTATGCCGGCTTTTTAGGCAATTAAAATTAGTAAAAATAGAAGAGCTAAATACCATTGGCATATTTTAGTTGAAAGCTTATGGTCATAATGTCAATTAATAGTTAGTCGCATGTGAGCTGTGAACCAGCTGGCTTAATACAACTTAAATTAATCGCTTCACAAAATTAGACTAACATTATGGAGGGAGAAGACAAAGGTAAGCAACACTTCAATTATCATCATCCCACAAAATAAACCAATATGGTGTAATAGTGACTTGAAAACAATAGTTTTCTTTATTAATCCTTTGAACTTCGAATCTTTTGCGCAGTTAAACCTCTTGTTGCGTTCCATTTCGCACACCCGTCCCGCACTGCACAATAGGAAGCCGTAATAGCCAGTTGAATTTGACGGACGACCTCCTCGATCTACAAATTGCCTTCCGTCTGCCGGAACGCAAAATTGTTGCTCCATATTCAAATCCAATTGGAGAATATGAAATCTCAGACACAAATGACGTAACAGCTTCTGTCTCAAGTCGATTCATCCGCTTTGTATGGAAATTGGCTCTTTATTGTAACGCATCCTCGCAGTTCATCAAAATGCGCATTTCTTTCGATTTCTACCACAGCTGTTTCATTATGTATTGAATACGCAATTGTTTGATTAACCAGGTTAGTTGTAATTTGTGTTGTAACGTAGTCACCTAATTTTAAATCTGGCGTTGCATCAAATGAGGTTTTATTTAGTTCTGTTTTACATCCCTCTATTATTTATCTAGCATCTTTATTATAACTAAAATCTTATTAATATATTTTATTAAATTTGCATCTATATCTAGAGAGTCACAATCTTCAACACCATGCTTTAGTCTGTTTGCAATATCATCTATAGTTATTTGAAACAACTTCCTAGCCAGCCGAGTATCAGTTATAGCTATCCTCAGCTATTTCCAGTAGTGTCCAGGCCAGACCAGATGTCTAGACATACGAAATGCGCCTAGTGCATTGACTCGCCTTTGAAATATGTTCCCATCAAGTTCATGGCACTGTGTCATTTTGACAGATATTTCTGCAGTTCTCACTTATGTTTTTCAACTCAAAAAGTAGCTGCCAAGAAGAAAACATGCATAAATAACAGTTGTTTTAGGAATAATATTCCTAAAACAACTGTTAAAACTGTTAAAACAAAATGCTGAAGACCATATTATGGTCTTCAGCATTTTGAGAATTTTATCCAAATTCAAAATGAGTTGCTTATCAATTGAATCAAATCATTTATTTTGCGAATATGCACAAATTGTAAGATAACAGCAGATGGAATGCTAAATGGTAGGTTCATACATATTCTGCCTCACGGCAAGCAAAACTTACATTGATTGCACTAGATATAAATTAAATCCAGAGTCCACAAACCTTTTGTCATATTCCTTTAAATTTACGGCTTCACGCTCGCTCTTGTTTTAACACTTACCCGAGCAAATAGCTTCTTTAGGAGTATCTAAGAATAGATATTCTGCATCTTTCCGGTGTCTGTTTTGCAAGTCTTATTTGGTAGCTGGCTTATGTTTGCCATATCGAAGTGGTTTGGTTGGGACAGGGTTATTTTAGGATATTCTGTGAAGCTTGCTTGCATAAGATTATCTTGAACATCGGCTTTGACAATTATGTTTATAATACTTTCATTGTTTCCGCTCTGGCGCGAGCAAATCCTTTTGGGGGAGAAATTCCTAAATATGACATACACTCACAGCATTTAGTTTTGTCTTTTCTGTAATTAGAGTTTCTTGTTTTTGTTTTTATTTTAATCTTACTATGAACGTATACTACTTATAATACTAAGCATTTTGATTGTTTTCTAGTAACTTAAGTACTTACTTATCCACTTACTATTTCATTTTTGGATACAAGATTTTTGTCTCTAAAAACATTAGTTACACTATGTATACTATCTTAACCAAGTATATATATTTTCAATATAATATTATCTGCTCTAACACCTATAAAATAAACACCATCAAGTATAACCATGTCTCCACCATCGGCCAATATCCGTTCCTTAAGCAAATTGCCGTTAACGCTAGAAACGCTTCCTTCTAAACTAGATGCCTTTGATGGTTGTTAAGTAATGGTGCAATTTAATAGTTCCGCTACTCAAGACGCAATTTCAGGTTTCACCATGATTAGATGGTAGGTCTAGGCTGTTAGCTTTAATACAAAGTTTATGATGGATTAGCTAAAGGGATCTCTTTTTTCCGAACAAGTATTATTTTAAATATACTAGTTTTAATATGGAACTAAACATTTTAGATTTTTCTAACCAAATTCTATATTTTGATCATTCAAATTGAAAGTAGTTTATGCCCCCGAGGCTTAGTTAGTAATTTCAGGATTATAAGTAGTCACTCTATATTATAATTATACCAAAAACACGATAATTCGTTTCTCTATAGCGTCATAAATTAAGAAAATCTATTTCATGCCACCCTTGTTTACTAAACACGCACTTTTCCAATTTTCAAATTAAATCTCGACTATTTTGGAACTAACTCCATTAATCTAATTTCGTCAACGTCATCTCTAGTTATACGCTTCCTTGTTATTTTTGTCGTGTTCCTATATATTTCTTTAACCGACGACACAAGATTTGGCATTTCGGCTATGTGAGGAACTTCTGTAATAGCCTAAATAGCTTTGGTATGTTTTGGAATATATCTTATGTTAATGGAAGACCTTGTGAAGGAATTTTATTAGAAAACTATTTTTGGTATGACTTTCATTTAACTTTTCTGTGTGTTTATTTGATTGGACTCGTAATAATTAAAATTAATTACGTTGTAATTTGATTGAAGTACGTCATTATTCATAATTAACTTTCGATAGTTAACTGTATACAAGTAATATATGCATTTGTTTAACCGTTTATTTAGGTCTGATTGCTCCAAACCTTATTACGACACGAACTTATTTGATAATTTAGAATCCAACTTTTCAATCCTTTCCAATGAATCGAACAACTAAAACTATCTACCTACTTCACTACTTTCTCTCCAAACCCACAAATCACCATCACAACGATCCAATAGTTGCATTACAACATATACAACAGTACTATTGACTATTGTACCTGGCAATCCACCAGGAGTGATCCACATTAACCCACTGGCAGATATATTAGCTACGGAGTGTATATCTGACCCAGATGCAACGACAAATGATGTCGGCGCATCGAGCGTAAACAAAATGTATTTTTGATCGTAGGTGCTGCAATGGATAGTAAGGTAGGGCAATTCTGCAACGTGTCTGTTAGTTGTTTGATTGAAGTTGGGGATTGTTTTAACAGGTTTATTTAGTTACTCAATATAAAGAGCTTTAAATATTTAACAAATAAGTGCTGGTATCCTACGATCAGGGCATTGCAGGTGTCCAAAGATTGCATTGATTACTTAGGCACATTACTTTATACGAACAGGCAGCCCATCTATCCAGATCAAAAGTCCTTGCAATTTGACTACGTCCTGCTAAAAGTTTTGTTGAGTACATATTGTAATGACAAGCGCTGTTAATGCATTTTATAGTCTACAAACCTTTATTAGTACGTATTTAGTGTTAAAAAGGGTTTAGGACCTGATTAAGGAATTGCGGTCCTTCCAAACTTCTGACCAAAACCTAATCTCCAAACAAAGTAGGTATAAGCTTTATCTACCCCAAACCCTAACAAAGTATCTAACCCAAATTTTCTCTTGTTAACAGCGGTGTCCGCAAGATGGTCAGCCCTCCGCGCCGCAGCCACGCGCCGAGGAGGGGCCAGGCGTCTCCGCCGGGAGCTGGCTGCTCTCAGGGAGACCCTGGATGACGTGTGCGAGCCAGGGGAGAGCGCGCCGCAGCCACACTCCAGGGCTCAGCTGCATAGGAGGATTGAGGAGTTGAAGGTAAGACATTAGTTAAAACCATTACTTATTGCCCGAGGGATCGGGGCTAGTTAATCTTATACCGTCTTATTACAAAACGTGGTTTAAATATTAGTCTAGAACTAAGAAAATAAAAATTCAGTTCTTGTTGTTCAAACATCACATACAATACAATCAAATTGTCAACTTCAAATTGGAACGTTGATTTTATCATTGGTAACATTTTGCCAGTTTACCAAAGAAGACGGATAGAGGGCCGAAGTAACACACAACGGGCAGAGGACAGAAAACTGCTTGGTATCTAACGGATTACTAATAAATTAACTAAAATGGATTGCAGTAAATTACGTTATTTGCATAATTATATGCCCTCTTATATCTAGACGGCAATTTAAATCCAATTTGCCAAATCAGTTTGATCAATTTGGAATGGATCGCTTATACAGGCTATTTTATGAAGGCCCAAACCGGTGTTCCTTTCCTTTAGGTAATTTTGTATTTAGACAAATTAAACCAGATATTCCTAATGAATGCTATTTTCTATACAGTAGGCGCTGTATTTTTCCATATCAGATTAATGGATGCCCTGTTTCCTGTTGATAATAAACTTGAAATGCCAAGTTTATTGATTTTGAATCGATTTATTTTGGGTGTGATACATTTTAAAGTAGGTATAAGAGGCCCTCCTGATATTTAAAGTAGTGTATATTCCACTATTAGTCACACACAGTATTGTCTCGAATTTTAAAGCTTTAACAAACTGTCTGTTTAGTATAACATCGTTGATTCCAAAGCAATTAGAGCGGAAATTGCCAACCGCAAGGACGAGGATTAAGGCTTCGTACCATCAAATAGCGAGTTACTTCGCCTGCAAATGTCAGGGTCGCATGAGAGGGCATTGTCTGTTCGAATCACAGACCGATTTGTTGTAACGGGCTTATTGTAAGCGGATTGTTTGTGCTGTTTGTAGACAGTAGAATGCCTTTGTTTCCTTCCGCAGTTCACTTGGCAATGTCTTTTTTGCTTTCTAAAACAAACATTGCTTTAAATATTGGCAGAACTGAATTCATTTAATACCCATGCACAATATATTCCCACGGTTTGTTTAGGTTGTAGGAAGTTAAGTTATGCTTGTCTAAGATAGACAAACAATCTCCACTGCGTATCTCGGATTAACTACAGTAACTTAACTACTATGAAATTAGATCATATCAGGATCATCAGATCAGGTGGCTTTTACAAAATATCTTGTCCAATGTAACCAAGACAATCTCTGAACAGGACCAACAAACACTATTCTTTTGATGCCAAAGTTTTCGAATATTCAACCAAAAAAATTTTGTATTTATTAATGTATAGCACGATATCTTTTTAATAATTTCAATTTATGAGAACCTTTTGGCTTTTGAGTTTTGTAACATTTCGCCATTGTTTAATTCCAGGAACGCCTATCACGTCTTCTAGACTGCAAGGTGTCGATGCTCCGCCTGACAGTGTCTGTGAGACGCACTCTCGGCGAGATGGAGACAGACGAGACCGGCCTGGCTGCTGACCTGGCGGCGTTGCTTGCTGCCTGGGATGATGCTCATTCTAGGTAAGATCCTTGGCTGTATTACGATAATTTACTCTGGTTTGAATCACCAGTGTAGCTATTTTGAAGGTTGAAAGTTTTACAATTGAAATTGCTGATAACATTGTGGTCGAAGGTAGAACCTATCAGAATGACCTACACTACTTTTAGCTGATCAAGTTTTCAAGACATATAAAATTATCTCACTTCGAAACCCTGAACAAGTCTGTTTGTAGTATTTCCTCATGACTGAGGCTCAAGACACCCCTGTAGAATTAATTCTTTAAGTGGTGGCCCAGGACCTTCCACAGAAGACACATGCCCTCGGATTAATTATTTTACAATTTACTAACTGTTTTCATTTTCCAGGACCTCAAACGAGATGCTGTCCCTAGAAAAGGCAGTAAGTGCCTGGGCTGAATGGGAGAGTGCTCTACGCGAGCTGCAAGGGGCACTGCGAGGAGACCTCGCAACGTTGGAGTCACTGAGAGACCGCGGCACCGGGGACCAGACCGAAGTGGCTGCCCAGATCAAACAGCTCGCTGCTTCACTAGTCGAGAAGAAGAAGGTAAAGAGAATATATAGAAAAACGAGTTTTTTTTATGATTCTGGCTTCGTTTAGACCAAACTAGCAACATTTCTAAAAGAGAGTACTAGCATGTTCCAAGCGGTCAGTAAGCCAGGACAGTTAAAAAACTAGCTTGCTATCTTAGTTTGAAAAACTAGCCTTGTATTCTGGACATAAGAGTTACCTGTATTGTCGCCATGGCCGAAATCCTGGCCTGGATACAATTATGATATTATGTGGCCTTGTGTGGTTCGCGTTTGATTACAGCCCGTCTGATGTCTATTGTGAAAATATTAACACTAATGTTCTTCTTATCCTTCCAGGGCAGTTCAACCTGCGACTCCCTCTCTGACTCGGGCATCTCGGACGGTGACAGCGACGGCGCGGGCCGCCGCGCACGGCGACTCAGCGCGCTGCGGGAGTTAGCGCGCCGCTTGCAAGCCGCTCTGGCTCCCAACTCACCTGCTCATAGGGCTATTGCTAAGGTGAGTGTTGTATCTATCTGTCTTCTATCTGTGTGCCTCTCTTACTATCTGTATTCGGAAGTTCTCTGTGGGAAACTGTAGGTACAAGTGAATCTCTCTCTCTCTCTCTCTGTCTCTTTGAGTCGTATTTCTTCATGACTGCGGGTCGTGACTCCCCCGCAGAATTAGTTCGTTAGGGGGAGTTCTCTTGTCAACAAGTCAATAGACGGGCTAAAAAGTAACCAATATCCCAATATCCAGTATCGTTACAGCAATTTCATCGTAGATTAGAAACAAGCGTGTCTACCCGCATTTTTACAGGCACAACTTAGTGGTATCTCAAATCTTGTTCCATTTAAATACTAAAGTGCTATTTGCTTTTTACAGCGCATGGAGCAGACAGAAAACGAAGTCCGCACACTGCAAGAGTCCTGCAAAGCACTGGTCGAGCAAAGCATTCCGGATCTTAAACTTGATGACGAGACGTAAGTATCCCCTTACATTTAAATCTGAATTTGATGATCTAGTTCTATATACTTTTACCTATTTCCAAACCAAACTATCTCGACATCTAGCTGCTTACGCGCGGCTCCTAGAATGTCCAATTACCTAAATATTGACTAATATAAATTGGGAGAATTTTAAGAACGTCAAATTAATGTCCGGATTTGAAACTCCCATTACCTGATGGTTAATTAAGTTTTTTAAATTAATCTTCGTCGCCAAAAATATTACGTCTTAGGTACCTTCTTTGCTTTCCATAAACATTTTTTAACAAACAATATTTTTAATTTTGCCAGCAGGGAGAGTGCCGTCGCAACAGTAGCCGGCAACAAGACAGGCGCTGGCGACCCGGACTACAGCCCTAGGGGTGGTTGGCTTTGGCGTGTCCTACGCTCTTCTCTTCCCATACAATTATGTCTGGTCGCTTTACTGTTAGCCGCTTGGCTGGTGGAAAGACCACGATGCTGCGATGCTCTGAACTCTCTTGCACAGACATTAACTCCACAACTGCGCTATGTAAGAGGACCTCCGCCAGTTTGAGAGGCCAAGAAACGTGTTTAATACACATGAGGATTTATAATGGATGTAGAGGTTTACATTCAAGTCTTACTACCATATTGTAGTGGTTTTCGACTACTGTTTGTTCGACTCGAATTTCGACTAGAATTTGTTATTTAGACTTGATCATGAGCTTAATTTTAGACTAATAGACGGCACGATGGTGGAAAAATAAAAGTATACATTGTATACGTAGATACATATGACAAGTACTTGCCTAGAGCAATAATTTTATTCAACTAACATAGAATGATGGAAACGTTAGATTATTTTGACTTATACGAGTGAAAATAGAGTATTCATTGACAATTACTAACATATCGTGATAACGATGACAAAAATCCCAAAAAAATGTGTTTTAATATATAGAAGGGATTCGATTATGATATGACAATATGCATACTTTATTTAGTGCCGTTACTTAATGTAGCGAATCATTCTACTTACAGTCTTATTAAAATAATAATGACAATTGAGTCCTAATAATTGATTGCTCACAAGAAAGAAGTTCAAATTTAGAAAAGTTCCAATAAAGAAAAACATCATCTGTATCAGATGCAGTTCAAATTAGTTAGGGCCTCTTTCACCATCTTCAAGTAAAGTCCCAAGTAAGCTACTTGCCGATTAAAGTGGCAAGTACCGCGCGAACGGATTTCACCATGTCTGAGTAACGCTAACCGCCACGTAAACTAGCCCGTAACTTACTTGCCGCATCATCTGCCCAGTATCCTAGTTACTCGGCAAGTAGGCAGCCATTACGTATTCTGTCTCAATCTGTTGATTTTGCGCGTATCTATTTGTTTACGAAAAAATGGATCTAGTAGAGTTTATTGAAGAACAACTCGAAGATATAAATAATGTTTCGTATGGAAGGCTTCCGAGAATTCGAGTTTTTAAAATCCGTGTTAATTATTTCACCGACCTGGATGAGATTGAATTTTTCAATAGATTTCGATTGTCAAAAAGAGCTGCAAACTATGTGCATGAACTCATTAAAAACAAAATAAGAACGAAAACGCCAAGGTAAGTAAATATTATAAGATATACATAGGTACATAAAATATATTACAAAGTAAATGTTCCTAGGAAATATTGACTTTTTTTAATAATTTATTGAATTATTTTTGCTTATTATGAGATATGTATATTGCAATCTAGGTAAGATCCTATAGTTAATATTTCTGAAGGCAGGTATTTTTTATCATTCCAGGAATCACGCAGTACCTTCGCAAATACGTCTGTTATTAACATTAAGATATTTGGCTACCGGGTCGTACCTGAGAACAGCAGCCGATTTCTCTGGGGTTAGTTCTCCAACAGCAAGCCGTATAATTAAAAAAACCGCAGAAGCGATTGCCCAGTTGAACCAAGATATAATAAAATTTCCAGCAAACTTGAGTGTGCTACAAGAGGGATTTTATAAAATTGCAAGATTTCCCCGAGTGGTAGCTGCCATTGACTGCACACATGTTTCAATTAAATCACCTGGAGGCGTCTCTGCAGAAACTTTCCGTAACAGGAAATCATATTTTTCTATGAACGTGCAAGTCGCATGCGACAGTCAATTAAGATGTTTAAACATTGTCGCAAGGTGGCCAGGATCAGTCCATGACCAAACTATATTTAATAACTCAGCATTAAAGCAAAAATTGGAAAGTGGACAATTTGGCAACGGCCTGGTTCTTGGTGATAGTGGATATGAGTCCAAAAGATACCTATTAACACCAATTTTAAATCCCAGGACTCTTGAAGAAAATCTATATAATGAAGCACACATTAGAACTAGAAACACTATAGAGCGATGTTTCGGAGTTTGTAAAAATAGATTCCCTGTGTTAAGGCGCCAAATAACACTGAGTTTAATGCGCACTCAAGCTATCATCGTGGCATGTTTTGTACTACATAACATTGCCATAGACAGCAATGATGCACATTTTGGAGATGACCATGACACTACAGTCCACCAAGAAGCAGTCGTACAAACGTTAAGTTTGGGTAATAATGATACTAGGAACACATTGATACAACAATACTTCTTGCCTTTGCTAAATCATCATCAATCATAAAGTTGCCATTGAGTTTATCTGGTTCATCAGTCCGACCTAATGGACATACATACTTACATACAAACATACTTTCGCCTTTGTTACATACCTATAATTTAGTACCTACATTAACTAAGTAACAATGTAAACATTTAACCATTATATTACCTTTATAATATTCAAGGAATAAATAAACCACTTCAATAGCTTAACATATTGTTTTATTGGTATTGAATAATTATTATTAATACAGGTATCAAACTAAATCACTGGAATAATCCATGTTCATGCAATAATCAATTTATCCATCTAATTGTTTTTTTAAGATTAGCATTTTTAATTTATGTTCTTCTGCCAGCCACTCGTGTTGCACTTCTTGTAATGCAGTTGCTTTTCTTTTAGCTTCAAGTTCTGCTTGAGCTAATTTTCTTTTAGCTTCAAGTTCTGCTTGAGCTAATTTTATTTGTACTTCTACTAGCTCCATTTTCAATTTAGTTAAACCATCCACATTGTTGATGGTTGAGGTACCTGTAAATTAATAAGTACATTTATTATGTACTTCAGTCTCTGATAAGTAAAAATTCAAGCTTATATAAACATAGTTACTATTTTAGTTTCAGTTACATAAATTATGTTTAAAATGCCACACCCTATAACTACCGAGCCACAGGGTTACACCATATAATATGTTGGTGAGGTGTGGTCATTTCATTTTCATTTATTTATTTCTTCATTTAGGTAAAAACTAAACCTAGTTTTGTACACTTATTAATGTCAAAATCTAATTCATAACAAATGTTGCCAAAGGCATACTATAAAAATACTTCCAGATTATAAAATCAAATTCAATTAGAATTATAAATAAAATAAAAATTATCTTCTTAGCCACAATACTAAAATAAATTGAATACAATATAATAACAATTACAATACAATGTAACTACATGGTAACAGTCAGTAAATAAATTGTCAGTTTTAACATCAAATTTGAAAAACCTACTTAAATAAAATATACAATGGTCAAGCCAAAGCTGTTATACAAAAATGTAAAGACATGTTACCTTGTAATGCAAGATGCTTCCTGCTTTTCAAATTTCTTCTGCTGGAAACATCCCACTTTAAAAATGGAGTGGAAGTTATATTTTTTTTTGTTTTTGGTGTAGTATCACCATAATTATCTGTAACAAATATGTAGATAACTCAGTTCATGTTAAAATATGTATGTGTATCAATTGCATGTGATATATATATACAGAATACACACCGTGGACAACACTAGATGAAGCTTTGTCTACATTTTGATGAGATGTAGATGGCATTGGCTGTGCTTCTACTGCTGGTAGCAAAACTTCCTCGAATACAGAAGTAGAAGGCCATATTTTCATATCTGCTTCCTTACTTTCATCGGCTTCTGTAAAACAAGCTTAGAATTATTTAAGGCATATTCTATACAATAACTTGTAATAAGCAATGAAAATATCTCGTAACATGGGACTTTGCTTCAGTTTCTCTTGATCTCTAGATTTGGGTGAAAAACACCTATATATTACCTGTGACTTAGTCTGTAGGCCATCAGTGATGTTCTACTGATATCTATTAATTTAGAACATATTGTTCATACATACAATATATAACAATTTTATTATACACCAATCAAACATGAAACTCAAAATGAAATCAAAGAACTTTACCTTCTAAAATGCTGCAACTTTCATTTATTTTTGGTTCGATTTGTTTTAAATTACTAGGTATAACCATAAATTCTTCCATTATCATATCTCCAAGACCATCTGAAAATAAATTGTATTAAGTTTAATTAAAAATTCCATACTAAACTCAATTTACATACCATACATTTATAAAAAATTACCATGACTGTTTTGACTTTGGGGTAAGGCATCCGAGTCAAAATTACTGGCCATCCCTTCAGCACTCAAAGTAATGAGGCTTTTAATTTTTTCCTCCGTGGCGTCCAGAGGAACAGCCACGTTGGATCCACCGCCAGTACGGTAGAGCTCAGACCGTAGAGCTGCAGACTTTTTGCGTACAGTTCTTTTTAGCCCTTCGTATTTAATGCGAAGTGTTTTGTTAGACCGTGGGTGCCCCCCAGACCTTGCATTAAATTCTTTCTCTATGTTGGCCCATGCAGCTTCCTTTTTTTTCCAAGTTGTCGAATCACTTTGTTTATTTTCGAGAACTTCTTTGTATTTGGTAATCAAAGTTATTAAAATGTCTCGTTCTTCAAATGTGAAATTTGCACTCCGTTCCCTCTTCACTAAGAAAATATCTTGATTGTTGTTCTTGGCCATTTTAAAAACTTGTATTGTGAAAATATATACACACACGCAGTTTGGAACGAAACGAGGAATATAGAAAATAACACGACTTGAAAGGTATCGCCGGACTATCGCGCACTTTTAATGGTGAAATATCTTGTGACGTCTGACATTTGTGACAGTAATGACAGTGACATATGAACTAAAATTCAATCATTTCGTACATTCGTTCTGTTAATCGCCACTTATCTGGTAAGTAGTTATAGGGCGCTTCATATACGTTGGTGAAATTCGAAAAAGATACTTGGAACTTTTACTTGCCGAGTAGCGCTAACTGGCAAGTAGTAAATCAACACTTTACTCAGAGATGGTGAAAGAAGCCCTTAGTCTTATGGTTTAGTATTAATGTACTAACAATTTGACAAACAATTCCTTAGTTTGTGCGTAGAGTAAAAGCATGCCTATTTTAGTACAAGTATTTGATAAGTTACTTAAAATAGGTGAGAATGCGATAAGTGTGAAAGAATTAGTGGTGTAATACTTACATAACTATATATGTAAATGAATATCCTCAAAAATTGAGGCCAAAACTTAAAAGAAAATGTTTTATTTTGAGAGCTATTGCTGATAAAAGACACACACACAGGCGTGTGCTTAAATTAAAAGATGCTATTTAGCCATCTCTTTTTATAATTGATTAATAGCTGTCAAAATAAACCATAATTATTGTTTTTCTATCCTATTTTTTCTGACCGAAACATTGAGCTAGGATTATACAGAGTCACAAACGCACAAAAAATGTCCGAGCCAAAACTCTGCCCACGCAACTCGTTGAGCAGACTTTTGGAATACCTATCTCTTTTGAACGTTCTTAAAATATATAAGAGCGAAAGAGATAAGCAGTCTTTTGTTTGCGCTCGCTGACGATGTTAGCGTTCGGACACTTTCCTGCGCTTTTTAGCTTTGAGATTGTGTCTCTGTATAAGCTCAATGGACCGAAACCAAATCTCGAATCAAACCTTTGACATTTTTGTTACAAATTTATAAACTAGTAATATATATGATATATTAATTATATACTAATATGTTATTAATATATTTTCTCTGAGGCTATAGTAGGTATGTAAATGTATTTATTAAATAACGAATCTGTTGCCTTACTGTTGATTGAATTACTACAAATAAATACTTTGTATAATATTATATTATATAGAAGACTGATATACACTTTTCACCATTTCACTAATATTTCTCTAACAATGAAATGTAAATTCGTGTTATTCTAAGATTTAGCAATTAAAATAATAATATCAAAGAAGCTAAACTGGAAAGATAACGCGATTGTTACATTTCACATTTAGGTATAAAATGATACCAGTATTAAGAAATTCTTCTGTCTAAAGAGAATTTCTTAGCATTGGCTTAGTATCTTCATTAAAAATCTATAGGAAAAGAAATTATAACATGGACATCTGAATTGAATCACTAATCTATATAATTTAAAAAATATTGTTTGATAGTTTCTGATCAGGCGTAAAATACCAATTTTTCCATGAATATTTTATTTCAATTGATATGATTATTATGTATAATATTATATTGAAATTTATAATCTGTTTTTGTAGATCTGTACCTTTGGTATATTTTTAATACAAATTGTTAAACATTACAAAAAACGATTTCCATTTTAGCCAAAAAAAGCTGTAAGAGATTTGAAATTTTAGCGTATCTCTAACAGTCCATAGATGGCGCTACGTCGTACAATGCGCAGTATTGCCATTTAAAAATTGTTAGAGTTGTGTGAAAAAATACAAATCACTCGTGTCATGTAATATGTGTGTAGGTAAAATTACCGTTTTATCAATAAAGACATTTAAATATTTTGTATGACGTATATATGACCATACATGGTAAAGTTTCACCATATCAATATACGAAAGTTATATAAACGTTCGTAGTGTAAAACTGCCTAGAGTATGATTGTAGCGTGAAACAATGTTGCTATAATTAAAAAATTAGATTAATTTGCAATTTTTACACAACCTTCTCTGTGGTTTGCTGAAATATTAGTCAATTTTGTGGTAAAACACCAGTAAAGTCAAAAGTTAATTATTTGTGTTCGTAAAAACCACAGCGAAGGTGTTTTTAAAGATTATAATTTTTCTTTAAGGCAGTATACGCCTCTAGTGTGTCATATATCTTTTAAATTTTTAGATAACTTTTTAGTTGTAATATTAAAAGAAAACAGACATACTTAGACTGTGCATTTAACATTTTTTTAATAAGGTGGTTTTGATATGCAGTGCCACCACTTTAGTGATCATGAAATATAGTATTTCTGATGATGATCTATAAAATGAGTTGGTGGCATTGTATTTTAAGATGTGAAAGAACTTTTAACATAATTTGATTGCATAATGGCATGTTGGCTTTTGGAATGGAAATAAACAATTGAAAATAATAAATGTGTTTGTTTATTGTACTAGTTTTAGTGCCTACCCTTATTATATTTAGTAAGTAATTAATTAACGACTAAAGTGAAGTCGAAACCAGAAGTGCAACTTAAACTAAGATACAAGTATATAACTTACATAAGTACGTAGCTTGACCAAAAAGTGCAATGGTTTAGCCGAGTACCTATCTATCTCGGCATATACTTAGCTATGTACACTAGAGTTAACTACAGTTCCTTCAACATAAGATCCAGACATTACATTATATAGTTAGATGTCGCGTCTTACAATCATTTTAAAATATTTTATTATGCCTCGTCCTAGAGTCCGCAAGAATCACAATGCACAAAACAACTAAGAATGCTTAATTCTTAAACTGTGTACTTACAAACTTCGATTTTATAATGTACTTACATGGTTTATACTATATCAGGAGACCATAAATATAATATAATATCATAGAGTCATAGAACAAACGAGTAAGTCGGCCATAAGTAGCGCTATAAATTGACTGCAATTGTTAAAAATAAATTGCGAGTTTTGTAACACAACGAGGCGTTACAAAATTATTTACCCACAAACTTTGATATTTTTTTTGTTTGGCAACATCTTGTATGAGGATGTGACGTAGTTAATTGTGTTAGTGGTGGGAGGTACCATAATAATCGAAGAAATAAATGAAATATCGAATAAAACTCAAACAAACGTCAGACTAAATAAAATTTATTTCTCTTGTTCTTTGAGAAATAAATAGCATTTTCGTCAAGCACCCAGCGACTATTTACATATTTATGAAAATTGATTGATTTGCTTAGTTGCAATGCTATTGAAAGGTTATATTGTGTTGTGAATGTCGTGATCGATATGTAACTCGTAGTAATAGGAGGATGAAATGTATTACATGCACTTTATGACGACATGCCACTATTAAGTACCTACTCGTTCAAGAACATAATTAATAATTACATTGTTGATTACTTACATTAAGTAAATGTTTTTTTCCCAACATAGATTAGATATTTTAAGTATTAAAAAAAATATGCTATTCGTGCCAATTTGTGTTTAATAAAATTACATATGTATATATTTTTTAAATATGTATAATATAGTAAACTAAATTGCTTTTCGATTAAAATTGTTCATTCGAATCGGATACAAAGAATTCTACAACACCGCCAACAGCCATCACTATTCTCCCCCTCCTTTTTTTATTATTTCCACATCCGCTTTCAAGAAGAGCGTGCACGTGTCGTGTCGTTTTGATTTTGTAATTTTTTGGAATAAATAAATCGAGTTGGTTGGATGCAAATAAATATTCATCGTGATCCCGTGTGATTTTAAAACAAAGCCAGAAATTGTAGGTAAGTGTTGATGTGTACTGTTTCTTTAAGCGTGTCGCTTTCATTTCGCCGTCATCCATCCTTTGCCGCCATATTGTGTAAAGACGCTTGGATTTTTTGCGCATCGTGCCCGGCGTGTGCTCAAATTAGGCCAAAACGATAAGTGACGATTATCTCTGTTTGCTGCAACCAGCTTTAACATTATTTTGTGATAGTTGATATCGGCAGAATTGTGTTTTGATAAATTTATTGGAGTTGCGTTGATCGACCGGCGTTTCATTGCAGTGGAGTTACTCATAAAATAGGTAGGTACCTAGGTAATATGTAGCTACTAGCTAGGCTCACAAGGTTTGTTATAATCAATATTGTTTATTGCCAACGTAACAGTTGCGTGACGGACGTTGAACTCAACATAACGCTCACTTAGCGCAGCGAAAGCTTGCTAATAGCCAAGTGACTGTCTCTTGCAAAAATAACCTCAACGGAGTGTTGGTGACGTGTGTCCTACTTTATGTAAGTACCAACACGTAAACAGTGAAATTAGTTTCGATTACCCCCCGAAATAACCTTATTTTTGTCTAATTTCGTCAGTGATTCATTGATTTCCTAATATCTAGAATTTTCTCCCGCAGAGCAAAATGGTCGGATCACGGGTCTACGTGGGCGGTCTACCGTTTGGAGTCAGGGATAGAGACTTGGAGAAGTTCTTCAAAGGCTTCGGCAGAATCAGAGATATTCTCATCAAGAATGGCTATGGTTTTGTGGTAAGTTATCTTGGCTGTTGATAAATAACATCTTATCAAGCTATATTACTTTGATAACAGCATTTTTATTAGTATTATTATTGCGGTTTTATGTCCATTATCAGCATTGTCCTGACCATGAACTAAATTTTTGTCATATTGTAGGTAATTGTTAAGATATATGTCTGAAGACTAGGTGGTTTAATAGATCAAATCAATTATTGATCGGAGGAAACTCATAAAAGTAACTCTACTGAAGATTTAGCTAGATCTAGCTTCACAACAATGTACTTAAAAATGTATTTCAACCGTTTCAACATCATTGACCAAACTCTATCTACAAGACATGAAGTATCCATGTAGCATCTAGTAATATGGTTAACAGGCCACAGACACAGTCAATTTTTGGGCAAGCAATAGGCATTTGTATTTCAGCACAGTATATCAGTGAATATTTGCTAACCGAAAGTTAGCTAATATTCCACTTGATATGGATGCTCTAACAAGTGATTATAAGTGAAAAGGTCAACCATTCGGTCACAATTTGCTACACTATCAGCCAAAACATTATCCGTGCTGTTATGTGCTATAATAAAATGTCATACATCCAATGATCTCGGTCTTCAACATCCTGCCCAAATTACATGATTGTTACTTTACTTTGGTTTTGATGAACTTTTTTTTGTTTTTTTACAAGGAATGG
Organism: Macaria liturata; assembly: GCA_964023185.1. Classification (NCBI taxonomy): domain Eukaryota; kingdom Metazoa; phylum Arthropoda; class Insecta; order Lepidoptera; family Geometridae; genus Macaria; species Macaria liturata. Next base: position 3,676,563 of record OZ026828.1, on the reverse strand, counting down.
GTTTGCACTTGCCTGTAATTTGCCTTATGGTAAGCAATAATTATGGTCTAGGATGGAGTGTGCTTACCCAGTAACAACCAATTCACTCTCACCTTGGAAATCGCAACTTTACATGAGATACAATTTATCCTCTCCTTGTTTTAGACCTTAGCTGGGTTCTCTCAATTTAAAAGGTCTTTTTACAGGAATTTGAAGATTATCGAGATGCAGATGATGCTGTATATGAATTAAATGGCAAAGAACTATTGGGAGAAAGGTATGAATAATATAATTAATTTATCTCATGAAATTAAACTTAAACCTATTAAAATTTATGTGATAAAATAATCAAAATTTTTTGAGACATATATAAACATTTAGATTGTTGTAAATTCTTTTGGCAATGCAATTATCGATTAATTACTGTTCTGAAGCAAGGACTTTTAAATCTCTTTTTAATTGAAATAGCGATCCGATGTAAATCCACACCTTTTGTAAACTTACTTTTGCAATGTGATTTTCTAATGTACTAATAATATTTCTCTTGTCAGCCGGCTCCACTTATTGTATGGAATTAATTATTTTTGTTTGACATTTGAATGAAATATAAAACTATGAATGGGATTTTTATGTCTCCTGACAGTGAAGTTTGGCTTGGCATTGCCTGATTGAGAAGAAATATAAAAATTTTGAGTTTATTTCAAAGTAATTATTAATGTGATATTCTGATTTTTCAATTTTTATTTATAGCAGCTTGCCAATTGATACACCCTTATTCACCTTACTTACCCACTTCCTTTATTTTCTATTATTTCTCTGACAATTTCAAAGTAATTATTCAAATATTACATTTTTACCAATTCTCATCTTGCTTTCTCCAATAATGAAATAAATTACAATAACTTGTTTTACCTAGATGCTGGAACCACATCCATAGCCAAATTTAACCAATGTGAATATGTACCAATTTTTTACAAGACCTTTCCACAAAATACAAGAGTAACACTCCAAATTATCTTCCACCCTGTCTAAATATACTAACTATTCATTTCAATTGTGATGATGAACTCGGTAACAACCCTTTAGGATGTTTTGTGTATTCTACACACTAACCCTATCTATCAGCCTTCCCCTGGAGTGATCCTGAACAATCAGTACCTATATCCCTTACAAGTTAGCTTGAGACCATAATCAGTCATCCCCTTGACTCTGATCAGTCACCTCAATGCCCTGAATCCCTTACAAGTTAGCTAGAGACCATAATCAGTCATCCCCTTGACTCTGATCAGTCACCTCAATGCCCTGATCAGGCATCTCATGACCCTGATCACCCCATTACTCCTTGTATGCTCTCTGATCCATCTCCCCAGTGTGTTTCCTATTGACTACCCCATGTGTTCCCCATGAGTACCCCGTGTGCGCCCGGATCAGTTGGCAAGCTGCGCGCGGTGGCGGGCTAGGGAGGGGGGGCAGTGCTAACCGCGCGCGTGTTGTCCAGGGTGGTGGTGGAGCCGGCGCGCGGCATCGACCGCAGCGCCGAGCGGTACCGGCGCGAGCGCC